>OY757025.1:125375965-125881192 GCA_963580285.1 Lucinisca nassula
GTCGCCAATGTAATGTCTTGCGAAAGGGCCTAAGCCCTTACGCTTAGTAATGTAAAATAAACAACTCGATCAGTTAGATGTGTAATGGAAGAACTACAACATGAACATGAAGTCAAGTAACTTAGCAACCAACGTTATTTACGTTACGTCATAGATTGGCCACGTAAAATCGATTTAAGCCCCCCAGTGGAAATCTTCCACTGACCGTTCCAAGGCGGCTCTTCTGTGGCGATTTATTTATGTTGTTGTTTGTTACTTACTGTGTGTATCACTTGTGTCTTTTGGTTTTGGATGGCCATATGGCCATTTTGTGGGAAAGTAACTGTCCTTATGGCCTTCCTTTGTTAAGGTTTCCATTATGGTCTGGTCGCTTAATGTTTGTATTTCTTTCCCTTTGGTGTCTTTTATGGGTGGAGTAAGTTAATTGTATCAATTCCTGATCTTTGTTTTACTTCTACTTTGATATGACAGTCATCACCGTAGCCCTTGCAGTTTTAATCGGATCTTTCTGAAACTTATATGTAAGGTGGCTGGGGATAAAACCTCGGATGAGTTCGAATACCCACCAAGGTGGCCCATTTATCAAAGAGTTACGTCCCTTTGATTGCTGAAAATGTCGATTTTTGACCTTGTCATCACCGCAGCCCCTTCAGTTTGATCGGATCTTTCTGAAACGTATATGTAAGGTGGCTGGGGATAAAACCTAGAATGAGTTCGAATACCGCCAAGTTGGCCCATTTATCATAGATTTACGTGCCTTTGATTGCTGAAAATGTCGATTTTTTACCTTGTCATCACCATAGCCCCTTCAGTTTTGATCGGATCTTTCTGAAACTTAAATGTAAGGTGGCTCGGGATAAATTCTCGGATGAGTCCGAAAACCGGTTAAGTCAGGCCATTTATCAAAGAGTAATTGTCCCTTTGATGGCTGAAAACGTTGATTTTTGACCTTATCATCACCGTAGCCTCTTGAGTTTTGATCGAATTTTTCTGAAACTTATATGTAAGGTGGCTGGGGATAAAACCTCGGACGAGCTCAAAAACTAGCCAAGTCAGCCCATCTATCTTAGAGTACCATCCCTTTGATTGCTAAAATGCCAAATTTTGACCTTGTCATCACCGTAGCCCCTTCAGTTTTGATCGAATCTTTCTGAAACTTTTATGTAAGGTGGCTGGGAACAAAACCTCCGATGAGTTTGAATACTGGCCAAGTCGGCACATTTATCATAGAGTTACGTGCCTTTGATTGCTGAAAATGCCTATTTTCGACCATGTCATCACTGCTGCCCCTTCAGTTTGAATCGGATCTTCATGAAACTTAAAAATAAGTAAGTCAGGCAGAAAAGCTTGGAGGAGTTTGAAAACCCATCAGGTTTGCCTATTTGTCACAGAGTAACATCCTTTTGATTGCAGCAGTTAATTGTTTATTTTTGAACTTGTCATCACCATAGCCCCTTCGGTTTATATCGGATCTTCTTAGCAAGTCAGGAATAAAAGCTTGAATGAGTTTAAAAACCGGTTAGGTCAGCCCATTAATCAAAGAGTTACATTCGACTTGATTTGCAGAAAATGCTTACCCTGTCATCACCATTTCCTTCCATTAATCCTTCAGTAAAGGTTGGCACTTCCTGAAACTTTGAATCTGTTAGCTCAGGTGAGCGATACAGGACCAGCTTGTTTTTTTACTGCATAGCATAACTTTTGAACCGTGTATGCCAGGTTTTTGAAATTTCATATATGGATTCCTTATGAAAAAAAAAATAATTGACCCATGTTTTTCTCATCAGGATTATGCCCCTTTCTGGAGTTATGCACCTTTGCAAAAATATGCTATAAAATGTTGTAAGCAAGATATCTAAAAAAAAACATTAGAACTATTGCGCTGAAACTTTACATACTGATTGGGGTTGATGAGAAGATGAACCGATTAACTTTTGGAAAAAAAAATCCGATTTTTCTTTCTTGAGTTATGACCCTTTATAGCTTTGGGCGTTTTAAGCTTGTAAGCAAGATATCTCAAAAACGATTCCAGTTATTGCCCTGAAATTTTACAGACTGATTCGGGATGATCAGCAGATGAACTGTTTAACCTTTGGTAAAAATCTTAATTTTTTTTTCTTGAGTTATGGTCCTTTGGAACTTTGGGCATTTTAAGCTTGTAAGCAAGATATCTCAAATGACACTACAGCTATTGCCCTGAGACTTTACAGACTGATCGGGGACGATGAGAAGATGAACTGATTAACTTTTGAAAAAATCTGATTTTTTTACTTGAGTTATGGCTCTATGAAACTTTGGGCGTTTTAATCTTGTAAGCAAGATATCTAATCTTGTAAGCAATATATCTCAAAAACCATTAGAACTATTGCGCTGAAACTTTACACACTGATTGAGGATGATGAGAAGATTAATTGATTAAGTTTTGAAAAAAAAATCTGAAATTTTGCTTGACTCATGGCCCTTTGAAACTTTGGGCATTTTAAGTTTGTAACCAAGATATCTCAAAAACGATTTGAGCTATAGCCATGAAATATTACAAACCGATTCGGCATGATGAGTAGATGAACTGATTAACTTTTGGAAAAAAAATCCGATTTTTTTTTCTTGAGTTATGGCCCTTTGGAACTTTCGGCATTTTAAGCTTGTAAGCAAGATATCTCAAAAACCATTTCAGCTATTGTCCTGAAACGTTACAGACTGATCGGGGACAAATAGAAGATGAACTGATTAACTTAAAAAAATCTGATTATTATTATTTTTTTTTTACTTGGGTTATGGCCCTTTGAAACTTTGTGAGTTTTAATCTTGTAGGCAAGATGTCTAATCTAGAAGCCTCCCTTGTGTAGTGGTACGCTACTCACCTTGTAAACCAGGGGTCGCAGGACCGATCCCGGGCTTCTCCAGACATTCGGATGAGTCTTCAAACAGAGGTCCCGTCTCTGTAATTGATAGCGATCTAAAGGGTAATTGCCGGTCCCTCTGTTATTGTTTTCACCTCAAAAATGGCGGCCTATCGGTTGCTACGGGCAGTGACGTCACGCCGGCGAACCCTATGAGTAATATAACAATCTCCATTACTAGCAAGCCCGATTTCGTGAGTATCATTCCTAAAACTCTGATTTTAAATGAAATAAACAAGCAAGTTCTATGCGAACATCAAACTTTTCAAGCATCCAAACCGCTGCCCACAAACCACCGCTACAGTTTTTTTTTAATGCACGCGATCGGTAAATGACGTCATCGGACCCCAGCAACCCCACACATATCTCTTTCATAAAAAAATTGTTTTGAAACGGTAAAAAAATTCTCGATAGCAAAACGGCAAGATGTCTAATCTAGAAGCCTCCCTTGTGTAATGGTACGCTACTCACCTTGTAAACCAGGGGTCGCAGGACCGATCCCGGGCTTCTCCAGACTTTCGGATGAGTCTTCAAACAGAGGTCCCGTCTCCGTATGACCTTAGCTGTTGGTGGGACGTAAAACCCAAACACTCACTCACTCAAGATACATGTATCTAATTTTTTAAGAAGATATCTAAAAAATCATTAGAACTGTTGCACTGAAACTTTACATACTGATTGGGGATGATGAGAAGATGAACTGATTAACTTTTGATTTTTTTGTTGTGCAGCCGTCAACTCACCTGAACATCAGGTCCTGTAAGCTGTACTCTGTAAGGGTAGGTGTTGTCGCTTGTAGCTGTAGTCGTCTAATGCGTTGTCCACGTAGCAGATAGGCCCAAGAATCTCGTGGCAAGAGTTGGTCACATGTTCCGATGGGTTACGGACTATACCGACGTCTTGTTAGTGTTATATCCCTCCTTTTCCGGACTCTTAGGGTCGAAGGTGGATCTACCGGCACAACACTCTCCCCCTATTACAAAAGACTCTAACACGCATTTAAAATAAATGCTAGATTTCAAATGCTAGGAGACTTATTTAATCTTAATAAAATGTTATTAACCTTAAATAATTAATATAACTTTAAAGAACCCCTACTTTTATCTTTATTAGTTGTAAGATTTAGAATTATAGTCAGAAATTGCCCTTACAGAGCCAACTTTGCGATGAAGAAAGTTTTCAGTCAGCTTCTGTGTGATCATATAGAGATGTGGAATACCTTAGGATTAACAGATAGTCAGACTAAATGAATAGCACGAAAACCACCACCAGAGAACATAATACATGTAGCATTAAACAGAGAATATTCCCTTAACATTTACAACATCCTAATTAGTATGCACAAAATAAGATGCACCGCCACTGGACTCGGATTACCTCTGACCAACCATAACTTCCCGAAACAGGGTTTATTTCATGCATATATATATATGCCAACCGAAATCCATCACTGAAACTCAACATATGGGGATCACTGATGGAACTCAGCTAACCGGAGGCAACCAGTCTGGACCAAGAGGAAATGTCCTAATAAGTTCCAGTTCTCCGGAACACTCCCAACTCCAGAGAACGAACCTTTCCCAAATGACATGAATATTTCTAAAGCTTGATAGTCCAGTGACAATCCATCTGTAATATTTTACTGCAGTACCTATACATATATATACACAAAATTCTACAGTCGAAAAGCTGTTCCACAGACATAGGAACTTCCCTAAATCCTATGATACAAATTATGTATATAGCCACTTCATGCCATAGGCCATATGAGAATTCAGCTCCACACTTACAAGCAAAATATAATACAATGTGTATTGCTGAAAAAATATATCAGTGTAAGACCTGAAGACTCGAGACCTTTGGACAGAAAAAATAAGCTGCAACCACTCGTGACCTATACTAGAACAAAGTGTAGAAAACGACCAATAGTATAGTCAAGATATTGACTAAATATAAAACTTGAAAGACTACTCTAAAGCTAGAAATAGCATTCTCTTAAGAGCCACTACCATGCACATGCTTTACATCATTTTGTTCATGTACGAATAAGATGAATGACATTTTCCACTTTTAATATTCATGTGAACCCGATTATTCATCAAAGGTTAGCGAACACTGGAGTACCTGAAGAAAAAACACTTGCCTTTCCAATGCAGAATCTGGCATTCAGCACATGGCCCAGGCGAGGCCAGAATCCACAATGGTAATTGACCTATAAGGAAGAGTATAGATTGCAACCAGATTGCAAACAGTGTAGATCCTGATCAGACTACCCGTTTTGGGCCTCCGGCACCAAATTGGTCAGACAATTATAAAGATAACAAAAAATGACATTGCTCCCCTATGTTACAAACATTATATATATAGCATGCGCATTTCATAGTGAAACCCAAAACATGCTCATACAAGGAGGGTGCAGCTCCAAACCACTACAGTGACAATTTACAAGTATCACTTACTGTTATTTAGATTTCAGAACTGCAACAGAAATAAATGAAGGAGTTAGCTTAGCAAACAGTTATTAATCCATGCCAGGGTAGCGAGTCTTAACGAGCTAGCTTACCCTCAACATACCTCATTTTCCTTTCAAGTAACAAGCCACACTTACAATATTTTAGATGTTTTTAGAGTCATTGCAAATTAACGCGATGTGTATTCAATGTAAAATGAAGACTGACTGAAACCGAATCCCAAAAATAAACAATCAAACATGTCAAGTCTTCCGCGAACTGGCTGCATAATACCAAACAGGGTTTAACAGTGGCTTTATCATGAATAGCGTGAAATTACCAGGGCAAGTTATACAACCTGGCTGCATTATTATTGCACTTCCACACTAACTCTAACAGTCATGTTCAATGATCTTGCAGCATCATTTGCTACTTTATGGACAGCCCAGGGGAATTTGCCTAAATATCCAGCGTCCGACTCGAGCAAAATACGCTTCGAGAAATCCTGTGTTCTCAGAGCAGACATAGTTACCGGGTCATCAACAGTCACAGGGGAAATACTAAAGTAACAGTTGGGTAAAGAAGTATACCACTGAATATACTCCTCCTTCCCAACAAAACAATGGCGGTGAATTGGGTGTCGAAGCATGTCCATTTCTGTGAGGATCTTTAGAACCTCCTCAGCAGCTTCACCAGTACCACTATCTCGTATATGCAATACCAGTACTTTGTTTCTTTAGCAAGCTGAAAAGCCAGTCGAAGGAATCCGCGCTGTCCCTGGACCTTTTGATCATAACAGTGTTTCGGGTTATGACAGCCATGTCTACACTGTGTGGTCAGGTCCAAGCCAACCTCGCCGACTCCAACGGCCTATGGATGTGCATCCAACAAACTCTTCAGTCTGCCATATAGCTGGTCAACTTGATTATTTGAGATCATGTGTGGGTGGACCCCTAAGGTTATTCTTAACCTCTGGTCAGCCCCCACATGATCAGATAGAAAATGCCACTTTTTAGGGGACACAGTTTGCCACAGCAAAAGGAATACGTATAAGGAGAGATTCCGAGTACTCCAGGTCTGACAATGAATGGTTTTGACGACCAAAGTAGCTATCCAGGTGAAAATGGGTATCAATGATCCCCCTCTTCATCACAGGATGCCCTAATTGCGGATCGGAACCATTAGCCAAAGAATACCTGGTGTAATCCTGAAGCCTAGCCATTGCCTGAGAGTTGAGGTGGGAGGTGAGTCGAGACATTGTTTCAGGGTGTATCAGGCAAATGAGTCGTTTAGGGGGAATCACCATGTACTCACCAGGTTTAAGTGGCTCCAACCCAGCTCTCTGGTCGTACTCTCTGAGGAAGAAATATTCTTCCTCCGAGAACTTAACGGTAGAGGGAGCCAGCCCCTGAAATGCAGCACAGCCCAGCAACTCAATGGGGGGCCCCAGGCCAAGTTCCCGACTGAGGAACAGGAACAACCCGCTCATCAGCAGAAACCAGGCCTGCGGCAGATATTCCCCACCGAAAACCTGGTGCTAGCCATGCACCTTCTGGCACTCACTCCCGCTCCCTGTTAACATATGGCAGTCTACGCATGAAGTGGGAGAGTCAAGATACCAAGGTAAATGGCCCTTAGCATGTGCTTATGAACGGGATAGTATGCCCTGCAGACCTGACAATGGTCGTAGAAACTATTTCTTGTTCTGTTAGTTTTTGATGGCATCCTAGAACAATATGAATCACTGGGAGTAGAAGAAGTCATTCATATTAAAAACTTGTCTTTGGGTCCATTTCTATACAGGCACGTGCATAAATATATATACATATGTTTAATCATAATGATCCGATCTAGGAGGGTGTGAACAAAGACCAGACCACTCACAGTGACACATATGACTTTTTACAAAATGATATGGCATGACAGATGATAACAGATAGACGGAAAAATGTATGTAGGCATTCTACCACATCACAATGCAGACCCAAAGGTCCAGAACTGAATGAGGAAAATGTCAGATGAACAACATCTATAGTCAACCAACTGCATAAAATGTTCATATGAATCAATGCATCATTAAAATTATGCCAAGGACGATGTACAAACATTTCATCCATATGAAGCCAGGCAAAAGAGTAGTTAGTTGAACCAATCCAAGATTCAACCGCATCTCTTTATAGAAAACAGCCGATAAGACAGAAAATGGGTATCATCGGCCATAATACATTCTCATTCATATGTTCAGGAGTTTGGTGTCTGAATTGACAAATGACATGGAGTTTCACAGCTCTGCCACAGTAGTTGCCAAATGATAATGATAATGTGACAAAATGGAATAAGAAGACATGGCACCTGATCAGGAACTAGTCATGCAGTTACAAAGCACTAGCACTGAACAGCCCCAGATCAAACACCACATTTACAAAGTGATGTCAGAAACATGAAAATTGGGACACAAGGACAGATGATGATCACGCAGCTACAAAGCACCATGTGCAACATCATCATAACCATTGTCACTCAGCAAACATGAAAAAGAATGTCAACAGATAAGACAACGTCCACACAGGTACAAAACCTATTGCGAAACGTCACTCAAACTGATGTCATATAAGGAAACATGAAAATACATGTCACCAGAACAGATGACGCCCACACAGGTACAAAGAACTATTGTGAAACGCCACCAAAACTAATGCCATGTAGGAAACATGAAAATGTATGTCACCAAGATGGATGACACCCACACAGACACGAAGAACTATCGCGTGACGTCACCCAAAACTGATGTCATGTTGAAAAACAAAAATGTAAGTCATCAGGATGTATGACGCCCACACAGGTACAAAGAACTATTGTGTGACGTCACTCAAACTGATGTCATGTAGAAAAACAAATGGATGTCACCAGGATGTATGACGCCCACACAGGCACAAGGAACTATTGTGTGACGTCACTCAAACTGATGCCATGTAGAAAATCAAATGTATGTCACCAGGATGTATGACGCCCACACAGGTACAAAGAACTATTGTGTGACGTCACCCAAACTGATGCCATGTAGAAAAACACATCACTTTCATGTTAACGCTCAGACCACGTAGAGACATACGAATAGCTTTTCAGGATAATAACAGACCACGATTCAAGATACAAATTTCCTCGACAGATAAATGCTTCTGAGGCGACAGAATTCCCCAATAATGCATCCAGCCACAGCACACAACTTGTCAGTGTTAAGGGCCCAAAAATGAAGGGATAACATTAAGCAATGTTAGCCAGAGAGATAACATCCAAGAATCACTGCAGTGTGCATGCTTCACATTACATAGAAAGGGCAAGCAACTAGATTTGAATCCGTAATTTAGACATATCTGTTTCTAATGCTTGTCTCATATGATAAATATTGCTGTCAAGTGTGAATGCAGAGCATTTTAATAGTAATAAGCACTCTAAGCAGAACAGAATCTACCACAAATAAAGATACTAAAATACATCATAAAGACAAAATCAAATACCACACATGTGCACCTGATGCACAGCATGATAAAACATCACAATGGCACACTAAATGTACCAGCATGACAATACATTAATACAATCACACATGTTAACATACATAGAACAAAAGGAAAATTAATTTGTGGTAGAAACCGTTGAGGTCAAATGCATTTTATTGTACATGATGTTGTGTGCACATGTTAAACAACTACAGAGAGTAACTGAATAGAAATAGAAATGCGAGAGAGTTTCAGCATACACACCTTCAGTAAAGCCTGGAAAATTGTAGTTCCACTAATAACAAATCTATCAATTTTATATACTTCTGATTTTAGGATTCTGCTGTAAATAACTGCTAAATGCAGATAAGTACTTTAATATAAAGAAGGACCCTTACCATAATACTGTGCGGAAAATTTAGTGTATTTTATTATTATTATTTACCAACTACCGAGCTATTATTCCAAATTCCGTGAGCGTTCAAATGTTGACAAAATAAGTATGCAATGGAGGGACACATCACCGAACAACAATCACCTATAGTAGAAATCTATATCTAAAGAGTAGTTCATAATGAACAGGAATTTCGAATTCTACACAACAGTCCGCAGAATACAAACCATCGTGCAGAAGTATGCCTGAATGAAACAATGGAAGAAGTGCCCACCGAAAACTGATCCCGGAGGCACTCCTGCCAATGTAAAAAAGCAATTTAATAATTGTCCGATTTTACAGCCAAATCAAAAAGGACATGGTCATGCCGAGCCAGCCAGTCAACCCAATAACACTTTCCTGGGAAAGCTCAGCCCTGAGCAGTTAACCAGTACAGTGAATCTTTTCCAAAATCAGCAATATTCTGCATACATGGACACAGCAGCTGACTAGCATACAAGTTAAATCAGCTCCCGAATCCACATACACAGAACACCACTGTATTGCCAAATAAACAAATGAAAACAACTGCAAAAATTACATAGGTGTGCCATGCGATGACTACTAAGTTACTGAACCTTCTTTCCTAAAACTGAGCTTCAAAATAGTTCAATCTATGGAATAAATATATATGTCAAACATTAAGCATTAAAGCTACAAATGCAAGGACACACACAGTATAAATAATGCAAATCTATTGTACCTACAAAGTTCAGGAAGAATTGTTCCAAAAATAGTCAAGTAAGATCATTTATTAAAGCGTAGTTTAAGAAATGAGGCCAATAAGCATAATCTATAATTTGTTAGAAGAATACATGTTCTACAGAAATATATAACCAACATAGCCATTATTTTGCCAAAAAACACATTTTGATAAAAGTTTGAACAGACACGCAATATGCCAGTAATGGGGTACACTAGCAAATAGTGATAAAACCGTAACGCAACTAGTTACAATGTAATTCTGACATACAGATAACCAATTTATACAACAAGCATGTACTTAGTTCCATCATATCTTGCAGCCAGATATATCACCATAAAGTTTCAGAACTGCACATATGTCACACCCTTAGTACCATATAATGCATAACTTTCTCCCCCTTTCATAATGAATAAAAGTCAAAACTCAGGGCAAAAATAAAAGAATGGTTGGCAGCAAATAAACTGCCCATGGAGAGAAATGGCTATTAGAGTAGAAAAGTATGGACACAAAAATAAAATACAACTACAAAACAAAACACAAGTTTGTCATTCTCGTGAAGAAATCTCGCGGATGACGATAAGAAAGCCGCCGATAATAATCATTGACTAATCGACGACTGATCAGCGACAATATAAACCTATTAAAATTAAAACATTAATGTTGCAATTTATACAACAAGCATGAGCTGGAATTTAGTGAAGAACCTTGTCTGTAGCCTCTATTTCCAAAGTTATCAGACGATAGATACGAATGTCCATCATATAAATACTGTTGAGATTGGTATTTGGATGGATAAAATGAAAAGGATTGATTTAAAGCAACGGTCGTGTATGCAGGACCTGATGAAGGACTATAGCCTCTGTGATACCTATCACCCATAGTATATTTGCCATCACCATTCGCTCTGCTAGGAATTCTATTGGGATAATTGAATGCTCGATCACCCCATAAGCCATCTCTTGCCTTGATGGCGAATTCCTGTAACCATATGACTGTCTGCCACGAGGGGACCCACCCCGGTATACATCTGGAGACCTTTGCCTGGGCCAATTTTGGTTCTGCGAGCCAGATGGGCACCGAGTTGGAGAATTGGAGGGAGATCTATAAAAACTGGATGTGGTCTTTATCAATATTTTAAACTAAATCATCTTTCTTTCCAATTATTGAAAACCTGATGAAGATTTTAGATTCCAAAAATGGATTGATACCTTCCTTTGCAACAGAAAACAGCTAGTTGTTAATGAGAAAACTATAGGCTTCAATTTTATCTGATGTCCCACAAGGAACTGTTCTGTGTCCAGTGTTCTCTTTGTACAGAAATTAAATTTTAATACTGATATTGAGGATATATGTTGTGGGTAATTGATAAATATAGCCCTTCATCACAATTTGTGATATATGTGCTAAAATTTCAAGTGTTTCATCTTCATTCTATCGTGAAAGATCGAGATGCCGCCTAGAGGCTACAAAGAATGTAAATAAGAAAAATGACACCAATGAACCGGAGGCAATGCGATTATAGCAGTACAAAATAGTAATGCAGTGTAACGTGAAATGACAATTTAGACGATATCTCCAAATAAATGGAATAGAGGTATGGCAATCATATAAAACAACTTACAAAAATGACTTCACCGATATCTGGGGAAATTTCTCTCCAAATAAATGAAATGGAGGTAGCACAACCATATAAAACAACTTACAAAAATGACTTCACCGACATTTTGGGGAAATTTTTCTCCAAATAAATAAAATGGAGGCAGTGCAATTACTATAAGACATCCTACAAAAAACAACACAATAACCCAGTGATAGGGTTAATATATTACAGAGCCAAAAATACTCAAATTATAAAGACAGTAAGCCTTCATATTTTTTCAAGAAAATGGTCGCACGTGACATGTTGGAATTTTTCCTCTGTCATTACTAAAAGGAAAGAATTTGCTCCTCAGGAGCAATTTCGCTTTATCAGGTTAGCAAAGAGGACGAAAGCTAAAAATGACACATATATATCATAATGAAGGTTGAAAACTGTAGCTCATGGTTTGTGAAAAAATTAGAGCTCTGAAATTTACAAATTACATTTTAGAATTTCGAAATTTCCACGTGGCTTACTTGAGATCGAAAGTGCGCAAAAAAAAAAAAAATCATTTACCGCAAATGTAACAGGTGAAAAAAAAATGCCTTTACCCGGCCGGGGATCGAACCCGGGTCGCCGGAGTGACAGACCAACACTCTACCGCGTCGCTATAAAAGCCAGCTTGTACCGCAAGGCAGTACAAGTGTATCTTATACCTATCACTACTACATATGACGGCTCCTAAAACTGGTTTTAAAATTATTCAAATTCTGCCGAAAAACTTTCTCACAATAGTAATTTCTACTTAAACAAATTTTTCTTTATAATTTAAAGCCACGTGTCAAAAAAAAAAAAATAAATAAATAAATAAAATAAAAAAGAAATGGACTATTTTAACATTTTCGATTTTTTTTTTTTTCCAAAATGGTGTCTCCCCACCGAACTACAGCTAACAAATTAAAAACATAACATTTAAAATATAGTTACATATTCAAAAATTCACTAACCTTATATCCTCGTCGCCATTTGTTGTGCAGCCGTCAACTCACCTGAACATCAGGTCCTGTAAGCTGTACTCTGTAAGGGTAGGTGTTGTCGCTTGTAGCTGTAGTCGTCTAATGCGTTGTCCACGTAGCAGATAGGCCCAAGAATCTCGTGGCAAGAGTTGGTCACATGTTCCGATGGGTTACGGACTATACCGACGTCTTGTTAGTGTTATATCCCTCCTTTTCCGGACTCTTAGGGTCGAAGGTGGATCTACCGGCACAACACTTTTTTTTTTTTTTACTTGAGTTATAGCCCGTTGAAACTTAGGGCACTTTAAGCTTTTAAACATTTCCCGGCCAATTACCGGACATTAGTGTGCACCATTTCCGGTTCCTGTTCGTGACACTGAGCGGGAGCTCAAA
Source organism: Lucinisca nassula (assembly GCA_963580285.1). NCBI lineage: Eukaryota > Metazoa > Mollusca > Bivalvia > Lucinida > Lucinidae > Lucinisca > Lucinisca nassula. Next base: position 125,388,943 of record OY757025.1, read on the forward strand.
CAATCAAAGTCCAATTAAACGTGTTGAGAGCGTAGACAGGATCATGAGGCGGTTATTGTTAATCTCAAACTCAACTCTTCATGGGAGCGGATATCTAGATTATTGCAAGGATGTAATTAAGGAATTTTTATCAGAGTATGTACACTATATAGCGCGCTTCTCTACTTTCGTTTTCAAATCAGAATTACAAATCATATCACCATATTTGCATTATTTGCTGGCTCCCAGCTTGCACATTGTCAATATTGGAAAAACAGGTAACCAGACCCCCCTTTCAAGGTCAGGGGGGTCTGGTTACCTGTTTTTCCAACACTGATAACCTTCAGACTAGGAACCAGCAGATAATGCAAATAAGGCCAGAAAGAAAAATACCTGTGTTTCAGGTGACCGACCGACCCTCCCCAGAAGCTGCCGACCCTGAATCTTTCTTTTACGATTTTTGCCAATTTCCCGCCATTTTGTTCCATTTCAGCTACCGTATTCGGGTGTGTTATACCCGCAGTTTTTTCCCTCAAATTACAGGCCCAAGTTCAGGGTGCGGGTAATCCGCACAAATTATTTTTGGACCATTTTATTTTAACGGGCCTCCGTGGCCTAGTGGTTAAGAGCGCAGACTCTTGATCATTAGGTCTCTCACCGCTGTGGTTCGAGCCTCGCCGCTCGGGTCATATGTGAGACGCCAAGTTCTGAAACGGAAGGTCAGGTGGTTTTTCTCCGGGTACTCCGGTTTTCGCCCACCTCTGATTAACGATCGGCTCGATATGAGTGAAATAATCTTGAAAGGGCCGTAAAACCAAAAAAAAAAAAAAAAAAAACATTTTATTTTTACTTTTGTCAGCTAAAAATACGATGCATCTCATGTTATGCTCTATCTTTGACGATTCCCGACATCAATAACGTTTAATTGTCCACTCAATTTTACTTACACATGAGTAATATAACAATCTCCATTACTAGCAAGCCCGATTTCGTGAGTATCATTCCTAAAACTCTGATTTTAAATGAAATAAACAAGCAAGTTCTATGCGAACATCAAACTTTTCCAGCATCCAAACCGCCGCCCACAAACCACCGCTACAGTTTTTTTTTTTTAATGCACGCGATCGGTAAATGACGTCATCGGACCCCAGCAACCCCACACATATCTCTTTCATAAAAAATTGTTTTGAAACGGTAAAAAAATTCTCGATAGCAAAACGGTTGTGGAAAACAGCGCTTTCCGTAAGCTCCGTGTCAATAACCAACAACAGCATACAGATGTGTTAACACAAATTAAAGCGTTCAACTTTTCTCGCCAAGCGTCTGCTATTTGGCGCCAAAAAATAACCATTCACGAGATAGTAGAATAGTAGTAGCAACTCGTCTTAGGAGCAAATAAATAATTTTCACATTGATTGCGGATTAAATTTTATGATGGGGGAATAAACGCAAATTAGAGACATAACTTGGCCATATTTTCACACCTATCTATCTATCTATCTTCTTATACTGTGTCGGTCATATCTGGCCATTACCTCAGTTGATTGGGTGGCTAAATTTAGAATTTAGCTGAAAAAAAAAAGAGAGGCACTGGATGCATCCTTAAAACTATTTACAATCTGCATAACAGAGGTATCCTAAAACGCATACCTCTGAGTCCCAATCTTACACTGTGCAGGCTTTGAACTCTTCTGCGGACTTGGCATTCACCGCAGAGGAGGGAAGACTATTCCATTGGGGAATAGTTCTAGGAAAAAACGAGTTCTTCAGGGCATCACTATAGGACTGGTATCTACGATATTGTGAGTCGTTTACTTTTGATGCCCTTGTTTGGGTCGACAGTGTTACAGGGGTCAAGTACCTATCTTTATCAATAGACACTGAATCAGAGTGTATCTTGTAGAAGAAGGTTAAAGAGGACTGCTCACGACGGGCCTCCAGGGACGGCCACTCTAGCTCATTAAGCATGTCACCGACGCTACTTCTATTTCGCCATCGCCTACAGGTCCATCGAGCAGCTGTCCTCTGCACCTTCTCCACCTGCTGAGTCTGTCAGTTTTAACATAGGGGTGCCAAATGGGTGATGCATATTCGAGTTGAGGGCGAACCAATGTTTTATATGCAACATCCTTTGTCTGCCTAGGTGCAAAAGCCAAGTTCCGTCTAAGGAATCCCAAAGTCCTAGTTGCTTTAGATGTAATCTCTGAGATATGTTGACCCCAATCAAGATCGTCAGTGATGGTGATACCAAGATATTTGGCGGATTGAACATGCTCCAAAACTTGCTGGTGAAGAGTATAGTCAAACTTAATTTGCTTGTCCGGGGTAAGGTTACCTTACCTTACCTTATCGACACGCACCGCAGGGTGGCAATTATATGACAGGGATTAACAATAGTGTCATAATTGAACCGTTATAAATCATCAAACAGTGTAAATCCAAATCAGACGTCTGCGGCGTCTTTCTGAGGTGTCTGATCTGGGACTGCATTATTGCCGATGTCCCAAAAAAGGGCCGCGGGCATATGTGGGTTAATAAATAAATAACAATGGTGAACAGGTAAAGTTATTTCAACATTTTAATGTAAAATACATGCTTTCTGGTGATACTCGCACGCACGGAAACTGTTTGCTTTTCAAGTGGCCAAGATGCCGATTTTGTTAATGTCATCAGTATGCGGTATTAGTTTTTTTTTTCAAACAGACCATTTATTTGCCGAACATAGGTCAGAAACAGTCTAAAAATTGCTCAAAACAAAGTCAATTGTTGACAGATAAGCAAACTTCCTTCCCTGACCGTGCTTTAAACTGATATATCAAGCAAGTTATCTCTTCAAAACATTAATAGCAACAGAGCAATGTTCAGCAATCTGTCTGTCTGCCTGCCTGCCTGTGTGCCTGCCCTACCCTTACCATACCATACCCTACCCTACCTTACCATACCCTTACCTTACCCTATCCTATCCTATCTTTACACTTACCAACTATTTACAATCTGCTTGCAAACATACTAAAACGCATACCTCTGGGTCACCCAATCCACACGGGCTGTGAACTCCTCTGCAGTTTTGGCATCTACCACAAAGGCGGGAAGACTATTCCACTGCGGAACACTTCTGGGGAAGGAGTTCTTTCGGGCATCACTATAGGTCTGATACCTGCGATATTGACTGTTGTTTAATTTTGATGCCCTCCTTTGAGTTAAACTAATCATTGGGGTCAAGTATTTATCCTTATTTAGAGACACTATACCGGAGTGTATCTTATAAGAGAAGGTTAAAGAGGACTGATCGCGACGGGCCCCCAGCGATGGCCATTCCAGCTCCTCAAGCATATCACCGACACTCCTTTTGTTCCACCATCGCCTGCAGGTCCATCATTTGCTCTATTCATTTGTCATTGTTTCTCATAGTCCTAACTTCTGTTAATAATTTAATTTTGTTATCTATTACTACTGTCCACATTTTTGTGGTAGATGTGAGGTAGTGAAAGGAGTAGGATTGTGGTCTGAGGGAGCACAAAAGCTTACAAAGCAATCACAGCATAGAATGATAAATTCTTTGAGGCCTCTGACTATGGTATCCCACACCTGTGGATTTTTATACCCCACCACACGATAGTGGCGGGGTATTATGATATACCCTCCGGTGTCCGTCCGTCCGTCCGTATGTCCGTCCGCACCATTTCCGATCGATAACTTGAGTAATTTTTAACGAATTTTTTTCAAATTTTGCATACATGTATATATCGGGAATGAGTGGTATGGGATTGTTAATGGGCAAAATCCGTTAGCATTTGACAGAGTTATGGCCCTTTTTAGTTCAAAATAAGGGGTTTTGGGGCGTTTCCGATCAATAACTTGAATATTTTTTCACGGATTTTCTTCAAATTTTGTATACACATTGGCATTGGGTATGAGTGGTTTGGGATTGTAAATGGGCAAAATACATTAACATTTAACGGAATTATGGTCGTTAAAAATTCCGATTAAATGGTTTTTGGGGACTTATTCCTTACTATATGGAATATTTGGATGAAACTGCACTGATGTATAAACGACCATAATAAGCAGGTTTTGTGTTGTGAATACACAAAATGCGTTAACATTTAACGAAAAATTGGTCGTTAACAATTCCCATTAAATAGTTTCTGCGCATTTATTCCTTTAATTTATGAAATACATTGATTATCACTGCTAGTGTAGTGGTTAGAGTGCTGGACTACAAATCCTATTGTTGACTATGAATCTGAGGGGCGTGAGTTCAAATCCCCGAAGAGGAATGGAAATTTTTTTTTTTTTTTCGTTTTTTCTTTTTTTTTTTGTGGGTTCTTTTTTCTTTTTCTTTCTTTTTCATTTTGGCAATGAATTTATTTTTATTTTATTTTTTTTAATTTTCCTCATTTTTGGTTTTTCATTCCTTTTTTTTCCCTTTTTTTTTCACCCTTTTCTTCTTTTTGTTATACCCCATCACACGATAGTGCTGGGATATTACAATATACCCTCCTGTGTCTGTCCGTCCCTCCGTCCCCACCATTTCCGACCAATAACTGGATTAATTTGTGCTATGAATCTGAGGGGCGTGAATTCAAACACCCGTGGAGGAATGGAATTTTCTTTTTTTTTCCTTTTTTTCTCGTTTTTTCTTTTCTTTTTTTCCGTTTATTTTTCTTTTCTTTCTTTTTGCAATGAATTTTTTTTTTTTTTTCGTTTTTTTTCTCATTTTTTGTTTTTCATTCCTTTTTTTTTACCTTTTTTTTTTTCCTTTTCTTCTTTTTGTTATACCCCATTACAGGATAGTGCTGGGATATTATAATATACCCTCCGGTGTCTGTCCGTCCGTCCGTCTGTCCGTCCGTCCATCCCCACCATTTCCGACCGATAACTTGATTAATTTTTCACATTTTTTTTTTTTCAAATTGTGCCTACATGTTTATATCGGGAATGACTTTTTTTTTCTTTTCTTTTTTTTGTTATACCCCATCACACGATAGTGCTGGGGTATTATAATATACCCTCCGGTGTCTGTCCGTTCGTCAGTCCATCCACACCATTTCCGACCGATAACTTGATTAATTTCTCACAATATTTTTTGGGAGTTTGCGATCAATAACTTAAGAATCTTTTCATGGATTTTCTTCAAATTTTAAAACACTAAAGGACACATATTATTGCCAAGGACAGTCACTCTGCTTTTTTGGTTATTGTATTATCTGCCCTTTTGATATACATGTATGTAGTTCCTTTACTATATTGAATGCCTTAGTGAAGTTTTACAGATAACTATAACACTTAAAAGTACCACTATTATGGGCAAGGCTATAACCATATTATCTTGCAGTGGTGGGGTATCATGCAGTGTTAGCGTGCTTTTATTGCTTTAGTTTTGAAGACAGTCTCTGATTTGCTTGTTGGATTTGAGATTTAACGTCCCCGTCAACACTATTTAGGTCATTTTAGAGATGTTGCTTCCAATTTTGTGAGACCTTTACCTGACACTGACAGTCTCTGATGTTGAAACAGTGGTCTCCGGACATTAGCCCCCTAGGACGTTTGCCCCCAAATGACTAAATCTAAAAATGGACATTTGCCCCCCAGTTGAAAATGCGACCCGGACATTTGCCCCCCAGAGCTTATTTTTGGTATGGACATCTGCCCCCCAGTGCTTATTTTACAGGTGGACAATTGCCCCCCACTGCATATTTCAGAAAGGGACATTTGCCCCCCAACCCGGCTAGACACGGATTTTCATTACACAGACTTGTATATAGCTACATAATTTACATGATAACATTCTGGTTAAAGTTTTACAGCCCATTCAAGATCATTTCAATTTGTTCAAGAATTAACCATCAGTGTATCCAGTGTAAAAACCACTTGAGTATAGGCGTCTGACACTGGACCCTCAGTGAGGCAGAAACTCTATATATGGTTCTGTAGCTGACTTGCTTTACCCTTATCCTGCTGAATAAATTAAGCATCTCCAGTTGTTGACTATTTACCATCACATTCTTGGTATATTTTTGTTAACTTAACAAATTGCATGACAAACAGTATAGATCCCCATCAGATATGGCATCTGATCGGGATCCATACTGCTTTCTAAGGTAGGGGTTGTCCATAACAGCAGGTTATTATGGGATTCATATTTATATAGATGGAGTAATTTATTGCTTAACATTTTGTATTTCTAATGATAATAAACCAATAAATATATTGTTTTCCTCCTTTGTGTTAGCCCGGATCTATCTGGGGGGCAAATGTCCCTTTCTGAAATATGCAGTGCGGGGCAAATGTCCACCTGTAAAATAAGCACTGGGGGGCAGATGTCCATACCAAAAATAAGCTCTGGGGGGCAAATGTCCGGGTCGCATTTTCAACTGGGGGTCAAATGTCCATTTTTAGATTAAGTCATTGGGGGGCAAATGTCCTGGGGGGCAAATGTCCTGGAATCTGAAACAGTTGATATATCTATATTTATAACAAAGAAGAACATAGCTGGAGTTCTTTTAAATTGTTGCATTAAATAATTCATTTTAGAAAGAAAAAAATAAAAAAGAAACTTTTTTCCGACCTACCGACCCTATTATTTTTTCAAGAGTCACCTGAAACACAGGTATTTTTTTTTCTGGCCTAAGGTGAATACTGCGATCATTACTCGCAGGGGTACATTACATACACAGATACACTCCAGGTTGCAGGGTTGAAAGCCTACACAGTATTACTCATGTAATTACAGTAGGGGTATTTAACCTGCACAGGAGATGACTCTTGCCCAGGGGGCCTCCCGTTAACGTCCTGATCCGAAGGATGTTGCACTTTTCGGCATTCATCTCTGCAAATGATGCCAGTGGAGCATGTTGTAAATTTGCTGGAACATATAGTCTGCTCAAACATCATAGCACTCTTTTACAAGATCTGGAATCAACGTCTAGTGGACTTTGTTCTGCCCTCCACAACAAATGCACTCAACTCCTTAATCAAAGTACTGGCTTCCATCGCTCCGAAAACCAGAAGATAAGATAAGATAAGAAAGTCAATGAGACCCTATATATATGTTTGTTGAACATCTGTGACATCTGTTAATATTTAATAATATTGGTGGGGTGCACATCAATTTAAGGACTTACACGTTACTACGTGGTTCTCCTGGAAGAGGAGGGATCTACAAACACGAACGAATGAACATGGCCCACTTGGACGAACATAAACTTCTGTCAGACAGACAACATGCATTTAGGAAAAGGCATAGTTGTGAAACTCAGCTAAGCACAGTCATTATTGACTGGGCAAAAATCTTGGACAAAGGGGGACAGGTGGACACATTTATTCTGGACTTCGAGAAGGCTTTTGACACCCCTCATGAACTACTTAAATCTAGTTATTTGGTTATAGAATTGGGGGAATGACCCTCAAATGGATAGATTCCTTTCTTTGCTACAGAAAACAGTGGGTTGTTGATAATGGTGAATCTTCAGAGTGGGCTCCAGTTTTGTCTGGAGTCCCGCAAGGAACCGTTCTTGGTCCACTTTTGTTCTCCCTGTACATCACTGATATTTCCACTGCCATTGACTCTGAAATAAGACTGTTCGCAGATGACTGTGTTTGTTACCTGGAAATTAGAGATACAGATGACTCATTGAAACTTCAGGCTGACATAGATAGATTAGGACGTTGGGCTCGAAAATGGGGCATGAGATTTCAGCCAGTTAAATGCAATATTATGCAGATAACTAGGAAGAGATCTAATAAAGTTGAGGCTTCTTACACCTTAGAGGGAACGGTCCTCGAGAATGTGGACTCCATTAAATACCTTGGAGTGACAATCTCACACAACTTGAGATGGAATACTCATATTAGCAACATGTGTACTAAGGCAAATAGAACGCTTGGTTTCCTGAAGCGAAATCTTCATCAGTGCCCTCAGGATGTAAAAGAGGCAGCATATAAAGGTCTTGTTCGCCCAATCTTGGAATATGGTAGTTGTATCTGGGACCCCAGTGGAGTGGTCCTTAACGATGAAATTGAGAAAGTTCAGAATAGGGCTGCTAGATTTGTAACAGGCAATTACTGCTTTGAAACTGGGAGCATGACTGGAATACTTGGAAAATTGAAATGGGAGTCTCTCAAGAAAAGGAGAAAAGACAGTAGGCTAATCCTTTTATACATAGGTCTAAAGGGTGCTGCCAGCATTCCAACAGATGACCTTGTTCCCCAGCTAGACACTGTAGAAATTACCATTTGTTGGGGTTTCAGACCCTTACTGGAAGAACTGACATTTATATAGAGTCGTTCTTCCCCAGAACCATTAGAGATTGGAATGCCCTTCCCGATTCCATTGTTTCGACAGCTGAAGGTGCTGATGATTTTGTAGCTAAATTTACCTCTTTGGCTAGAGCTAGGGACTAACTTCCCACATTACAGGTCCTGGTGTATGAATGTCATTTGACGTGTCACCAGTAACAATTCTGATTCTGATGTTCAGACACCGAAATAATCACAGCCTCCAGGGATCAAACCGGGTACCTCTAGCATCAGAGGCAAGTGCACTAACCACTGAGCTATCACGCTATTGATCAACAGCATTAAAAATATACATATATTTTTAAGAATGTCAATCTTTACATTTATGTGCCAGTGCTGCAGATTTACATTCTCTTTAGAAACCAATGTTGTGGGAATGCCACCTACCTTTCTTTCTACTGATACTGCGATTGGTCAGATTTGACCATTACTCACAGGTGTACAATACATACACTGCAGGATGAAAGCCTACACAGTAATCATGAAATTACGGTAAGGATCTTTAACCTGCACAGGGAATGGTTCTCCCTGCACAGGGGGCCTCCAGGTAACGTCCCGATCCGAAGGAGGGTGCACTTCGTGGCATTCATCCCTGAAAATGATGCCAGTGGAACATGTTCAGAAACTGCAATTTTATTACCGCTGCCGGTAATTGAACAGGGGGCCTCTAGCATCAATGGCAAGTGCACTAACCTCTGAGCTACCACACAGGTGGTAATCAGGGGAACTAGCTCGAAAATGAGTCAATGGAAATTTGTTCCCTCGACACATCCGGGAGCTCTCAAGCTAGCTCCATCACCAGAAAACTTGAAAACAAAGGTAGGTCTCGAAGAGTTTTATCACCATTATTTTCTTTGTAAACTATTTATAAAAAAATCCGGCAATGCAGTTCCACATAGAAATGATTAAACTTTGTACCTCACTAGAATTTGCCATGGAAATTTGCAATGCTGGAGTATGAATGAAACTAAACTTTTTATCACTGACCTGAAAAATTGTCAATTTATGTCAACATGAAGATTTTGGCCGACGATTTTTTCATTTTCCGTCAAAAGTACGCCCATCAAACCCTCAGAAGTAACAGTCCTAGTGAAATGAAACATGGAACATTTGAAATAAGCAAAATATTTTGGCCGTGATTAAGTTACTTGCCACTTATGACAAAATTACTGTACGAGCTAGTCTTCTCGACAATCGAGCTAGTTCACTCGACATGGAGATAGTGCCCTCAAAGATGAAACATTCATCAGATGACTGGGGCCTGATTCGATGTCTTTCTATGGTCCCACCCAGTTTATCCAACTGGTTTCTTTACCTCTGGCTAGTGGGCCTGGTGGTTAAGTGCGCTGTCTGTCTGGTTTAACCATAAATTTAGCTGCAAACTCAAATTGAGATTTGACATAATACATTTTTATATTGAATGTTCAATTTTCTTCAGATGGGCGCTTTCCAAGGAAAAAGTTCCAAAGGACTATTCCTGAGCAGAAAAAATACCAGACATGCAACAAAAAATATATATATATATATATATATTCCTGTGCTAGGTAATCGGGCGCCTCTTTACTTTTTATTCCCTAGATTATTATAGTTATTCATGAATCATTTGACTAAGTATCATCCCTACATTTTGAGTACTTTATCCGATAGAGGCTTTTGTCTGTCTTTCTGTCTGTCTGTCTGTCCATCCGTCTGTATGTTTGTTCATTCGTTCATCCGTCTTCCAATGGACCCATCCATCTAAATACCCACTCACTCACCCCTCTCTGTAGTGTACCCATCCATCCAACCAACATCCATCCATCCATTTATCCATTCTAAATTGGAAGCAACTAGGTGGGCGAAATAACTCAGGGGGCGAAAAGACCAGGCTTGTGGACGAAACAGCTATGGGTGCAAAGTTGGGCGAAACTACCAGGGAGGAACGACTGAGGGGCCGTCTTGTGGGCATAGTATCTTGTTACTCCACTAGCCAGAGGTAAAGAAACCAGTTGGATAAATTGCCTGGAAAGACATCGAATCAGGCCCCAGTCATCTGATGGATGTTTCATCTTCATTTTTTGAGGGCAATATTTACACGTCGAGTGAATTGAAGGAGACGAATCAACTAGGTGGGCGAAATGACTCAGGGTGCGAAAAGACCAGGCTTGTGGACGAAACAGCTATGGGTGCAAAATAGGGAGAAACGACCAGGGAGAAACGACTGAGGGGCCGTCTTGTGGGCATAGTATCTTGTTACCCCACTAGACAGAGGTAAAGAAACCAGTTGGATAAATTACCATAGAAAGACATCGAATCAGGCCCCAGTCATCTGATGGATGTTTCATCTTCATTTTGAGGGCAATATCTCCATGTCGAGTGAACTAGCTCCTTGTCGAGAAGACTAGCTCGGACAGTAATTTCGTCATAAGTCGCAAGTTACGGAATCACCGCCAAAATATTTTGCTTTTTTCAAACGTTCCATGTTTCATTTCACTAGGGATGTTGCTTCTGGGGTTGTGAAGGGCGTATTTTTGGCGGAAAATGAAAAATCGTCGGCCAAAATCTCAGTGTTGACATAAATTGACAATTGTTCAGGTCCGTGATAAAAAGTTTAGTTTCATTCATACTCCAGCGTTGCAAATATCCATGGCAAATTCTAGCGAGGTACAAAGTTAAATCATTTCTATGTGGAACTGCATTGCCGGATTTTTTTATAAATAGCTTACAAAGGAGAAAATGGTGATAAAACTCTTCAACACCTACCTTTGTTTACAAATTTCGTGGCGATGGAGCTAGCTCAAGAGTTCCCGGATGTGTCGAGGGAACAAATTTCCATTGACTCATTTTCGAGCTAGTTCCCCTGATTACCAACCGTGTACCACGCTCCTGAGGTTTTGAAAGAAGCAGGTGTTAATATTTTGTCAGATCTCCTCTGGCTTGTACTCCCTCAGTACTCCTAGGGATTGTCACAGAAGATCCTGCTGAATAAATTAATTGGGCCGCTCCCAGTAATGATTATCATTGGATCAAATAACTTGAACTAATGTACATGTATACATTTGTACAATCTTTATGACAAACGGCGTAGATCCTGATCGGAAGCCATTTGATTTGGATCTACACTATTTGTAAAGTAAGGGGTTGTCATGTTCAGTGGGATAAGGGTTAACCCTAGTGTATTTTCAATGGGGTTAAAGTTCCGGCTATAGCTTAAGATGGAAACATATTATTGTCTGCAAACCATGTTTGAGTGGCTTAATTGTTTTATGTTTCTGGGGTCATTGTCCTGCTGTAAAACCCATTCAGCATCAAATAAAATCTGTGCTGTAGGATACAAGTGTCCATCTTGTATATTGGCACAGTCCAAATATACATGGAATAGTAACATGAGTGAGGGATTGAATTGCCAAAATATGTTGTTGTTTCTTGATCTTACACGTCCCACTAACAACGAAGGTCATAATATGGCAATGGAACCTCAGTTTAAAGACTGATCCGAAAGTCGCGTGTGATCAGTCTTGATCGAAAAGCCAAGGAATGATTATTCTTTCAGATAAATCAGGTGTAGATGTTATTCCTTTGTGTTATATAAAGTACTCTTTTATTTTCGGAAAAAATGTGTTATATAAAGCACTCTTTTTTTTTTTTTTTTTTAGGAAGTCATTCTTCTGTAACTATGCAAAAATTTAGTAACTTATAGAATTATTTTTCTTCAGGATGGGTAAAACCCATCACCTTAAGTTCCTATAGTGCATTCCCCTGACAAAGTTGCAGAAAGAAGTTCTCACTAACTATTCAAATTTTTGGGTCAAACTTAACCCTTGTCCTGCTAATCCCGGATATGCCTTAACTTTGAAACAATGTAGATCCAGATCAGATGGCTTCTGAAGAAGCCATCTGATCAGGATCTACATTGTTTGCTATTCAGATTGTGAATTTGTTGCAATAATTTGCATCAAGTAATCTGATTGGTTGATAATCGGTAGTGGGTGTGGCATATATGAATATTCAGCGTGACAAGGGTTAATAATTCTATATTATATTTTTCAGGACAGTGAAGAGGGTTCTGTTTGTACCATATGCCCTACATGACAGAGATGAATATGCTGCAATTGCTCGTAAAGCATTCACTGCTATGGGTAAGGGACACTGCATAGGGAATCACAGCAAGTAAACTCAATCCTGCTCCGTAATGCTGGCAATTCTTTCATGGAGGTTGATCAGGGAGTATTTTCTATGACATTCTGTCCCTTCCACTGATTTAACCCTTGTCCTGCTGAGCCCGGATATGCATTATTCTCCGAACAATTAAGATCCAGATCAGATGGCTTCTGACGAAGCCATCTGATCAGGATCTACATTGTTTGCCAGTCAGATTGTGAATTTGTTGCAATAATTTGCATCAAATAATCTGATTGGTTGATAATCGGTAGTGGGAGTGGCATATATGAATATTCAGCAGGACAAGGGTTACTTTACTTTTATATTTTACTTTTGGTCCTTTGAGATCAGCGTGAATATTCTGAGAAATCGGAAATAAATTATTGGTTTGGACTCATATTCTAGACAGGTTTTTAATTATTTGGACCCCATTTTGATTTTTATCAGTCTTTGTATCGACTGCCTATTCGAAATTCGCAAAATTGCAGTATGTTTCCTCTGGCTTTCTTTGCCGGATCATTACAGGGTCACTGATGAGGCTTTATTAGCCGAAACTACGTAGTATGACCCATCTTCTTTCTTATGAATGTTTTCATTGCTCTTAAAGTAACTCATTTTTGATTTTTATTAAGAAAGGCATGCTTTTTTTCGCAAAAAAAAATGTACACTGTATTGGTTGTCCACTTAACCCTTATCCTGCTGAATATATTAACTGGGGCCATGCCCTGGCCCATTTACAGCTATCAGCCAATCAGATCATTTTACATTTACAAACTGCATGACAAACAGTGTAGATCTTGATCAGATAGCTTCCTCAGAAGCAGCCATCTGATCTGGATATACACTGTTTGCAAAGGTAGGGGTTGTCGTGAACAGCAGGATAAGTTTTGTTTGTTTGTTTGTTTGATTTGAGGTTTAATATCCCCCTCAGCACTGTATAGGTCATTTTGGAGACCCTGCTTCTAATTTTGTGGGACTTTTACCCGACACTGAGATGAAATGACATCTCGAGCCCTGTATGCTGCCCATCTATTTCTTCAAGCCCCGAAGGGCGGGGACCCAGCAGGATAAGTATGAGCTTGCCAAGAAAAGGATTGTTAGGTAAATTTACTGACTATGTGACCTAAATAGTGTTGACAATGCTGTTAAATTCTAAACAAAACCAACTTGCCATATGTTCTGCTAGAGGTCTACACTAGAAACAATATTACATGTTCTTGTATTAATTACAGGAGTATAAATGAGGGGATGTGTTTTCACAAGATTAGAATAATTTCATTTTCTTCTTTAGCTGTCAGACATTACTGTAAAAATCCTAAAAATGTGGACACTGTGAGGACTGGCTGTAATTCTCCTAAAACTTTAACAAATTTGTTTCACAATCAAAGAAGGAGTCTATTGGCAAGTGGTGTAGACCCTGATCAGACTGCTCCTTCAGGAATATTCTGATCTGGATCTGCAGTCTTTGCTTTTATGCCTGCCTGTCCCAATACTTAGGATCATCATGGGACCAGGATTTTATATTTTCTTTGTCTTTGATTGCATGTTAGAATATTTTAGTATGTCATACAATAATGAAACTTGTAAATTTGTCATAACGGGGGACAGTATACCCGCAAGATGTAATATGATATGCAAGTACCTACTATATGTTTTTGAGCAAATTCTAAGGAAAATTTGTACACCTTTATAAATCCCATTGTTCTCTACCAGTGCATGCCTGGTGTGGCGTTTACATGTACATGATTGAATGTTCATTTCAAATTCAGGGGTAAAAATCACATTGTAATACTCTAATATTTTATGGTGTTTCAATCAAAGTACATGTAATGTGCATTATGCAAATAGAGAAAATTGCAAAAACAATTTAAAACAAGCTTTGAATCTTACAAATGGTATATTAATATACGAATTTATTATATGATGTCAGTATCATGTCACGTCTGAGAATGCAATAATGCCATGTAATAAATTCAATAATACACTAGTGGATTAAATGTGCAAATTACTTAGAAGTTAGATATGCCCCGTAACTTTACATGTAAGATGTCCTTAATGGCGCCACGTTTACTAATGGCGAAATAAAGACATTTTTGTAGACGAATGGTGAATAAAATGCGTTTTAAATGTAATATGATAAATAGAATCTTATCTTATTATTCGTGCTCATGTATTATTAAATTTATTAAACTCATTGAGGAAAAGGGATAAAATGCTCGGCTTCTGTATTATTGAATTTATTAAACTCATTGAGAAAAAGGGATAAAATGCTTGACAAAGCCTAGAATTTTATCCCTTTTCCTCAACTTGTTTAATAAATTCAGTGATACATGAAAACTTATGTAATATTATCTATATAAAAATAAGCAGCACTTTTGAGATAAGGGTTAAACATCATAACTTCTTGAATATCCTTGGCGGTTTTATTAGGGATCATTAGAAATACATCACAACCTCTTAACCCTTTCTGTATCAAATGGAATCTTCCACCTTAAAACATAACGGGAGTCCATTTCAAAATTTAGGGCTGTCAGGTTGTGTTTTTATCTTCAAAATAAATTTGGAAAATAGCTTAACGTTTTGCAAACACTGTAGTCACTGATCAGATGCTGCGTCTGATCTGGGCCTGCACTGTTTGCCAATTACCATTTTGGGGTTTCTGGTACAAAATGGTTAAACTACTATTGTTGGAACCCAAAGCAAAAATTATATCCAAACAAAAATGTACAGATTTATAATATGCTGTAAAATTTACCATTTATGGCCTATATTTTTGAGTCTATCTTTAAACAGTGTTACATCCAAAACATGTTATAATGAACACAGGGATGTTATAAAGAGCTTATGTACTAATTGGGTAAGTTTTAGGTGTTTTGCTGGATAGACTAATTTAGCAGTTTAGGCTAAAATTCATTTTCAGTGCTGTATGACTACTCCAACTGAAAGTAGGGAGACGACGTGTGGCATGCTAAAACACCCGTGGGACATATTTTTTCACATCTCCAAAATGGCTACTTTTCTGATGAAAATCAGTGATATTTTTCTTATTTATACTCAAAACATAGGTTATTTATACTCAAAACATAGGTTGTGGGTGCTCGTTAGAACCGCCTCAACTAAGCAGTTCTAACGAGTACCCACAACCTATGTCTTGGAGCAGAAATAAGGAAAATAATGAATACCCCCGTTAACCCCACTTTTCTGTATATAAAGCAGGGTTTAGGGGGTCTTCATTGCATGGACTTGTTAGCGTGATGAAACATTCGCAATGTAGCTTATATTCATGTGTTGTGAAACTTTAATGAATCTGACACCATTGGTTTGTTTACCATGGTTGATTCAACCTCATTCTTGAACCCTTACGAAAATTTTTTCTCATAGTTCCAGATAACTTAATTGTTTTAGGGCTAATTAATAGGGAACCTTTTTATCCCCAACCAAATAGGTTCTGGGAGATAGAGTGATAAGCCTGGCATCCATCGGTTTGTCCATCCGTCTGTAGACAACACCTTGTGATGGCCATAACCCCAATACCCTTTGAGATTTATTGATGGTACTTGGCACAATTGTTCACAAGGCTGAGTTGGCAGGTCATGCACAAGAACTACAACTCTGGGTTGCATAGCTTTTGAGTTATCCCCCCTTCCAATAAAATAGAATGACTACCGTGGGATGGCCTTAACTCTTTGAGACATATTGTTGGTACCTGGCACAATTGTTCACAAGGCTGAGACAATGTGTCATGTGCAAGAACCACAATCTGAATGCCATGATTTTTTAGTTGTCGCCCCTTCCAATAAAATTGAATCATTATGATGACCATATCTCCAATACCCTATGAGATATATTGATAGTACTTGGTACAGTTGTACACAAGATTAAGCAGATGTATCATGTACAAGAACCACAACTCTGGGTGCCCTGGTTTTTGAGTTATCTCCCCTGACGATATAACATTGTGTGGCCATAACTCCAATACCCTATGGGATACATTGTATACAAGCTTGAGACTGCATGACATGCCTAAGAACCACCACTTTTGGTGCTATGGTATTTGAGTTATCTCGCCTTCCAATTTAATAGTATGACCACTTTGTGATAACCATATCTCCAATACCCTTTGAGACATATTGATGGTACTTGGAACAGATGTACTGAGGTTAAGCAGGCGTTCCATGCGCAAGAACCACTATTCTGAGTGTCCTGGTTTTTAGCTCACCTGTCACGTAGTGACAAGGTGAGCTTTTGTGATCACATTTTGTCCGTCGTCCGTCGTCCGTGCGTGCGTGCGTGCGTGCGTCCGTGCGTGCGTGCGTCCGTAAACAATTTGTTGTCCGCACGATAGCATCTTCATTTATGATTTGATTTTAACCAGACTTGCACACAACTTGTACCCCCATGAGATCTAGGTTCCTTTCTTGAACCAGCCATATTCCATCATGTGTTACTGAGTTATGGCCCCTGAAAGGGCTAAAATTGCCTATTTTGGTCTTGTCCGCAGGATCTTCATTTATGATTTGATTTTAACCAGATTTGCACACAACTTGTACCACCATGAGATCTTGGTTCCTTTCTTGAACCAGCCATATCCCATCATGTGCTACAGAGTTATGGCCCCTGAAAGGGCATAAATTGCCTATTTTGGTCTTGTCCGCACGATAGCATCTTCATTTATGATTTGATTTTAACCAGACTTGCACACAACTTGTACCACCATGAGATCTTGGTTCCTTTCTTGAACCAGCCATATCCCATCATGTGTTACTGAGTTACGGCCCCTGAAAGGGCAAAAATTGCCTATTTTGGTCTTTTCCGCATGATAGCATCTTCATTTATGATTTGATTTTAACCAGACTTGCACACAACTTGTACCCCCATGGGATCTGGGTTCCTTTCTTGAATCAGCCATATCCCATCATGTGCTTTGGAGTTACAGCCCCTGAAAGGGCAAAAATTGCCTATTTTGGTCTTGTCCGCACAATAGCATCTTCATTTATGATTTGATTTTAACCAGACTTGCACACAACTTGTACCACCATGGGATCTGGGTTCCTTTCTTGAACCAGCCATACCCCATTATGTGTTACCGAGTTACGGCCCCTGAAAGGGCAAAAATTGTCTATTTTGGTCTTGTCTGCATGATAGCTGTTTCATTTATGATTTGATTTTAACTTAACTTGCACACATTTTGTACCACCACAAAATATCTCGGTCAAGATCGAATATGGGTCATGTTGGGTCAAAAAGTAGGTCAGTAGGTCAAATCAGAAAAAAACCTTGTGAAGACACTAGAGGCCACAGTTTTGGTCCGATCATCATCAAACTAGCCCAGAATAATCATCTTGACAATATCTCAGTCAAGTTCGAATATAGGTATTGTCGGGTCAAAAAGTAGGTCATTAGGTCAAATCATAGAAAAACCTTCTGAACACACTAGAGGCAACAATTTATGTCCAATCATCATCAAACTTGCTCAAGAATGATCATCTTGATAATATCATAGTCACGTTTGAATATGAGTCATGTTGGTTCAAAAAGTAGGTCAGTAGGTCAAATCATAGAAAAACCTTGTGAACACACTAGAGGCCACAGTTTTGGTCCAATCATCATCAAACTTGCTCAGAATGATCATCTTGATAATATTTTGGTCACCTTCGAATATGGGTCATGGCAGGTCAAAAAGTAGGTCAGTAGGTCAAATAAGAGAAAAACCTTGTGAACACACTAGAGGCCACATTTTTGGTCCAATCATCATCAAACTTGCTCGGAATGATAGTCTTGACAATATCTCGGTCATGTTCGAATATGGGTCATTTCAGGTCAAGAAGTAGGTCAGTAGGTCAAATCATAGAAAAACCTTGTGAACACACTAGAGGCCACGGATTAGGTCCGATCATCATCAAACATGCCCAGAATGAGCATCTTGACAATATCTGAGTCATTATGTCTCCCCCGAAAAAATTTTTTTTCGGAGAGACATATTGTTTTTCCCCCGGGCGTCTGTCTGTCTGTCCGTCTGTCCGTCTGTCCGTCTGTCTGTCTGTCCGTCTGTCTGTCTGTCCGTCTGTCTGTCACACATTCGTGTCCGCTCTGTAACTTGAAAACCGTTAGAGCTATCTTCACGAAACTTCGTATAAATATTAATCAGCATTAGACGACGTGCAGTGCGCAAGAACCATAACTCTCGCATTTATACTTTTTGAATTATCTCCCTTGGAAGTTTGTTGGTATGTATATATGTATGGGAAAATCCTGTCTGGTCAATAACTTTCTTATTTTTTGATGGATTTTAAAATTACTCGGCAGAAATATTAACAACCATAAGAAGATGTGTGGTGCGTATGAGGCAGGTCGGTACCTCAAAGGTCAAGGTCATACTGAGAGGTCAAAGGTCAAAAAAGGGGCCTTTTTTTCGTATTTGGTCAATAACTTTCTTATTTTGAGATGGATTTTAAAATTACTTGGCATAATTATTAACAACCATAAGACAATGTGTGGTGCGCATGAGGCAGGTCACTTCCTCAAAGGTCAAAGTCATACTTAGAGGTCAAAGGTCAAAAAAGGGGCCTTTTTTTCGTATTTGGTCAATAACTTTCTAATTTTGAGATGGATTTTAAAATTACTTGGCATAATTATTAACAATCATGAGACGATGTGTGGTGCACATGAGGCAGGTCGGTACCTCAAAGGTCAAGGTCATACTTAGAGGTCAAAGGTCAAAAAGTGGGCCTTTTTTTCGTATTTGGTCAATAACTTTCTTATTTTGAGATGGATTTTGAAATCACATGGCAGAAATGAGAACCAATATAAGGCGATGTGTTGCGCGCATGACCCAGGTTGGTACCTCAAAGGTCAAGGTCATACTTAGAGGTCAAAGGTAAAAAAAGGGGCCTTTTTTCGGGTTTTGTCAATAACTTGCCTATTTTTAAATAGAATTTGAAGTTACTTGGCAAACATGTTAACTATCATGGGACGATGTGTTGCATGCATGATTCAGTTTGGTACCTAAAATGTCAAGGTCATACATAGAGGTCAAAGGTAAAAAAGGGGCCTTTTTTCGTGTTTGGTCAATAACTTTCTTATTTTTAGATGGATTTTGAAATTGCTAGGCAGAAATGTTAACCACCATGAGATGATGTGTTGCAGGCATGACCCAGTTTAATACCTGAAAGGTCAAGATCATACATAGAGGTTATAGGTAAAAAAAAGGGCCTTTTTTGTGTTCTGTCAATAACTTTCTTATTATGCCCCCAACTTTGAAAAAGTTGGAGGGGCATATTGGTTCTGGTTCGTTTGTCCGTTCGTCCGTCAGTTACGCTTTTGATGCATAGCATAACTAAAGAACCGTGTATGCTAGGGTTTTGAAATTTCATATATGGATTCCTCATGGAAAATTAGCTTACGCATATTTTTTTTCTCGTCCGGATTATGCCCCCTTCAAGAGTTATTGCCCTTTGATTTTTTTTTATGCCCCCAACTTCGAAGAAGTTGTGAGGGCATATTGGTTTTGCCCTGTTCGTCCGTCCGTCCTTCCGTCCTTCCGTCCTTCCGTCCTTACGTCCGTCCCACTTTTTACTGCATAGCATAACTTTAGAACCATGGGTGCTAGGTTTTTGAAATTTCATATATGGATTCCTCATGAAAAAATAATTGACCCGTGTTTTTTTTCTCGTCAGGATTATGCCCCTTTTTTGAGTTATGCCCCTTTGCAAAAAATACTATGAAATCTTGTAAGCAAGATATCTCAAAAACTGTTTGAGCTATTGCCCTGAAACTTTACATGCTGGTTGGGGATGATGAGTAGATGAACTGATTAACTTTTGAAAAAAATCCGAAATTTTTTTCTTGAGTTATGGCCCTTTGAAATTTTTCGCGTTTTAAGTTTGTAAGCAAGATATCTAAAAAAACTATTTGAGGTTTTTCCCCGAAACTTCACAGACTTGTCGGGGATGATGAGTAGATGAACTGATCAACTTTTGAAAAAAATCCGATTTTTTTTTCTTGAGTTATGGCCCTTAGATTTTTTTCGTGTTTTCAGCTTGTAAGCAAGATATCTCAATAATTGTTTGAGCGATTGCCCTGCAACTTTACAAGCTGGTTTGGGATGATGTGTAGATGAACTGATTAACTGTTGAAAAAAAATCCTATATTTTTTTCTTGAGTTATGGCCCTTTGAAATTTTTCGCGTTTTAAGTTTGTAAGCAAGATATCTCAAAAACTATATGAGGTTTTTCCCCAAAACTTCACAGACTGGTTGGGTATGATGAGTAGATGAACTGATTAACTTTTGAAAAAAATCCAATTTTTTTTTCTTGAGTTATGGCCCTTTGATTTTTTTCGTGTTTTCAGCTTGTAAGCAAGATATCTCAAAAATTGTTTGAGCTATTGCCCTGAAACTTTACAGGCTGGTTGGGGATGATGAGTAGATGAACTGATTAACTTTTGAAAAAAATCCGAAATTTTTTTCTTGAGTTATGGCCCTTTGAAATTTTTCGCGTTTTGGCATATTGGTTTTGCCCTGTTCGTCCGTCCGTCCTTCCGTCCTTACGTCCGTCCCACTTTTTACTGCATAGCATAACTTTAGAACCATGGGTGCTAGGTTTTTGAAATTTCATATATGGATTCCTCATGAAAAAATAATTGACCCGTGTTTTTTTTCTCGTCAGGATTATGCCCCTTTTTTGAGTTATGCCCCTTTGCAAAAAATACTATGAAATCTTGTAAGCAAGATATCTCAAAAACTGTTTGAGCTATTGCCCTGAAACTTTACATGCTGGTTGGGGATGATGAGTAGATGAACTGATTAACTTTTGAAAAAAATCCGAAATTTTTTTCTTGAGTTATGGCCCTTTGAAATTTTTCGCGTTTTAAGTTTGTAAGCAAGATATCTAAAAAAACTATTTGAGGTTTTTCCCCGAAACTTCACAGACTTGTCGGGGATGATGAGTAGATGAACTGATCAACTTTTGAAAAAAATCCGATTTTTTTTTCTTGAGTTATGGCCCTTAGATTTTTTTCGTGTTTTCAGCTTGTAAGCAAGATATCTCAATAATTGTTTGAGCGATTGCCCTGCAACTTTACAAGCTGGTTTGGGATGATGTGTAGATGAACTGATTAACTGTTGAAAAAAAATCCTATATTTTTTTCTTGAGTTATGGCCCTTTGAAATTTTTCGCGTTTTAAGTTTGTAAGCAAGATATCTCAAAAACTATATGAGGTTTTTCCCCAAAACTTCACAGACTGGTTGGGTATGATGAGTAGATGAACTGATTAACTTTTGAAAAAAATCCATTTTTTTTTCTTGAGTTATGGCCCTTTGATTTTTTTCGTGTTTTCAGCTTGTAAGCAAGATATCTCAAAAATTGTTTGAGCTATTGCCCTGAAACTTTACAGGCTGGTTGGGGATGATGAGTAGATGAACTGATTAACTTTTGAAAAAAATCCGAAATTTTTTTCTTGAGTTATGGCCCTTTGAAATTTTTCGCGTTTTGGCATATTGGTTTTGCCCTGTTCGTCCGTCCGTCCTTCCGTCCTTACGTCCGTCCCACTTTTTACTGCATAGCATAACTTTAGAACCATGGGTGCTAGGTTTTTGAAATTTCATATATGGATTCCTCATGAAAAAATAATTGACCCGTGTTTTTTTTCTCGTCAGGATTATGCCCCTTTTTTGAGTTATGCCCCTTTGCAAAAAATACTATGAAATCTTGTAAGCAAGATATCTCAAAAAATGTTTGAGCTATTGCCCTGAAACTTTACATGCTGGTTGGGGATGATGAGTAGATGAACTGATTAACTTTTGAAAAAAATCCGAAATTTTTTTCTTGCGTTATGGCCCTTTGAAATTTTTCGCGTTTTAAGTTTGTAAGCAAGATATCTAAAAAACTATTTGAGGTTTTTCCCCGAAACTTCACAGACTTGTCGGGGATGATGAGTAGATGAACTGATCAACTTTTGAAAAAAATCCGTTTTTTTTCTTGAGTTATGGCCCTTAGATTTTTTTCGTGTTTTCAGCTTGTAAGCAAGATATCTCAATAATTGTTTGAGCGATTGCCCTGCAACTTTACAAGCTGGTTTGGGATGATGTGTAGATGAACTGATTAACTGTTGAAAAAAAATCCTATATTTTTTTCTTGAGTTATGGCCCTTTGAAATTTTTCGCGTTTTAAGTTTGTAAGCAAGATATCTCAAAAACTATATGAGGTTTTTCCCCAAAACTTCACAGACTGGTTGGGTATGATGAGTAGATGAACTGATTAACTTTTGAAAAAAATCCAATTTTTTTTTCTTGAGTTATGGCCCTTTGATTTTTTTCGTGTTTTCAGCTTGTAAGCAAGATATCTCAAAAATTGTTTGAGCTATTGCCCTGAAACTTTACAGGCTGGTTGGGGATGATGAGTAGATGAACTGATTAACTTTTGAAAAAAATCCGAAATTTTTTTCTTGAGTTATGGCCCTTTGAAATTTTTCGCGTTTTAAGTTTGTAAGCAAGATATCTAAAAAACTATTTTAGGTTTTTCCCCGAAACTTCACAGACTGGTCAGGGATGATGAGTAGATGATTAACTACAGCTTTTCTTGTGTAATTTCAGCATTACAGCCACATAAAAACAAGATATCTCAATTACTGTTAGGGACAAGCAGTGTTAGGGTCAAGCAGTTGGGGGCATTGTGTTTCATAAACACTGGCTCTAGTTTTAATAAAATCTTGTCAGCAAGATATCTCAAAAACTATTGGAGCTAGAGCCTTAAAAGTTGGTGAATATATTGATGGTGATGAGTAGATGAACTGATTAACTTTTGACAAAATTCCGAAAAATACTTTGTGAGTTATGGTCCTTTGTCATTTTGGTAATTTGTGCCCATTGTAATGTATGCTAAAAGTGATGCATAGCATAACTTTAGAACCGTGTATGCTATAGTTTTGAAATTTCATATATGCATTTCTGATGGAAAATAAGCTGACGCGTATTTTTTTTCTCGTCCGGATTATGCCCCTTTCAAGAGTTATTGCCCTTTGAAATTTTTTTTAATAAAATCTTGTCAGCAAGATATCTCAAAAACTATTGGAGCTAGAGGCTTGAAAGTTGGTGAATATATTGGTGGTGATGAGTAGATGAACTGATTAACTTTTGACAAAATTCCGAAAAATACTTTGTGAGTTATGGCCCTTTGTCATTTTGGTAATTTGTGCCCATTGTAATGTTTGCTAAAAGTGATGCATAGCATAACTTAAGAACCGTGTATGCTAGGGTTTTGAAATTTCATATATGGATTCCTCATGAACAATTAGCTGACGCGTATTTTTTTTCTCATCCGGATTATGCCCCTTTCAAGAGTTATTGCCCTTTGAAATTTTTTAATAAAATCTTGTCAGCAAAATATCTCAAACACTATTGGAGCTAGACCCTTGAAAGTTGTTGAGTATATTGGTGGTGATGAGTATATGAACTGATTAACTTTTGACAAAATTCCGAAAAATACTTTGCGAGTTATGGCCCTTTGTCATTTTGGTAATTTGTGCCCATTGTAATGAATGCTAAAAGTGATGCAAAGCAGAACTTTAGAACTGTGTATGCTATGGTTTTGAAATTTCATATATGCATTCCTAATGGAAAATAAGCTGACGCGTATTTTTTTTCTCATCCGGATTATGCCCCTTTCAAGTGTTATTGCCCTTTGAATTTTTTTTAATAAAATCTTGTCAGCAAGATATCTCAAAAATTATTGGAGCTAGAGGCTTGAAAGTTGGACCATGAGTCATGTGCAAGACCTAGGTCCATACCTCCAATGTCAAGGTCATACCTAGAGGTCAAAGGTAAAAAAAGGACAGTCAATAACTTCCTTATTCTTTGATGGATTATGAAATTACTTGGCAGAAATGTTAACCATCATGAGACGATGTGTTGTACCGCAAAGGTCAAGGCCATACTTAGAGGTCAAAGGTAAAAAAGTGCTTTTTTGTTTACGGCCAATAACTTTTTTATTTTTCTATGAACATTTTTAAAGTTACTATACAGAAATGTTCATCTTCATTATATGATGTGTTGCACACAAGACCCAGCTCAATACCTCCAATGTCAAGGTTATACTTAGCAGTCAAAAACGGGGGAGACATCTGTGTTTTTGTAGAAAAACAAATTCTAGTGTTCAAATATTGGTCATGTCGGTCCAAAAAGTAGGTCAGTAGATAAAATCATAGAAAAACCCTCGGAACACACTAGAGGCCACAGTTTTGGTCTGATCATCATCAAACTTGCTAAAAATGATCATTTGACAATATCTCAGTTAATTTTGAATGTGGGTCATATCTTGCCAGTAAGTAGGTCAGGTCAGATTGCTGAAAAACCTTGTGTACACACTAGAGACCCCAGTTTTGGTCCGATCATCATCAAACTTGCTCAGAATGATCATCTTGACTATATCTGGGTCAAGTTTGAATATGGGTCATGTCGGGTCAAAAAGTAGGTCAGCAGGTCAAATCATAGAAAAAGTTTTGAACACTCTTAGAGGCCACAGTTTTAATCTACTCATCATAAAACTTGCTCAGAATGATCATCTGGACAATATCTCAGTTCAGTTTGAATATGGGTCATGTCAAATCAAAAAGTAGATCAGTAGGTTATTTTGTCATAACTTTTGAACTGTTTTAGATAGAGCCTTCATATTTGGCATGTAGGTTCCTTGTGACAAGGGCTTCCCACGCATATAAAGATTTGACCTGTGACTTTGACCTGTGACCTACTTTATCATAACTTTTGAACCATATGAGATAGAGCCTTCATATTTAGCATGTATGTTCCCTGTGACAAAGTTTTCCCAATCATTCAAATTTTTTTAGCCATGACCTTGACCTTTGACCTACTTTGTCATAACTTTTGGAGCATTTAAGATACAGCCTTCATATTTGACATAAAGGTTCCTTCATAGGAGTGAGTGTTTGAGTTGAAGTCTCACCGAAAGCTAAGGTCATACAGTGATGGGACCTCTGTTTAAAAACCAATCTGAAAGTCTGGAGAAGCTTGGGATCGATACTGCTACCCCTGGTTTACAAGGCAAGTAACATGACCACAGTACCATGAAGGCTTCTAAACTTCATTGGAATGTTGTGTAGATGACCCTCTAGGAAAATAGCATAACGATTAACAAATGTTCACAAGAGCTAAAAATAGAAAAAACATTGTGAATTTGCTTCAAATGCGAACTCCTTCTAAACCTTTGGGCAAATCGGATTTTAAACTTCACAGGAATGTTGCCTAGGTGACTCCCTACCAAAATAGTTAAACCATATTCCACTCCAATGAACAAGATGGCTGCCAGAGCTAAAAATAAAAAAAAAATCTTCAAATGACAATTCCTACTGTACTCTTGGGCCAATTTCATTCAAACTTTGAAGTAATGTTGCTTAGATTACCCTCTACCAAAAAGGCTAAAACAATCCCGCTCTGATGAAAAAAATGGCCACCAGAGCTAAAAATAGAAAAATATTGTAAATCTGATTCAAACGTGAACCCCTCCTAAACCCTATGGCCAATTTGATTCAAACTTCACAGGAATGTTACCTAGGTTACTCCCTACCAAATAAGCTAAAATCACTGCTGATGGCCACCATAGCTAAAAACAGAATGTACTCGAGACAGTGACAGACAGGTGAGCGAATCAGGGCCCTGTGGGCCCTCTTGTTTAATTATCTCCCCTGACAATATAATCTTGTGATGGCTATAACTCCATTACCCTTTGAGATATATTGCTGGTACTTGCCTTGATTGTATACGAGGTTGAAAAGGCATTTCATGTGCAAGAACCACAACTCGGTATACCCGTACTTTGTGCACGGGAAATCTTGGATCTTAATCATGTTGAGAAGCGATCCTTAGTATCGTTAGGTGAAGATAGTCTCAATAAACATTACATATACAAAATCCTGCAGGTGTAGCAGCAGTATACAGTGGGCTTACTAGTGTATTTTAATTCTGGTGCACTTTCTATTTTGAACAATCTTCTGAAGGTCATATTGGCTTTTGGTTGGGAGATTTGCCATCTCTTCTGATGGCTGTTTGCTTATTTTAGGTGGAAAGTATATGTTGTGTGTACTCAGAATCTCTTCATTATTTAAAGAGGATTGATACTGTAATGATCCTTAGTATTGGGACACTATCAGATAGGCCTTAGCAAACAGTGCTGACCCAGATCAGACTGCTCCAGTAGGAGCAGTCTGATCAGGGTCTACACTGTTTACCATTCTGTCGCCACCTTTTTGACTCCTTGCTGAATCGATCATGAAACAATTTTGTTAACCCTTGTCCTGCTGAACCCCGATATGCCTTTTCTTTGAAACAATGTAGATCCAGATCAGATGGCTTCTGAAGAAGCCATCTGATCAGGATCTACATTGTTTGTCATTCAGGTTGTGAATTTGTTGCAATAATTTGCATCAAGTAATCTGATTGGTTGATAATCAGTAGTGGGTGTGGCATATATGAATATTCAGCAGGACAAGGGTTAATACTTCAGGAGAATTACAAGAAATCCTGAAGGTGTCTGAATTTTTAAGGCTTTTATGGTAAGTTATTTTCCTATTCACCTTATTTGCATTATCTGCTGGTTCCTAGTCTGAAGGTTATCAGTGTTGAAAACAGGTAACCAGACCCCCCTGACCTTAAAAGGTCGGGGGGGGGGTCTGGTTGTCTGTTTTTCCAATATTGACAATGTGCAAGCTGGGAGCCAGCAAATAATGCAAATATGGTGAATAAAATTATCCCACTATACCTCCTTATCTAGTACTGTTGTTAGTGACTCAAACTACCCTTGTCTAGTATAAATTTTACTAGTCCCAAATGCATTTGAGTCATTAAATTTTGACTGAAAGTGTGAGTTGTTGTTTTTATCTTCTCCAGGCTATGAGTTAGACAGTATTCATGAGAAGCCAAGTGCTATAGAGGCCGTCAAAACAGCGGAAGCTCTCTTCATAGGTAATATTTCTTTCAAGGTCAATTGTCAATCAACGGAAAGTCAAAGGTATAGTTCCTGTTAGGGTTGTTTTAGAAGCCTCCATGGTGTAGTGGTTATGCTACTCGCCTTGTAAACCAGGGATTGCAGGATCGATCCCGGGCTTCTCCAGACTTTCGGGTAGGTCTTTAAACCCAGGTCCCATCTCCGTATGACCTTAGCTGTTGGTGGGACGTAAAACTATAACACTCGCTCACTCCTGTTAAGGTTGATCAATGATTATTTGTCAATCAACTCGGTCAAAGGTAGTGTTCCTTTTTGGGGTTGGTTGTTTGTCAATTGACCCAAATTAAATAATACAGCCGTGCCTATATTGCTAGTAGACATGTGACTATCACTGACCAATCAAGTTAAAGCTGGCCTAGATTATAGGTTTTGTGTACTGTTAAACAGTGTTGACCTAGTTCAAATGCCTCAGAAGGCAGCATCAGATCTGGAGCTACATTGTTTGTTTGTTTGTTTGTTTAAAGCATCATCAGTGTAATTGCAAAAACAAATGCCCTGACAAACTAAAAAATTTCCCACAAGCTATTAGGGTCGGTAGGAGACTATATTGTCATGTTTGGATTGACCCTTTTTGTACCAAATGGAATCTTCCACGTTGTATATATCTGGAGTCCATTTCAAAATTTAGGGGTGTTAGGTTGTGTTCTCTTCAAAAACTATTCAGAAAAGGGCTGTACATTTTGCAAACGGTGTCGGTCCTGATCAGATGCGGCATTCTGCGGCGTCTTATCTGGGTCTGCACTGTTTGCCAAGTACCCGTTTAAGGGTTTCCGGTACAAAATGAGTTAAGAGAAAACTGACCCACCAATGTTAGTGCTTTGATTGTTTAACCCTTGTCCTGCTGAATATTCATATATGCCACACCCACTACCGATTATCAACCAATCAGATTACCTGTACCAAATTATTACAACAAATTCACAATCGTAATGACAATGTAGATCCTGATCAGATGGCTTCTTTAGAAGCCATCTGATCTGGATCTACATTGTTTCAAAGAAAAGGCACATCCGGGCTCAGCAGAACAAGGGTTAAGGTTATAATGTTTCATTTACATGAATTTTATCATTCTGGGTGCTTAGATGTTTGTTTTTTCTCTGGACACTCACGTTTTTGTTACCTTAGATAAAAGATATGCTCAATTGTTGAATTCTTGGAAGGGCCATATAACCATCTGAAAAAAAGAAGAAAGAAAAGAAACAAAAAAGAACATAGCTCAGGACTTGTAGTATATTTATCCTCACAGTGCATGATGTTTTGGCCCTATGTATGTTATATTTTGTTATAATTATTTCTTATATCTATTTTAAGGCAAACCTTATTTTATATGGGAATCATGTGGCATCTGAAAGGGGCCCTTAATTGTTTGCCAAACAAAGCAAGCCGTTTCCTAAAGAAAATCAGACGGACATCACTAATTTTAGAAATTACTTCTGCTATGTAAGGTGGAAAGAGTTAAAGGCCTATCCAAGGGATTCTCAACACAAAATAATGGGGGGTGGAGAGGTGGATGTTGGAGGGAATTCGACCCCTCCCTTCGCTGCATAATGTTTTCTCCTATCTAGATTTCATAGAAACGGGTATTTTGTGATAATTGACAGGGTAATTTGTGATGATTGAAGGTCATGTTTCCATGAACCTAGCTTTGTTGTGGGTATTCATTCGAACCACCTCTCCAAGATACCACCTCTCCGAGATGGTCCTAATGAATACTCACAACATAGGTTTTTATGGAAAATTGACAAAAATTACCCTTCAGAAAAGTATCACAAAATAACCTCCTTATTAACCCTTCTCTTGCTGAATATTCAGTTTAGTCACACCCATTTCTGATATTGACCAATCAGATCACTTGATGTAATTTATTCATTAATTGATTGTCAAACAGTGTAGATCCTGATCAGATGGCTTCTTCAGAAGCCATCTGATCTGGATCTACACCGTTTCCAAAGATAGGGGTTGTCGTGAACAGCAGGATAAGAGTTAAGGTGTAACTATACCAAATTTAGTGACACAGTAATTTAGTAATTTCAGAAACATAGTAATGTCCTTATCTGATACCTATATTCATGCAGGAGGTGGTAATACATTCAGACTTCTCAAGACCCTTTATGATGAAAACATTGTCGCAGAGATTAAGAAGCGTGTGCTTGATGATGGTATGCCGTACATAGGATGTAGTGCTGGCACTAATGTGGCGACTATTAGTATCAATACCACTAATGATATGCCTATAGTGTATCCACCAAGTTTTGATGCCATTGGATTGGTGAACTTTAATATAAATCCTCATTACTTGGATGCTGATCCCAATAATAAACATATGGGGGTAAGTTATATTACATCACAACCTCATTATAACAACATTAATGTCCAAAGCACAAACCTTGTTAGTTAACCTTTAGCATGCTGTAGGCGCATTCGTGCGCCCGTGAAAATGTAATGGCGCATCGCTGTAGGCGCACGAATGCGCCCGTGAGTTTCCTATACCACCCCGCTGTAGGCGCATTCGTGCGCCGAATTATACCAGTTCAAATTTGCCGCTCTTCGCAGCGATTGGTTGCTATGACGCAACCAGATAAAACATGCGCAGCGAAGCAAATACATTGCAACTTCCGTTAAAGAAATCTCGATCAAATTTCTCCAATTTTTCGTCGATTTTTGCCGTTTTTTCGGCGATCTTTTAATTTTGTTTCACCAGTTGAGCCGTAATTGGTTTAGATAGTCGAAACAATGGAACAGATGCGTGAGATAATCACTGACAGTGGCTCCGAAAGTGATTTTTCGGGGTTCGAAGATGACGAAGTGCCCGAAAACGAAACCGAAAGTAACCTGGATTCGGACACTGAAGCAAATTAGCAGCGAAATGTGCCCTCTGGATATGATCATCCCTGGCTGAAAAATTTCTTTCGTCCTGGATATATTGGAGCTCTCAATATTCCTGAGGACTTTTCTGAATATGAAGTTATGAACCTGTTTGTGACTTCTGATTTGATTGACATATGTGTTGAAGAAACAAATCGATATGCCAGTAACTATATTGCTTCAAATAACATACCCCACAACAGTCGTGTTGCAAAATGGGAAAACACAACAAGAGATGAAATGCGGGCATTTTTGGCCTTACTACTGCTGACCGGAATAAGTAAACGATCTAGCTTTGAACTTTATTGGTCTACAGATCCTCTAATAGATATGAAGGGGTTTCGTGAAGTCATGTCAAGAGATAGGTTTATGGTGATATTACAGTTCTTTCACTTGGTGAACAATGACAACCAATTACCCCGTGGCGATCCCAGTTATGATAAAGCATTCAAAATTCGTTCGATAATTGACTATTTGGTTCCTAAGTGGCAAATGTATTTCGGCCCGGACAAAGAGTTGTCTGTCGATGAAAGTATGATTCCTTTCAAGGGACGCACTTCTCTCATGCAATATATGCCAGCCAAGCCTACGAAGTGGGGTCTGAAGGCTTGGGGGCTAGCTGACGCAGCAACGGGGTATATGTATAATTGGAAACTCTACTTAGGTAAAGATGGAGACCAGCCTGCCGATGTGCCTCTTGGTACCCATGTAGTTCAAACTCTAGCTGAACCGTTATTTGACAAAGGCCATGTAATATATATGGACAATTTTTTCTCCTCACCGGCTTTATATAAACTCTTAGCTGATAATCAGACTGGGGCATGCGGAACTCTTCGTGCAAACAGAATTGGGGTACCCGAACAAATCAAACGTGCTCAGCCAAGAGCCGGTCAGCCACCAGTTACCGCAAGAGACGGTCAAATATTATACATATCGTGGTATGATAAAAAGGTTGTAAATCTAATTACAACAGTTCACAGTGCTGTAACCTATCGCAAACAGGTGAGGTCAAAACACAATCCAGAACATGTCAGAGAGGTGGACAAACCTTGTGCAATCCAATCGTATTCCCAACACATGGGCGGTATCGATAGGGCCGATAAGGCTATGACATATTACATGGTTCTTCATCGTACATGTAAGTGGTGGAAGAAGGTGTTTTTCTACCTTCTTGAAGTGTGTTTTTGTAATTCTCTCATTATATGGAGAGCATCTCATGAGAAAAGGATTAATGCTGAACAGTTTCGTCTAAGAGTGATACACGGTATGCTGCATGGATATAATCGACCTGTTACGCGCACAGTTGGCAGACCTATAGTGGATCGTGACAGACCAGATCGCCTTATTGGGGGTGATCACTATCTTGGGAAAAACCCACAGAAACTACCTAATGGAAAACCATCTAGACCTGACTGTGTTGTTTGTTCTGACCGCAAAAAGAAACGGCATCAAACCGAGTACATTTGCAAGAAATGTAACAAGGCAATGTGTCCATTACCATGCTTTGAGAGGTGGCATTCACTCATGAATTATAGGGTTGAATGCACTGTGCAGTTGCATATGGATTGTTAGAACAAAATTGCTGTATTCTTTGGATAGAGAAGACTATATGGGTTTAAAATGACTGAGACAAACAAAAAATCACATTTTCGCACTATATTTTATGTGTTTATCACATTTTATAACAAACGATACACAATATATGATAAATCTAAACATGCTACAGTAAAAGACATTCAAATACCTAAAAACTGGTACAAATTTTATATACATAGTCCTAGTAATAACAAAGTTATAACCATTTTAATACAACTACTATAACAAGAAGTGGCGCCATGAAAAACAATTCAGTGGCAGCAGGTAAATATTGGAAAATTTATTCAGTGGCTGGCATTATTGGAAAAAAAATTAATTCAGCAGGGTAAAGGTTAAACAACCATGTTATATCCAAACAAAATTGTAAAGATTATATAGAAAATTAACCATTTATGGTCATTTTTCTATATAATTTATACATTTTTGGGATCCATTTTGAAACCATGTTATATCCAAACTGTGTGTATAGCCGGCCTCGGTAGCTCAGTCGGATGTGCATCTGACTGCTGATCAGGAGGATGCAGGTTCGATACCTGCCGGGGTCTTTCGTGGAGAATGATCATGAAATTTTTTTTATGGTAATTCTCTCACTTCCGCTGATTCCAGAAGGGCAGTTGTCAGTTTCTGGCGATAGAATGCGCACCATACTGGTTTACCGCTTAGGTATAACTGTACATACTGGTTAACCGCTTATGTATAAGCCTGCCCAGGAAAAGTGTGGATAGGTAAACTAACCGGCTCAAAAATGACCTAAAATAGTATTGACTGGGCCGTTAAACCCCAATACAAACAAACAATATCCAAACTGTTATAATGAACAGTTTATAATGAAGTTGTGATGTATTACTTGATCAGAAGAAGCCTCCGAGATGTTAGAGGTTAAGCAACTCACCTTATAAACCAGAGGTCGTGGGTTTGATTCCATGTTTCTCCCGACATTGGATGAGTCTTTAATCCAGGGTTCCATCTCCATTTGACCTTAGTTGTTTGTGGGACACAAAAATAATAAAAAAATACACATATCACTTGTCATGAAATATTGCTGTAATGGTTACTTTTGGAAAACATCACATTAACTAGTCTGTCAATGAATTTAACCCATAAAATGCCAATCACGACAATTGTCGTCTGCTTTGTTGTCTGCCGGTCACTTTAAAAGTCATTTTTGCGAACAGTGTTAACACAGATCAGACTGCTCCTCTAGGAGCAGTCTGATTAGAGGAGCAGTCTGATCTTGGTGGACACTGTTTGACTGTATGAAAAAATATTCCTGAAAAGTTTGCAAGAAGATTCAGCAGACGTCATAAGCAGACAACATTTTCTGATGTAGTTTTTCTCGGCAGCTTAAGGGTTAATACCTTTGAAAATCACTTTACGTTGAGAAAACTGCATTCCTCAAGGCTAAACATTATTTACATTATTTCTGCTCGTGGATATAGATTGTTGGATGTTTTCTCCTAATGCAATGAGCACATAGAGGCTCTTCAAAACAGTAATGATATTCCAGCTTCCAGTGTGCACATTAATGTGATACCGGTTTCCAGTATGCACATAAGCACTAGTGTGATACCAGCCTCCGGTGTGTATGTATGCAGCAGTGTGCTACTAGCCTCTACAGTGCACATATGCAGTTGTGCCATACTAGCCTCTGTAGTGCACATATGAAGTAGTGTGCTACCAGCATCCACTGTGCACATAAGCAGTAGTGTATTTCAAACCTCCAGTGTGCACATAAGCAGTAGCATGCTACAAGGCTTCAGAGTGAACATAAGCATATTGTGATATTAGCAGTAGGGTGTGTGCACATAGCAGTATGCTTCAATCTTCCATTGTTTGTGTAATCAGTAGTGTGCTGCCAACTTCCAGTGTGCACACAAGCACAAGTGTGCTTGCACCCTGAAGGAATATAAGCACAAGTGTGCTTGCACCACAAAGAAATTTAAGAACATTTTATGAGTATGGATTCAATATATAGGCATTTGTATCCCATGGGATGCCCGTGTCTATCAAAACCAAGACAGATTTGAGGTTAAGATCAGCTCAGGCATCCCAGGAGTTAGAAGTGGCTATATTGAATCTTTACTGAGGTTTCAGTTTCAAACACGCATTTTTGCCTGATATGGCTGCTATGTTTTCAGGAGACAAGAGAACAAAGGATCAGCCAGTTCCATGAGTATGAAACATCTCCTCCTGTTCTGGTAAGTCTTACCTAACCCTTATCTTGCTGAATATTCATTTAAGCCACACCCATTTCTGTCTATCAACCAATCAAATTACTTGATGTAATTTATAACTACAAATTCATAAACTGAAAGTCAAACAGTGTAGATCCTGATCAGATGGCTTCTTCAGAAGCCATCTGATCTGGATCTACACTGTTTGCAAAGATAGGGGTTGTCGTGAACAGCATGATAAGGGTTAAGAAATTGGTCAGCTCTAGCATCTAGCAGTGATATGACAGCACTAGCAGTGATACCTAAAATCTAGCAGTGATCTGTCAGCACTAACAGTGATACCTAAGCTCTAGCAGTAGTGTCGGCTCTAGCAGTGTTATGTCAGCATTAGCAGTGATACTTAAAATCTAGCAGTGGTATGTCAGCTCCAGCAGTGATCTGTCAGCACTAACAGTGATACTTAAGCTCTAGCATCAGTGTCAGCTCGCGCAGTGAAGTGTCAGCACTAATAGTGATACCTAAGCTCTAGCAATGGTATGTCAGTTCTAGCAATGACACCTCAGCTATATCAGTGATATGTCAGCTCTAGCGGTGGTATGTCACCCCTAGAAGTGATATGTCAGCTCCAGCAGTGGTATGTCACCCCTAACAGTAATATGCCACGCCTAGCAGTGGTATGTCATCCCTAGTAGTGATATGTCAGCTCTAGCAGTGATACCTAAACTCTATCAGTGGTGTGCCAGCTCTAGCAGTGATATGTCAGCTCTAGCAATGGTATGTCAGCTCAAGCAGTGATTTGTCAGCTCTAGCAATGGTATATCAGCTCTAGCAGTGATAGCAGTGGTATGTCAGCTCCAGCAGTGGTATGTCAGCCCTTGCAATGGTATGTCAGCTCTATCAGTGATATGTCAGCTCTATCTGTGATATGTCAGCTCTAGCAGTGATATGTCAGCTCTAGCAGTGGTATGTCAGCTCTGTCAGTGGTATGTCAGCTCTAGCAGTGATATGTCAGCTCTGTCAGTGGTATGTCAGCTCTATCAGTGATATGTCAGCTCTAGCAGTGATATGTCAGCTCTAGCAGTGATATGTCAACTCTAGCAGTGGTATGTCAGCTCTAGCAGTGATATGTCACCTCTAGCAGTGATATGTCAGCTTTAGCAGTGGTACATATGCTCCAGCAGTGATATGTCAGCTCTAGCAGTGATATGTCAGCTCTAGCAGTGATATGTCACCTCTAGCAGTGATATGTCAGCTCTAGCAGTGGTATGTCAGCTCTGTCAGTGGTATGTCAGCTCTAGCAGTGATATGTCAGCTCTAGCAGTGATATGTCAGCTCTAGCAGTGATATGTCAGCTCTAGCAGTGGTATGTCAGCTCTAGCAGTGGTATGTCAGCTCTAGCAGTGGTATGTCAGCTCTGGCAGTGATATGTCAGCTCTAGCAGTGATATGTCAGCTCTATCAGTGATATGTCAGCTCTATCTGTGATATGTCAGCTCTAGCAGTGATATGTCAGCTCTAGCAGTGGTATGTCAGCTCTAGCAGTGGTATGTCAGCTCTGTCAGTGGTATGTCAGCTCTAGCAGTGATATGTCAGCTCTAGCAGTGATATGTCAGCTCTAGCAGTGGTATGTCAGCTCTAGCAGTGGTATGTCAGCTCTGTCAGTGGTATGTCAGCTCTAGCAGTGATATGTCAGCTCTAGCAGTGATATGTCAGCTCTAGCAGTGATATGTCAGCTCTAGCAGTGGTATGTCAGCTCTAGCAGTGATATGTCAGCTCTAGCAGTGATATGTCAGCTCTAGCAGTGGTATGTCAGCTCTAGCAGTGGTATGTCAGCTCTAGCAATGGTATATCAGCTCTAGCAGTGATATGTCAGCTCTATCAGTGATATGTCAGCTCTAGCAGTGATATGTCAGCTCTAGCAGTCATATGTCAGCTCTAGCAGTGGTATGTCAGCTCTAGCAGTGGTATGTCAGCTCTAGCAGTGGTATGTCAGCTCTGTCAGTGGTATGTCAGCTCTAGCAGTGGTATGTCAGCTCTAGCAGTGGTATGTCAGCTCTAGCAGTGATATGTCAGCTCTATCAGTGATATGTCAGCTCTAGCAGTGGTATGTCAGCTCTAGCAGTGGTATGTCAGCTCTGTCAGTGGTATGTCAGCTCTAGCAGTGGTATGTCAGCTCTAGCAGTGATATGTCAGCTCTATCAGTGATATGTCAGCTCTAGCAGTGATATGTCAGCTCTTGCAGTGATTCCTAAACTCTATCAGTGGTGTGTTAGTTCTTACAGTGAAATGCCAGCTCAAGCAGTGGTATGTCAGCTCTAGCAGTAATATGTCAGATCTAGCAGTGGTATGCCAGCTCTATCAGTGGTACATCAAATCTAGCAGTGATATGTCAGCTCTAGCAATGGTATGTCAGCTCTAGCTGTGGTATGTCAACTCTAGCACTGATATGTCAGCTCTAGCAGTGATATGTCAGCTCTAGCAGTGGTATGTCAGCTCTATCAGTGATATGTTATCTCTAGCAGTGATATGTCAGCTCCAGCAGTGATATGTCAGCTCTAGCAGTGATATGTCAGCTCTAGCAGTGATATGTCACCTTTATCAGTGGTATGTCAGCTCCAGCAGAGGTATGCTAACTCTAGCAGAGGTATGCTTACTCTAGCAGTGATATGTCAGCTCTAGCAGTGGTATGTCAGCTCCAGCAGTGGTATGCTTACTCTAGAGCAGTGGAATGCTAACTAGCAGTGATATTTCAGCTCTAGGAGTGGTATGTCAGCTCTGGCAGTGGTATGTCAACTCTAGCACTGATATGTCAGCTCTAGCAGTGATATGTCAGCTCTAGCAGTGGTATGTCAGCTCTATCAGTGATATGTTATCTCTAGCAGTGATATGTCAGCTCCAGCAGTGATATGTCAGCTCTAGCAGTGATATGTCACCTTTATCAGTGGTATGTCAGCTCCAGCAGAGGTATGCTAACTCTAGCAGAGGTATGCTTACTCTAGCAGTGATATGTCAGCTCTAGCAGTGGTATGTCAGCTCCAGCAGTGGTATGCTTACTCTAGAGCAGTGGAATGCTAACTAGCAGTGATATTTCAGCTCTAGGAGTGGTATGTCAGCTCTGGCAGTGATATGTCAGCTCTAGCAATAGTATGTCAGCTCTAGCAGTGATATGTCAGCTCTAGAAGTGATATGTCAGCTCAAGCAGTGATATGTCACTTCTATCAGTTGTATGTCACCTCCAGCAGTGGTATGCTAACTCTAGCAGTGGTATGCTAACTCTAGCAGTGATATGTCAGCTCTACCAGTTGTATGTCAGCTCCAGCAGTGGTATGCTAACTCTAGCAATGATATGTCAGCTGTAGCAGTGATATGTCAGCTCTAGCAATGATATCTCAGCTCTAGCAGTATTATGTCAGCTGTAGCAGTGGTATGCTAACTCTAGCAGTGATATGTCAGCTCTAGCAGTGGTATGTCAGCTGTAGCAGTGGTATGTCAGCTCCAGCAGTGGTATGTCAGCTCTAGCAGTGATATGTCAGCTCTAGCAGTGGTATGTCAGCTCCAGCAGTGATATGTCAGCTCTAGCAGTGGTATGTCAGCTCTAGCAGTGGTATGTCAGCTCTAGCAGTGATATGTCAGCTCCAGCAGTGATATGTCAGCTCTAGCAGTGATATGTCAGCTTTAGCAGTGGTATGTCAGCTCTAGCAGTGATATGTCAGCTCTAGCAGTGGTATGTCAGCTCTAGCAGTGATATGTCAGCTCTAGCAGTGATATGTCACCTCTAGCAGTGATATGTCAGCTCTAGCAGTGATATGTCAGCTCTAGCAGTGATATGTCAGCTCTGTCAGTGATATGTCAGCTCCAGCAGTGGTATGTCAGCTCTAGCAGTGATATGTCAGCTCTAGCAGTGGTATGTCAGCTCTGGCAGTGATATGTCAGCTCCAGCAGTGATATGTCAGCTCTAGCAGTGATATGTCAACTCTAGCAGTGGTATGTCAGCTCTAGCAGTGATATGTCAGCTCCAACAGTGGTATGTCAGCTCCAACAGTGGTATGCTAACTCTAGCAGTGATATGTCAGCTCTAGCAGTGGTATGTCAGCTCCAGCAGTGGTATGTCAGCTCCAACAGTGGTATGCTAACTCTAGCAGTGATATGTCAGCTGTAGCAGTGGTATGTCAGCTCCAGCAGTGGTATGTCAGCTCTAGCAGTTATATGTCAGCTCTAGCAGTGATATGACAGCTCTAGCAGTGGTATGTCAGCTCCAGCAGTGGTATGTCAGCTCCAGCAGTGGTATGTCAGCGTAGCAGTGATATGTCAACTCTAGCAGTGGCATGTCAGCTCCAGCAGTGGTATGTCAGCGTAGCAGTGATATGTCAGCTCTAGCAGTTATATGTCAGCTCTATCAGTGGTACATATGCTCCAGCAGTGATATGTCAGCTCTGTCAGTGATATGTCAGCTCTGTCAGTGATATGTCAGCTCTGTCAGTGATATGTCAGCTCTAGCAGTGATATGTCAACTCTAGCAGTGGTATGTCAGCTCCAGCAGTGATATGTCAGCTCCAGCAGTGGTATGTCAGCGTAGCAGTCATATGTCAGCTCTAGCAGTGGTATGTCAGCTCTAGCAGTGATATGTCAGCTCTAGCAGTGGTATGCTATCTCTATCAGTGATATGTCAGCTCTAGCAGTGGTATGTCAGCTCTAGCAGTGGTATGTCAGCTCCAGCAGTGATATGTCAGCTCCAGCAGTGGTATGTCAGCTCTAGCAGTGGTATGTCAGCTCTAGCAGTGGTATGTCAGCTCTAGCAGTGGTATGTCAGCTCTAGCAGTGGTATGTCAGCTCCAGCAGTGGTATGTCAGCTCTAGCAGTGGTATGTCAGCTCTAGCAGTGATATGTCAGCTCTGGCAGTGATATGTCAGCTCTAGCAGTGGTATGTCAGCTCTAGCAGTGGTATGTCAGCTCTAGCAGTGGTATGTCAGCTCTAGCAGTGGTATGTCAGCTCTGGCAGTGATATGTCAGCTCTAGCAGTGATATGTCAGCTCTATCAGTGATATGTCAGCTCTATCTGTGATATGTCAGCTCTAGCAGTGATATGTCAGCTCTAGCAGTGGTATGTCAGCTCTAGCAGTGGTATGTCAGCTCTGTCAGTGGTATGTCAGCTCTAGCAGTGGTATGTCAGCTCTAGCAGTGGTATGTCAGCTCTAGCAGTGATATGTCAGCTCTATCAGTGATATGTCAGCTCTAGCAGTGATATGTCAGCTCTAGCAGTGATATGTCAGCTCTATCAGTGGTATGTCAGCTCTGTCAGTGGTATGTCAGCTCTAGCAGTGATATGTCAGCTCTAGCAGTGATATGTCAGCTCTAGCAATGGTATATCAGCTCTAGCAGTGATATGTCAGCTCTAGCAGTGGTATGTCAGCTCTAGCAGTGGTATGTCAGCTCTGTCAGTGGTATGTCAGCTCTAGCAGTGATATGTCAGCTCTAGCAGTGGTATGTCAGCTCTAGCAGTGGTATGTCAGCTCTAGCAGTGATATGTCAGCGTAGCAGTGATATGTCAGCTCTAGCAGTGATATGTCAGCTCTAACAGTGATATGTCAGCTCTAGCAGTGGTATGTCAGCTCTGGCAGTGATATGTCAGCTCTAGCAGTGGTATGTCAGCTCTAGCAGTGATATGTCAGCTCTAGCAGTGATATGTCAGCTCCAGCAGTGGTATGTCAGCTCTAGCAGTGATATGTCAGCTCTGTCAGTGGTATGTCAGCTCCAGCAGTGATATGTCAGCTCTAGCAGTGATATGTCAGCTCTAGCAGTGATATGTCAGCTCTAGCAGTGGTATGTCAGCTCTAGCAGTGATATGTCAGCTCTAGCAGTGATATGTCACCTCTAGCAGTGATATGTCAGCTCTAGCAGTGGTATGTCAGCTCTAGCAGTGATATGTCAGCTCTAGCAGTGATATGTCAGCTCTAGCAGTGATATGTCAGCTCTAGCAGTGGTATGTCAGCTCTAGCAGTGATATGTCAGCTCCAGCAGTGATATGTCAGCTCTGGCAGTGATATGTCAGCTCTGGCAGTGGTATGTCAGCTCTAGCAGTGATATGTCAGCTCTAGCAGTGATATGTCAGCTCTAGCAGTGGTATGTCAGCGTAGCAGTGATATGTGAATGTCATTGTTTTTGTTTTTTTTTAATCCAGGTAACGGTTATTAATAGCCGTGCTATTCTTCCAGTTCAAAGAGTGTTGTGTAAAGAAGTTTACCTGTAGAATCAGTGTGGTCTGAACTCCTGTACTGGGACATTAGCAAACAGTGTAGAACCAGATCAGACGCTGTAGAATGTGGTGTCTATTCAAGTTCTACACTTTTTTTTTTTAACATACACGAATTTAAGGGTTAAATGAAACAGTCTTAAGTCCAGATTCAGGACTATTTTCCCCATCGGTGCTGTCGGTGCTTTGATTTCTATCATAGAGTGGTTAGAAAGTCTCTTGATGAATGAGTGTATTCTTGAACAGATTCAATTTTTGAGCAGTCAATACCTTTAGTGAAATGACTGAAACATGACTGATTGATGTTTTGGCTGTGTTATTCCCCAAACAATGCTGTAATTAGTAGGGTTATAATGAGACATAACTCATACCAAGCTAAACACAACAACACCTGCATTTGCAAACCATATGGATCCGGATCAGTTGGCTTCTGAAGCCATCTGAGGAAGCCATCTGATCAAGATCTACACTGTTTGTTATTTCTTCAGAAGTCATCTAATCAAGACGACACTGTTTGTTATTCAGTTTGCAAATTTAAATGAATACATGATATCAGATTTGATTGGCTGATAGTCAGAAATGGGTGTGGCTGTAAAATGTATTCAGCAGGTTAAAGGTTCCCTTTCGTTTATTTCAGGGTCTAAGAGAAGGCTGTATTCTACATGTTGAAGAAAACAAAGCAACTGTGAAGGGAAGCACAAAAGCTCGTCTGTTCACCAGGTAAGTTGTCCAGCAAAACTATTTATTTTGCTGCACTGAATGATTGAAGATTCAAGATGTGAAAAAATAACATTGTTAGCTTTTGACAACTGGACCTGGCTGTTCAAAGCTGAACAACTACGCCTTAGTGGTCAGAGCTGAACAACTACGCCTTAGTGTTCAAAGCTGAAAAACATGGCCTGAATGTTCAAAGCTGAACAACTTGGCCTATGTGTTCAAAGATGAACACCTATGCCTTAGTGTTCAAAGCTGAGCCACTTGGCCTGAGTATTCAAAGCTGAACACACCGGCCCCGATAGCTCAGTTGGTAGAGTGTCTGCTCCGGGGAACAGGAGGTCACGGGTTCGATCCCGAGCCGCGACATACCAAAGTCGTTAAAATGGTACTAGCTGCTCCTCGCTTGGCACTCAGATTTACGGGGTAGAGCTGGGACTGGTTGACCCAGTGTCTGGATAATGTGACTGGGTGTGGTATCATGTAATGTGTCTGGGACATGATACTTCGGTGAGGCAGCACTATAAAAGTGAGCATTGAGCTCCCTGTCGCAACCAGACACCGTCGTGATATGACTGTAAAATTGTTGAAAGCGATGTTAAACCCGAATTCACACACACAGACACACACACACACACTCAAAGTGAACAAATATGCCTGAGTGTTCAAAGCTGAACAACTACGCCTTAGTGTTCAAAGCTGAACAACTTGGCCTGAGTGTTCAAAGCTGAACAACTATGCCTTTGCGTTCAAAGCTGAACAACTAAGCCTGCATGTTCAAAGCTGAACAACTGGGCATGAGTGTTCAAAGGTGAACAACTATGCCTGCATGT
Organism: Lucinisca nassula; assembly: GCA_963580285.1. NCBI lineage: Eukaryota > Metazoa > Mollusca > Bivalvia > Lucinida > Lucinidae > Lucinisca > Lucinisca nassula. The sequence goes on from OY757025.1 coordinate 125,430,808, forward strand.
TAAAAGCTGAACAACTGGGCCTTAGTGTCCAAAGCTGAACAACTATGCCTGCGTGTTCAAAGCTGAACAACTGGGCATGAGTGTCCAAAGTTGAACGACTGGGCCTCTGTACAACTTGTCCTGAGTGGTCAAAGCTGAACAACTGGGCAGATGGATAATATTCAGGTTCCTTTGGGACCTTTTTGCCGTATCTTCTAAGCAAAATCCAACCAATTCGTGTGGGTTACAATTGCCAAACCAAGATGAGCTAGTCTATGTCCCCACCTCCCACTTAGGCCTGGGTTGACTAGGATAGGTTAGTCGACCGCCCCGAGAAGTCCTGCTCAAAATTGAGGGACTTCCGGGGTGTGGGGAACCTATGCCCAATTTTTTGTTGAATCCATGTTATATACGAATTCCGGTTACGGCTCCTATCCTGGTTTTTATCCAGTAGCCTTTCTGGACCCTTGGTACTAATAAATGAATAAGGTGACCTTTGGAAGCAAACAATGCATATTAGAATGAAAACCGGAAACTCGGTTTTATTGAGTTTCTTCATAAACAGGACTGTTGTCTGCATGGCTGAATACGCCCCCTGGCATCGATTCCAGGGTACTCATTTTTCAATTACTCGCAATGGACTCGATGCATCAAAAGAAAATAAAAATATAATCTGCACTATGATGAAGTAAGGGGAGACGTTTTACGGCCGCCAAACAGCACTAAACACCAGTTGCAGTGTTGTAAAATAAATGAAAAAAGGTTACCTTTGGAAGCAAAGAATACATATTAGAATGAAAACCGGAAACTCGGTTTTATTAGCTCACCTGAGCCGAAGGCTCATTGGAACGAAAGTTTGCATTTTTGGTCTAGGTCACATGACCAAGATGGCCGCCATGCCCATATATGGTAAAAACCCTTCGAAAATCTTCTCCTCCGGAACCACTGGGCCGATTTGCATGAAACTTGGCATGTAGCACCTGGGACATGGGCCCATCATAAATTGCATAAATGGTGTCCCTGGGATGACCTTGACCTATTTTACGCCAAGGTTAAATTTGGTAACATGGGCATTTGTATGGGAAAAAGTAGAAATGTCTGATATCTTGCAAACTGTTACAAATAATGCCACTAAACCATATATATTCTTATTCCTTATGATGAGGCGCATTAAGTGACATGGATTTTGGGACCCTGGGGCCCTGCGGGGGGGGCATGCCCCACCCCCTTCTTTGCACAAAATGCTTAATATCTCGGAAACGGTTAAGATCCCCACCCATAAACCATATATATTCTTGTTCCTTATGATAAGGCGCATTCAGTGACATGGACCTTTGGAACTTTGGGTACCGGGGTTCCCCGGGGGGGGGGCATGCCCCACCCCTATTTTGCACAAAATGCTTAATATCTCGGAAACGGTTAAGATCCCGACCCATAAACCATATATACTCTTGTTCCTTATAATGAGGCCCATTCAGTGACATGGACTTTTGGACCATGGGGTACCAGGGGTCCGGGGGGGGGCATGCCCCACCCCTTTTTTTTGCACAAAATGCTTAATATCTCAGAAACGGTTAAGATCTCTATCCATGAACCATATATATTCTTGTTCCTGATCATAAGGCGCATTAAGTGACATGAACCTTTGGACTCGGGGGTCCCAGGGGGGCATGCCCCACCCCCTTTTTTGCATTAAATGCTTAATATCTCGGAAACGGTTAAGATCCCCACCCATAAACCATATATACTCTTGTTCTTTATGATGAGGCGCATTCAGTGACATGGACCTTTGGACCCTGGGGTACCAGGGGTCCGGGGGGGGGGGATGCCCCTCCCCCTTTTTTGCTCAAAATGCTTAATATCTCGGAAAAGGTTAAGATCCCCACCCACAAACCATATATATTCTTGTTCCTTATGATAAGGCGCATTCAGTGACATGGACCTTTGGACCCGGGGGTCCCTGGGTGAGGGAGGGGGGCATGCCTAACCCCCTTTTTTCCACAAAATGCTTAATATCTCGGAAACGGTTAAGATCCCCACCCATAAACCATATATATTCTTGTCGCATTCAGTGTAATGGACTGTTGGACCTACGGTTCCAGTGGGGGGGGGGGGGGGGGCTGGGGGCCAACTCCCTTTATTGCATTGAATGCTTAATATCTCGGAAACAGTTGAGATCCCCACTCAGTTACACAGACCTTCGGTCCCTCTTGGCCAAAGATCACATATTAAAGTCTTTGAGGACTTCCTCAGAAAAGTCAGGTGAGCGATTCAGGACCAATGGTCCTCTGGTTGAGTTTCTTACAAAACAGCACTTGTCTGCAACTTTGAATACGCCCCCTAAGGCTACCTTGGTCTTATGCTTCCTGGCTCTTATTATGGTAGTTTTTATTATCATGATCAGTAATTTTCTCCCTTTAAGGGTATTATTTCTCGGGGTATTTTTATGGGACCCCCTCCCATTTGCCTTGAATGTCCTCTTGGGCTTATGGCAGTATATGAAGATAGATAGATATTGACTCTTCTTCCTTTAACACATTTTGTTAGGGATTCAACAGGGCCTCTCTCCTCTTAGCCAGGCAAAGGGCTCCCCCCCCCCCCCCCAGATATGCTGGATTAGGGTCCTAATTGATCACATTCATCGTGACATTTCTACACCGGATTCCCCTTTACCCCGGGTAGGTGCACTTTTTACAGGTTCCTCTTTTGGTCTGGTAAGAAGGATAGTGGGAAATCAACTTTTCATCTACATCTCACATGTTTCTAGATGATTCGAGTCGATCTTCTAATTGGAATTTCGTCCTCGATTTGTCAGGTCATTTCTCCCTATTGGTGGGAGATGTCCATAGATTTAAAGGACTCCTACTTACACATGCTCAATCTGATTCGGCAATTTCGCATGTTCAGTGCACTATACACAATGAAGGGTCAAACACTGGGGAATTTACTTGATCCTCTAGTGTTTGCCCCTAGAGTCTGAGTCTGGGCCTAGATCTTTACCCTCTGAGAAGGACATATCAATAATCAGCGGTTGAATCTCTCACATCCTCATTATTCAGTGATTCTAAGAAGGACATATTTAGATCTAAGTGCTTTTTGTTAATCTAAAGACTCTAAGAAAACAACTCCTCTTTCAGTTGTTATCAATCTCACAATCAGTCTCCAAAATGACCTTTACAGTGTTGACGGGGACGTTAAACCTCAATTCTAACAAACAAAAACATTCAATTTTGGTCTTCTGAAATTCCAAAATTCGACCCAGATTCAGACTCTGTACATATGATGTCAGGGAAATTGGCATTACTTCCTGTTTCGACACTCTAACATTGGAGCCTCTTACCAGACCGCATGTTAAGTGGGTTCTCATGATGACTGGTATTCTCTTTCTGTCCACTCTGCAATCAGACAAGAGCAATCCGACCATACAGCTGCTAATCTAATGCTTTTGTTTCTTTTCCCGGTCATTTAAACATGCCATAGTTATAACACTTGTATCACACTTGTTTTTTCTTGCACACCAGACAAGGAAATCTGTGATTTTACCCTGGGATAGAAATTTATGTTCTGACCCTGGTGTTCCGACCCAGGCAACTAACATAAATGCGCTTCAATTCTGTTCAACTGCCGGAACTACTTCCGCACTACTTTTATTTTGTAAACAATATACAGGTGCGAGCTGTCAAAACTAACCAGAGGTGTTGTGCAAGAAAAAGAATCCAATATGGGGTTCTGTTGTAGATGGGCGTTTCCAACTCTCGGGATGACCGTGCTGAGCGGAACCTCGGCATAGCCTCAGTTCTGCTCAGCACAGTCATCCCTCGGGTTGGAAACGCTCATCTACAACAGAACCCCATATCAGATTCTTATAATCTACCACCATGTTGCATGTTAGGCGCAACTCTTGATACTTGTTCAGTTTTTACTGAGCATAGCAAGGCAAAACTTAGAGCCACCGCCCATCTTGATTCTAAAACTTTATTCGGACCATGTCTTCCAAACGTTTTTACAAATAAGCTTCAAAGACCGTCAACACTCGTCCTTTTTGAAGTTATCGGAGAGCGTATCAAGTTCAGGTACCGCAACAAAGAGACGCTCTTCGACTACTTCCGGTGACAGTTTTCAGTGCTATACGCCCTCTACTAGAAGATCTCAATCAGTTCACATCTACTAATACATCGTTCTCAGATCGAGGTACACGGGCCTTTCGTTCCAGAGGTCGGACTGGAACTGAACCTCCAACAGAGGAAGATCCAAGTCTAACAAATGACTTTCTTTCTTCCCTTCTTCTTCCTCTTCTCCCTGTAGGAGTTCCATCAAGCCGGGGCTTCTATCATCAAAAATATTTGGGCTCTATCTATTTGGAGAAAATGTTACTGGATTGCGTTTGTTCGGGATCCTTCCCTTTTTCAAATGTCAATACTGTTTCCGGTAATTAATATCAAGAAAAGAAACTTTTATTGCAAGAGGAAAGGGTTCTTCTGGAAAAGAAAGCCATAGAGGTAGTAAAGGATCTCCTTTCCCCAGGCTTCTAAGGTCAGATCTTTCTGGTCGAGAAGGACAATGGGAAAATCAACCTCTTACATTAAACAAGATGATGCAAGGCGATCATTTCAAAATGGAAACTTCGCCCTCGATTCGTCGGGTCATTCTCCCAATTCGTGGACGATTTCCATAGATTTAAAGGGCGCTTACTTTCACATCTCCATCCACAGGTCATTCCGCAAATACCTTTGTTTCACCATGGATGGTTTTGTGTATCAGTTCCGTTGTTTTCCTTTTTGGAATTTTCAACGTATCCTTTCCTGTTCACCAACTTAATGGAAATTGAATTAAGCAGCTCACATCAGGGTTTTAGGCCCCAATCTCTTGCAGTGTTTCGATGATTTGTTTTATCATCATCTTTCCAGATGTGACCTTTTATCATACTTTCACCTAACGTGGACAGGTTATTGTGAATCTAGGTCTCATTCCGATTTTGGAGAAGCCGAAATTGAATCCATCTCAAAGATACTTCTCCTCCTTTTTTTCATGCCCTTCAACTTTTGATTTATGCCAGGGGTTTGTTGCCCCTTTTAGGAACTTTTTATTCGGATCCTGTTCCCCTGGGCAACCTCATCTTAGACCGCTGCAGTTTTTTTTGCTACTGTATCACTGGAGACACCTTTCCGGTCTGTCTAGAGCAATTAATTTTTTTATCACGAGAGTTTTCGAATTGCTCTCTAGTGTTTATGAATCCCTCAGTTTATCAAATGGGGACTCCTCTTGAGTCTTCTAGATTCTGGTCCCTAGTTGCTTTTCAGATGCCAGCCTTTCGGGTTGGTTGCCCACCTCGAACCTCTGGGATTAGTTGTTCAGTGGACGTGGGGCCCAGAATCTGCGGGGCTATATATATAAACATTCTGGAACTTCAGGCAATTTTCCTTGCCTTTTCAGCTCTTCCAGCTTCAACTGAGGAATAGTTTCATTATTATTGCTTCGAACAATTCGACCGCAATTTTGTGGGACTTTTACCCGACATTGAGATGAAATGACATCTCAAGCCCTGTCACCCAATGAAACCAATAGGGTTTATTAGCGTGGACGGTCCGCCGCGCACTGCGGTTCCTGGACAGGCCTAGATCCTCTACTAGTGTGCAGGCCGGATTCAACTCTGCGTGGAAGCATCATGCAGCCCATATATTTCTACAAGCCCCTATGGGCAGCTTTTGCATGGAAGATTCTAACTTGGTGTCATCAGGCAGGTATGTCAATCCTTGTCGGACACCTCCCGGGCAGATTGTATGTCATTGGGATCGCCCCTATAGACCAGTTCGCCATCCATTCCCTGCAGGGTGTTTCTCAAATGAGGAGAACCTTTATTGGACCTGTTTAATCAAGCGTCGAAATACAACTCAGTTCAACAATCAACTTCCATTGTTTGTGTCTCCAGTTTCAGATCACATGAAACGTGCAGTTGATTCAATATCTCTAGATTGGGGGATTCTTTTACACGTGTTTCCGCCATTCAAGTTAATTCCTATAGTTCTAGACAAAATCCAAGCGTCCAAAAGCCGAGTCATTCTGATAACGCCTCTATGGCCTCAAAGATCTTGGTTTTTCAGTCATACTGAGCCTAGTCTCAAGACTCCCAATCCGTCTTCCAGTAGTTCCGGATCTAGTATCTAAAAATGCAGGTCAAGCATCGGGAATGCTTCACCTACACACCTGGATGTTGTCAGGAATCAAACTAGGGGTAGACACATTTCTGGGTTCTCTTTCGAGTGTATCTCCAAATATAGAAAGAGCTCCACTCTCACGTTTTACTCTGGAAGAGTGAAGGTATTTTCTAGTTGGTGTAAGGAAAGGGAAATTAATCCAGTCAATCCCTCTTTAGAGGTTTTGCTTTGGCTACCTGTTCTCTACCCTTAAGTTGTCTATTTTGTCTATAAAAGGGGTACAGATCAGTAATCTCAGACACGTAAAAATTTTCGTCGGCTTCACACATTTCATTAAACCCCATTATCACCAGCTTATTAAAAGGTTTTGCACTATGCCGACAGGTTTCCAGGACTTTGACTCCAAAATGGAATCTTACATGCGTGTTGTGGTCTTTTACTAAGCCACCTTACGATCCTGTGAAATCAGCCTCCTTTGTCCATCTGATAGTCAGGCTGTAATTCTATTGGCATTTGCTTCAGTTCGCAGAAGTGATATTCATGCTTTGTCAATTGCAGAGGGTTGTTTCAGGTATGGCAAGAACAATATATACATATTATTACTACAGTAACTTGATCTGACGCATTGTATCACGTCGAGTGGATGTTTCCAGATCAGCGTATCACACGAGACGCGCAGCGTCGAGTGTGATGCGTAAGATCTGGAAACATCCAAGAGACGTGATACTGTGCGACAGATCAAGTTATTTTAGTGATAATACGTTTATTATATACCTTTTTTCGCTTTTAATAAAGTCTTTTGTCAACGTAAATTGGCGGGAAACTTTGACGTTACATTCTGTGTGTAAGTGACGTCATCATTTCGAACGTTTGGTTCCGCGTTATCGATGGCTGTTTTCTAACGTCGCAACAAATGCCGGGACTCAGGGTTTGCAGGAGTGTGATACGGAATCAGAAAACGCGAGTGCGTGATACGGGATTCTGTATTTTTGTGTCGGAAAACTGATAGTAGACAGCAGTATTTCTTGTAGGTATATAATAAATATATATATTTTTTCCTGGCATTTCCTGGATTTGTGGATCGTATGCTGATGAGAAACTTTTGTGTACTATTCTAGCCTTACATTTTTACATCAGAGCGTCTAGAGCTATTCGAGCTGATCATGATAGACTTTTCATTCCAATCAAGGGTTTTGGAGATATTCCTCCATCCTAGATTTCAAGGTGGATTTGTAAAGTGATTAAATATGTTCTATAAAAGGGTTATCCTTTGGAAGCAAGGAATACACCACAGAACTGAAAAAAATGGAGTGTATATGTTTTCTGCTCCAAAATAGCTAGTTTCGGCCAATTAGGCCTCATCAGTGACCCTCAGATATTTTCAAAATTCCACAATGGAATTAATGATCCCGAAGGACAAAAAAATATAATGTACACTATGATGATGCTGATGCTGATCTCACTTCTGCCCAATTATCACTCCTGAATACCTCGGCTCATGAGGTTAGAGCTTCCTACATCTTTGGCATATTGGAACTCCATTTCTATTGAGGACGTTTTCTGCACAGCTTATTGGCGTTCCAATTCCACTTTTCATCCCTTCACCTGAGGGATTTGGTCCCAATTCGTAGTGATACTCATTCCTTGGGTAGATTAGTAGCTCCTCAGTCTATTACTGAGCAGGACTAATTGTGGGATCTTGTTTTCCTTTGTTGTTTGTTAGCCTGTTTGAATAGGTGTGAACCTTCTATTTTGACTCTGGTCCCTCTCCACTTAAGGGATTTTTGGATTTGGATCACTTGCAGTCATGGTGGATCCCTTTCTTATGTTACCATCATTTGAGGGATCAAAAAAGGGGATAAACAACCAAGGTCAGAGGAGTTGGGTATGTATAACTTTATTTTTTCATCCAACTCTCCACTTGCTTTGAATTCAGGCTTAAATTGTAGTGATGGGTAGTTATATTTATACCCTCGGCATATGCCATGGGGGTATATAGTTTTTTTGATATTAAAATGATATTTTAATGTGAAATTAATTTTAATTAATAATATACCTACCCATCACTACAATGGCATGTCCCACCTCCCAGCCCCGCCTGAAATAATTGTTTTTCTGATTGAAATATGAGCTTTGTTCTGATGCTTGGCTCGAGTGCGGAGTAACGTGACCTGTATCGTCTGCCAATTGGCCGAATTAGGCATGTGACCTCAACAACCAGTCAGGGCTCGTCTCTAGGGAGGTCACGTTAGGTTTCTATGGAGATGGGGCATGCCTGTGGTATTTTCTGGTAGATTTTTTTTGTCAGACTGACCCAGACCTGTGTCTGGTTAAAAGGCTTAAATTGTAGTGATGGGTAGGTATATTATTAATTAAAATTAATTCTACATTAAAAATATCATTTTAAAAGTTTGAAAGAGGATGTAGTAGATGACATAAACAGACAACATTATCTGCTCAAGTTTTTCATGGCATCTTAAGGCATAAACTTCTGCCACATTCTCACCTGGGTCTACACAGCCTGCTCAGATCTCTCTGTCTTAATACATACAGTAGTCATTATTAACTGTATATGTAAAACACATGTAAATATCTCAACTTCTGAGTAATTAGAATGAAAAAAGTTACCTTTCATGGCCAATAAAGGACAGATATTTTATGAGGTCTGATGTTTTTTCTCAAGGAACTCAAATTTTGCCCACCCCTAATTAACAAACTGGAGTGAGATAAGTGAAATAATCTTACAGTGGTCATAACACAGCTCCAGGTAAACTAGAAAAGGTATCCATAATGTCGGTTGGTGCCTGATGCTCTGTCTCTGGTCGGGCTCATCGGAGTCTAACTGTTGGTTTTCTTTTGCTCCAGCATTTCAGTGGTTTCTTGCTGTCGAGTCCTCACCGTTGTCTCACCTCTGTGGTTCTTTGATTTTTGTGTTCACGGAGATGTTGCACTGATGCGTTAGGAGGCCTTCATGCGGACTGAACAAATTATTTGTCTAAATCGCGACGGAAGTAAGGGCGAGGATTGTGGCCACGTAAAATCGATTTAAGCCCCCCGGTGGAAATCTTCCACTGACCGTTCAAAGGCGGCTCTTCTGTGGCGATTTATTTATGTTGTTGTTTGTTACTTACTGTGTGTATCACTTGTGTCTTTTGGTTTCGGATGGCCATATGGCCATTTTGTGGGAAAGTAACTGTCCTTATGGCCTTCCTTTGTTTAGGTTTCCATTATGGTCTGGTCGCTTGGTGTTTGTGTTTCTTTCCCTTTGGTGTCTTTTATGGGTGGAGTAAGTTAATTGTATCAATTCCTGATCTTTGTTTTACTTCTACTTTTTATATGTAATTGTAATAGGTAAAGCATGAAGTTATTATTAAGGTAGATATCATTTTCAAGAGAACAAGAGTTGTCTTCCTTGTTCATGACACATTGTCTCAATGCCATGCATGCACCTGCAAAGTTCCATAAATATATTCCAAACGGTTTTGGAGTTATGGCCTGGACACATGTTTACTATAAGAATCTAAGTCAAGGGCAGATAATTCAAAAAACAAAAAAGCAATGTTTCTCTATGCCATGCATGCACCTGTAAAGTTTCATAAATATATTCCATATGGTTTAGGAGTTATGGCTTGGGTGCAGTTAACGATAAGGAACTAAGTCAAGGGCAGATAATTCAAAAACCAAAAAAGCAAGAGCTGTCTTCCTTGTTCATGCCACATTGTCTCAATGCCATGCATGCACCTGTAAAGTTTCATAGATATAATCCATTAGATATAGGAGTTATGGCCCGGACAGTTTACTATAAGGAACTAAGTCAAGGGCAGATAATTAAAAAAAACAAACAAGCAAGAGTTGTCTTCCTTATTCATGACACATCGTCTCAATGCCATGCATGCACTTGTAAAGTTTCATAAATATATTCCATACGGTTTAGGAGTTATGACCCGGACACAGTTTACTATAAGGAACTAGGTCAAGGGCAGATAATTTAAAAACCAAAAAAGCAAAGAGTTGTCTTCCTTGTTCATGGCACATTGTCTCAATGTCATGCATGCAACCTGTAAAGTTTCATAAATATAATCCATACAGTTAAGGAGTTATGGCACGGACAGTTTACTATAAGGAACTAAGTCAAGGGAAGATAATTCAAAAACCAAAAAAGCAAAAGTTGTCTTCCTTGTTCATGACACATCGTCTCAGTGCCATGCATGCACTTGTAAAGTTTGATAAATATATTCCATACGGTTTAGGAGTTATTGCCCGGACACAGTTTACTATAAGGAACAAAGTCAAGGGCAGATGATTAAACAAGAGGTCCATGGGCCACTATGCTCACCAGAGCTCAGGTTGGCACTGCCCAATGACAGCCATGTATTTTAACATGATTTAATCTTAATTTTAATCTACCAATTATAAAGTCTCCCGAATGAACCCCTATATCCAAACGAGCATCGATCTGGACTCAGTATCTAAAACATTAGGCCTTTTATTAAGTAGATGGTGTAGGGCATGGACCCAATGGAGCCCTGGTTGGTATCACTAAATGCGTCTTATCATAAGGAATAAGAATATATATGGTGTAGCAGTGGGGATCTGTATACCTGAGTTATAAGGCCTCTTAAGCGGTGGAGGGGTTAGGGCATGTCCTGTTGATCCCAGGAAAGCCCAAGATGGTTGTCCCTATAAGGACCAAGAATATATATATATGGTTTATGGGTGGGAATCTGAATGGTTTCTGATATATGAGGCCCTTCTATGACGTTGAGAGGAGAGGAATGGCCCCTGCGACCCCCAAGTGGGTGTGCTATTGATAAGGAACAAGAACATATATGATTATGGGGTGCGGATATGAATGGTTTCTGAAATATATGGCCTTTTAAAGTGGAGGGGCGGGGGGCATTGCCCTAGCACAAAGTGACCCCCAGGTTGGTGTGACTGAATGAGTCTTATCATAAGGAACCAGAATATTATAGTTTATGGGTGGGGATCTGAATGATTTTTTAGATATATGGCGTTTAATGAAGTAAAGCAGTATGGCATGACCCAGGCAGTCCGGATGACTCCCAAGCTAGTGTTATTTGAATGTGTCTTATCACAAAGAAGATAATTATATATGGTTTAGGGGTGGGGCTCTGAACAGTTTCTGGGATATATAGCCTTTTGTGAGGTGGTGGGGTGGGGCAAGGCCCTGGCTTGACCCGGGAGACCTCCAGTTTGACGTCAATGAATGTGTCTTATCATAAGGAACAACAATATATATGGTTAGAGATGGGGATCTAAGGTTTCCAAGATATTGGGTCTTTAATGAAATGAAGGGGTGGGGCACAACTACGGCACATCCTGGGGGACCCCCAGGTTAGTGTCAATGAATGCGTCATATCATAAGAAACAAGAATATATAAGGTTTTGGGGCGGGGATCTGAATGGTTTCTGAGATAGATGGCCTTTCGTGAAGTGGAGGGGTGGGGCAAGGCCCTGGCGCACCCAGGAAGACCCCCAAATTGGTGTCAATGAATGAGTCTCTTCATAAGGAACAAGAATATATAGGGTTTAGGGTGGGGATCTGTAAGGTTTCCAAGATATTGGGCCTTTTATGAAATGGAGGGGGTAGGGCATGACCCGGCACAACCCGAGGGACCCCCAGGTTGGTGTCCTTGAATGCGTCTTATCATAAGAAACCAGAATATATATGGTTTTCGGGTGGGGATCTAAATGGTTTCTGAGATATATGGCCTTTTGTGAAGAAGCAGGGATGGGGCAAGGCCCAGGGGCACCCCGGGACACCCCCAAGTTGGTGTCAGTGAATGTATATTTTCATATGGAACAAGAATATATATGATTTAGGGGTGGGGAACTGTATGGTTTCCAAGATATTGGGCCTTTTAAGGAATGGAGGGGGTTGGGCATGACCCCGGCATGTACCAGGGGACCCCCAGGTTGGTGTCACTGAATGCATCTTATCATAAGGAACAAGAGTATATATGGTTTTGGGGTGGGGATCTGGATGGTTTCCGAGTTATATGGCCTTTTATGAAGTGGAGGGGGTGGGGCATGGCCCCGGTTTAACCTGGGGGACCCCCATGTTGGCATTAAAGCATATGGCTGAGAGACATTTACTCAAGGAACATTTCTATAAAAGTTTTGTCAAATATCTGCAATAACTTTGCAGCAAATGCCATTTTTCAATTTTCCCCATTACAAGTCTATGGAAAATCTAAGTTGCCATAGCAACCAAACTAAAGAGCCAAATTTTATAAAAAACACAAAACCTGTAAAGGCAAATATGGTGAATATTTCCAAAAACTCTCAGCCTAATAGAGCATTTGACTTCTGAGGAGATGATTTTTTAAGTATTTTTTTCTATTGTTTTGCATTTTGGTTTCCATGGCAACCAATAGAAATTAGCAGTAGGCCTAAAATCATATGGCAGATAGTAGATTGCCTAAGGAACATTTCTATGAAAGTTTTGTCAAAACATCTGCAATGACTTGGCAGAAAACACCATTTTTCAATTTTCCCCATTATAAGTCTATGGAAAGCCTAAGTTGCCATAGCAACCATACTAATGAGCCGATTTTCATAAAAAAACCCACAAACTTTCAACCCCCCAGCCCAAGGATGCTACAGATAAAATTTGGGCCCAATCGGCCCAGTGGCTTCAGAGGAGATGTCGTTTGAAAGTGTTAACGCCAGACGACTACGCAGACGACGGACAATGGCCATCCTATAAGCTCCCCCGGAGCCTTCGGCTGTGGTGAGCTAAAAAAATAGCAACAGTTATCTTCCTTATTCATGATACATCATCTCAATGCCTTGCATGCACCTGTAAAGTTTCATAAGTATACAGTGAAACCTGTCTTAGCGGCCACCTCTAATCAGCAAGCAACCTGTCTTAAGCATGCATGTCTTTGGTTCTTGAAAAAGGAAAAAGCATTAAAATCCACCTGTATTAAGCAAGTACCTGTCTTAAGCAAGCAAATTTTGATTGTCCCACAGGTTGAACTGTATTCCATATGTTTTAGGCGTTATGGCCCAGACACGAAGTGGGACGGTTGGACGTACGCACAGGGGTAATACTTAATGCCCTTCTGCTATTCTTCAAATTGGCGGGGGCATAAAAAATCTGAGAAAGGGAAATAAGTTCAGTAGTTATTACCCTTGTTTGGTACTTTCTTTTCAACTGTTTTTGTCATTTTCTTTTTTTTTCAGAGGACAAGAGCCTAAAGAATTCTCTCCAGGAGAAGATTTGAGTTTTCTTTTGGAACAAGTGAAGAAGTAGAAAACTTGAGAAAGAAATCAGAATTCTGTGCAGGAGAGATTTGGAATCGTTATTTTGAAACATAGTAAAGACATAAACAACTTAAAAAATCAAGCCCAGAGGTTATTGAACTTCTTTCATGCTCAACTCATCTGAACATGAAATTTGTAATATAATGTTATTAATCAAGTAATTTTGTATTGGCCCAGCTACAGGTCCGAGGTCTGCTGTATTGGCCGGAGGCCGAAGGCCGAGGCCAATACAGCTGACCGAGGGCCTGTAAATGGGACAATACGAAATTACTCGATTAATGACAATTTTATTAATTGACACCATTAAAAACATGATTATTGATTTTTGACCTGTGTTGATATTGATGACATCTGAACAATACAGGATAGTCAATTAATAATGATCAGTAAAAAATAAAATACAATAAAGTAGGGATATTTCTTTCTCAGTACAGCAGAGAAATGGTGTTTGTCCTGCTCACAGTTCTTGGCATTTTAAAATTTGTGAGCAGGACAGTTTTCATGTTCAAGTGAGTTGAGCAAGAAAAAGTTTTACAACCTCAGGCCCAGAACTCTATCTAGGAGGTGATTTGAGTTTTCTTTTTGAGAAGGAATAAAATTTTTGATTAATAATTTCTCTGAAACTGCCAAGTCCTACAGACTGTAACAAAGACTTACAACAGGCAAACAGGGGACAGATACCCCTTCAGGGGAGGCAACTTTTTCTGGGTTGATATAATAGGGTTTTATTACAACAAAAAATCCATGTGACATAGTGCATTCTTTCACATCTCCAAAACAGTTTTTTTTTCTGACTAAAAATGTGATATTTTTCTTAATTATACTCCAAACATAGGTTGTTGGTGCTCATTAGAACTGCCTCATTGGGGGCGGTTCTAATGAGTAGCCATGACCCATGTGCTGGAACAGAAATAAGAAAAATAATGTATACACACTAAATTATAGTTTTCTGCATATAAATTGGGTTTAAGACGGGTGTTTATTTCATGAACTTTTTGACTTGATGGAAGACGGATCCAAAGTAGAAATAATGTGTCAATACAACACAAATGCCCCCGCCCAGAGGCCTACCTCCCCCCCCCCTTTAAAGTCATGGGGCGGGGGTGTGGTTATGGCTGAATGAAATTTTTGACCTGTATCACCATTCCAAATATGTAGCAAATCCATCACATGGTTCAGGAAGTATGAACTCTCAAAAAATGTAATATAAAAAATTTCTATGTCTGTGACCTTGACCTTGAGGTAAGGGGCGGGGGGTTTGGCTCAATGAAAATTTGGACCTGCAACTATTGTCATACCAACTGTGAAGCAAATCCATTATAAAGGTTGGAAAATATAAGCTATTAACATAAGCATTAATATAAGCTAAATTTGAAAATTTCTATGTCTGTGACCTTGACCTTGAAGTCATAGGCATGGGTGGGGGTATTACTGAATAAAACTTTGGATGTGTATCTATCATCAAACCAAAAATATGAACCATATGAATTATAAAAGTTCAGGTTGTATCTGGTACAAATACCTTAACCCGAGTCTTAAACATTAAAAATTTCTAAGTATGTGACCTTGACCTTGAGGTCATGGGTATGGGTGGGGGCATTGCTGAATAAAACTTTGAACCTATATCTATCATCATACCAAACATGAACCAAATCCATTACATGGTTTGGAAAATATGAGCTCAAATTCTACCTGGTACAAATACCTTAACCTGGTTCTTAAACATTAAAAATTTCTAAGTATGTGACCTTGACCTTGAGGTCATGGGTATGGGTGGGGGCATTGCTGAATAAAACTATGAACCTATATCTATCATCATACCAAACATAACCAAATCCATTACATGGTTTGGAAAATATGAGCTCAAATTCTACCTGGTACAAATACCTTAACCTGGTTCTTAAACATTAAAAATTTCTAAGTATGTGACCTTGACCTTGAGGTCATTGGTATGGGTGGGGGTATTGCTGAATTAAACTATGAACCTATATCTATCATCATACCAAATATGAACCAAATTCATTAAATGGTTTTGAAAATATGAGCTGAAGTTCTACTTGGTACAAATACCTTAACCTAGGTCTTAAACATTAAAAATTTCTAAGTCCGTGACCTTGACCTTGAGGCCATGGGTTGTGTGGGGGTATTGCTGGATAAAACTGTGGACCTATATCTATCATCATACTAAATATAAACCAAATCCATTGCATGGTTTGCTTTCGTACATTCGGACACACGTAAGCACGTACCAAAGGACGCACGTACGGAAAACTTTAAAACTACTGTATTCGACCTATTTACCGCACCGTGCACTTAGTTTTTCCAAAATTGTATGAAAGTATTGTGGTGAAAAATCTACCTAATTAGCGCACACTCAATACGAAAAAAATTAGAAAAAAAAGCTTCCGATATGATTATATTTTATAGTTGAATTTCAGCATAGGGGTTCACCACATATACATATGATTGTCGGGGTCAAAGATGCAGCAAAACTCAATATGAATTTGTTGGGAGGTTATTGTAAAGTGTGCGCTTGTGTATTTTTTCCAGAAAAAGCTTGGGTGTGCGCTTATAGGAGCATGTGTGGTAAATAGGTCGAATACGGTATATGCCCCCGGCATCATTCGAAGTGGGGTGCGGGGGCATAAAAAATGTATAAATTGTGTAGAAAAATGATCAAATTTCTATATAATCTATAGATTTTTACTTGGCTTCACTCAGATTTCGCTTTGGGCCCCAACAGTAGTAAAGAGGTTTTTGGTAATTTTTCTTTCCGTCTGAAGGTAGGTTTTAAAAGAAAACAGAAGAATATTACAACAATATATTTTTGTATAATATTAAACAACTAAATGAGCCGGTGCACGACAAAACCCACAGTAAGATGTGCATCCATCAAAGACTCAAACAGCCTGTGCAGCCATATAGTCTAACCAGACTTTTCTTGCTGCATGAAGGAGCATTGGCCCTTAGCTATCCTTAGTGTGCACAATGAAGATGCTGATCAGACTGGGCAGATGTGCAGGCACACAGGCTGATCTGAGTCTTTGTTGGGTGCACATGCCTTATTGTAGGTTTTGTCATGCGCTGGCTCAAATGTGATATAGCAAGAAACGTATATAATTGTAACAATCAATAATGAAAGTAAAAAGATTGATATGTATTCTTTTTTCTGAAACAGTTATTATGTGAATGTAAGGTGACTGATATCAATGATACGTATATTTTGAGACAATATCAGTGATATGCTTTCTTTGAGACAGTGATATAAAAGCAAAGCGATATCAAAGTAAAAATTACTGATATGTATTTCTGACACAATGATATCAAAATATAAAGTGATATGAAGTTTTGTCACATACTTGATTTTATATTAACATCGGTAATCACAATTTTGCATGTGCGATAACAGTGGAACATAATGAAGGTATTGACACTGCCTCTGATAACCAGTTTTTACCCACCCGGGCTGATACTTAAACTGGAAATAATGTGGGGTTTAGCTTATTGCCCACAGTATCAACCCTTAACCATTATTAGCCCTCGGGCTAAAGTTCTTGGGCTGAAAATGGGGTCTCGGGAATGTTCTTGAGACATTGCTGTGTATATTTATTTTCCTTAAGCTTTCTAAAATTCAAGGCAAACAATTACTAGTATGATAATTATTATATGAGCAAGAAATATACGCCGCAACCTCATTATAACACTGTTCATTATACCACGAGTATGGATATAACATAGTCTTTTTTTCTATATAATCTTTACATGCTTTGTTTGGATATAACAAGCAAGAAACATATTTTGAACATGCGCATATGTAGTTTGATCAGAGCCTTCATATGGCTTCCGTAGGTCAAAAGTTTCCCACAAGGGAAGGATTAATCCATTTTGTCCTGCACAGAATCTTTCCCCATGTATATAGCAGGAGTCCATTTTCTAATGTAAGTGAGTCAGGATGAGTTGTTTTCAGTTTACTTAACCTTTTGCAGAAGGTTTGACCATGTTCTATATAAATTTTTAAATATAACAGAATCTGGTACCCCTAAATGACTCCTGCTGAATGTAAGGGGGATGATTTCATTTAGTACATAAAAGGATTAACCCTCAAGACACCGAGAAAAACTACAGCTGAAATTGTTGTCTGATTATGTCATCTGCTCACTTTTTCTTGCAACTTTTTACAAATTTTATTTGCATACATACAAACAGTGGACCCAGGAGCAGTCTGATCTGGGTCCACATTGCAAAAAATTACTTTTAAGGTAACCAGCAGATGGCAAAGTAGACAACACTTCATGATCAGCATTTTATGGGTTAAAATGGCTAAATATTTTGCAAACAGTGCAACACATAGTGTCTGATCTGGGCCTGCACTGTTTCCTAGTGTCACATCTGAGTTTCTGGTATAAAATAAGTAAATTTACCCTATTATAGTTAACTGATCTATATTTCCACTGTCTGTAGTATCTTCTATGAGCTGAGACTTGGTGCACATTATCATGAAGTGAATGCTGTATGATGCAGGTTAAGTTTCAAACTTCAGCAGCTTCAAGACATTGTTTATTTTTCAAAATACATCCTACATGTACTGAAAAGACGAAAATGGAAAAATAAAAAAAAAACTTTATTTGAGAATCAGAAATGTTCATGCTTGACTTGGCCAGTCAACACTATTTAACCCATAGAATGCTGATCACGACAATTGTCGTCTGCTTTGCCGGTTACCTTAAAAGTGTTTTTTTTTTTGCAAACAGTGTGGACCCAGATCAGACTGCTCCTGGGCCCACAGTTTGCCTGTATGCAAAAATATTCTTAAAAGGTTTGCAAAAAAATCAGCAGATGACATTTTCAGGTACAACTGTGTTATATCCAAACAAAAATGTAAATATTATATTTATAGAAAGATGACCATTTTGGGTAATTTTTCTATGTAATCTATAGATGAGTTTAGGACGCCACCGGTCGCTAAGGAAATGCTATCCCACGATTCCGTATTTTTGCGCATGCGCAGTTTTGTGTGGCAAAAAATAACCGTTGTTCAGACTGATCCGATAGCAGTCATTAATTGCTTTGAATTTGACAATTTTAAATAGAGCGTAAGGTAAAGGTCACGTATGTCTTGCGTCACTGTGGCGTCCAACTGATATTGGCTGGCAGTCCTTGCAGCAGGTAAGGGTAGTGGGGAGTGCTCTTATTCCTCCTGTTTCTACACTTCCGTTCATTTTCATCTTTTTCATCTGTCCTTTACTTTAATCTACGATCTCTTCCATATTTTTTCTCCCTTTCTGTGGGAGATGAGTCAAAATTACCCACAGGGGTTGCGTGTCGTTAAAGACGTGTCGTTAAACACAAAACAATTAATAATCGAATAATTAACTGACAATGGTCCGGTCATGTAACCCTATTCGCAAGACAAACGATGCCACAGTGAAGATGAATCGAAGGATTACCACCCTGACGGATTCAACACGCGGGTGATAAAGATCAGTCGTTTACAACCAGTTAAATCTCAAATCATACAAACAAATCTGCGTTCCCGCCAACACTATTTGCGTCATTTTTGAGACTTTGCTTCCTATACCCACACTGAGATTAAATAACATCTCAAGCCCTGCCGCCAAATAAAAAAAAATATGTGGTTTATAGAAGTTTTTGTTCATCTGATTTGAGGTTTAACGTCCCGGTCAACACTGTAAAGGTAATTTTGGAGACATTGCTTCCAATTCTGTGGGACTTTTACTCGACACTGAGATGAAATGACATCTCAAGCCCTGCCGCCCAATGAAACCAATAGGGTTTATAAGCATGGACGGGCCGACTCGCACCACTTTGCCTGGGCAGGCTTAGATCCTCAGCTCTGCGTGGAAGCATCATGCAGCCCATATATTTCTTCAAGCCCCGATTGGCGGGGGCCGGATTTATAGCGTTTTACCAGTACTCAAGTGCGGTCAGTTTTAGCTCTGCGAACCCAGGGCCTCTCGTATACCTTACAAACACTCTACCGACTGTGATACCGAGCCACACCTCCGACCTTTAACATCCCCGCCCACCTGCCTAATAAGATTTATCCCGAATCTCTAAGTGCTATCCAGTCTGGCTATGGGACTTTCATGTTCAAGTTTTTCAAAGTATCGCTTCTGAAACTCTGCCAGTATGTTTTTGCAAAACTGCTCTTTTTTCTGGTCAAAGATTTATTCTGGCCCCCTAACTCAGGGTATGATTCATTTAAAACATACGGCAAGTGGTGAACAAAAAATAGCATGTACATGTATTATTGAATAGTAAAATAACCTATACGATCAAAGAATTCGGACATTCGGACATGGTGTCTGCTAAGTACTGTTGTGATTCAAAAGATTGTGAACTGCAGTTTTTGCTTGTTTGAATTGAGGTTTAACGTCCCCGTCAACACCGTAAAGGTCATTTTGTAGATGTTGCTTCCAAGTTTGTGGGACTTTTACCCGACATTGAGATGAAATGACATCTCAAGCCCTGCCGCCCAATGAAACCAATAGGGTTTATAAGCATGGACGATCAGACTCGCACCGCTTTGCCTGGGCAGGCTTAGATCCTCTAAGCGGTTTATCAGTACTCGTGTGCAGGGTGGTTTCAGCTCTGCGTGGAAGCATCATGCAGCCCATCTATTTCTTCAAGCCCAGATGGGCGGGGGCCACTGAATTGCAGTATAAAAGTCTATGAATGTTGTGGATGAAATGACAAACACAATGCTTAAGCAATCTAATTTTTCCTTAGATTACTGTACACACACACGCTCGATTGGTTACTTTTTGCCACACAAGACTGCGCATGGGCAGCATAACCAAGGAAGTTAATCAGCCTAAACTCATCTATACATTTTTGGGATCCATCTTGAAATCTTGTTATACCCAAAACCATGATATAAGGAACAGTGTTATAATGAGGTTGTGGTGTACCTAGCATATTGTGTATCAGGTTTCAGAACGGAGACAGCTTTCAGGCCTTCCTGTTCAATCTCTCTTTTCAGCCTCTCTGTAAAAGGGGTCAAACCTTCGTGGTGCAAATTGTTTCCTGTACAGTAAACAAGAGATGACCCATATTGATAAGGGACACAAAATATTTTTGAAAGTTTTCTCCCCTAAAGGTGTATCCATTCCCCTTCAGTGACAAACCTGCAGGTCCTAGTTGGTATGGCAATCAAGCAATGACATTCCTCATTCCATGCTATGAACTAGATTTAACACATTTCCGTTTTATTTGACGAAATAAAACACTCCCAGAAATTCCCATTACGATAACACACCCGTGTGACATAGTGCATTTTTTCACATCTCCAAAATGGTATCTTTTTTCATGAAAATCGGCGATATTTTTCTTATTTATACTGCAAACAGATTGTGGGTGCTCGTTAGAACCATCTCATAGCGGCAGTTCTAACGAGTACCCACAACCTATGTATTTGGGCAGAAATAACTATGTGTAACCCAGTTTTCTCTTTCGTAAAGTGGGGTTTAGTGGGGCTTTTCATTTCACTGACTTGTTCTCGCGTGATGCTGTTATTATTCTCATTCAGATTGTTATTATTCGCATTCGGCCCCCGCCCATCGGGGCTTGAAGAAATAGATGGGATGCATGATGCTTCCACGCAGAGCTGAAACCAACCCGCACAGGAGTACTGGTAAACCGCTTAGAGGATCTAGGCCTGCCCAGGCAAAGCGCTGGGAGTCGGACCGTCCATGCTTATAAACCCTATTGGTTTCATTCAGGACTTGGGACGTCATTTCATCTCAGGGTCGGGTAAAACTCCCACAAAATTGGAAGCAACATCTCCAAAATGACATTTACAGTGGTTAGGGGGACATTAAACCTTAAATCAAACAAACACGATTTGTGCATTGATATGGGTGCTCTTCCCCTCCCATTTGAGCTTGGAGAAATAGATTGGGCTGCATGGTGCTTCCACACAGAGCTGAAACTCACCACACATGAGTGCGGGTAAACCGCTTAGAAGGTCTAAGGTCTGTGAGGCGATTCTGATGAGTACACACAACATACCTTTATTTTACAGGGGATCAGAAAGATATCCCTAAATTGTCCCCATTAGGCCTCATGACGAACCCTCAGTGACTCAAATGACCTCTGACAAAACATTTTCATGGTCCCAAAGGTGTTCAAGCCAATATATAGAGATTATTTTTAAAAATATATTATTTTGGCACCAACCCATCGGAGCTTGGAGAAATACATTGGGCAGCATGATGCTTCTACACAGAGCTGAAACTGACGGCACATGAGTACTGGTAAACCCCTTAGAAGGTCTTAGCCTGCAAAGTGGTGCGAGTCCATGCATATAAATCCTATTGGTTTCATTTGATGGCAGGGATTAAGATGTCATTTCATCTCAATGTCGGGTAAAAGTCACACAATATTGGAAGCAATGTCTCCAAAATGACCTAAATAGTGTTGATGGGGATGTTAAACCTCAAATCCAACAAACAAAAAAAAATATATAAGTAATTTACTAACAACCAACAATGGAAGTTTAAAGTAAAAAATGTTTGTATATAAGTTGTATTTGTCTTGACTAAAAGTGTTGTTTATTCATTTTAGATACATGTACATTTTCACAGAAAAACGATAAAATTATAAATAACAATAATGACAAGAGAAAACTTGGAATCACATTAAGATATCACAAACTTGAACAATAGAATATATTGTCAAATAACAGCATATATTGTTGTCAAAAAGTCAAGTTCATTTGCAAAAAGAAACTTTTATAAAAGACAAAAATTATGACCTGTGATCTTGACCTGTGACCTACTTTAAAGAAAGAATTGACATTGGCCGGGGGACATGTTCGTGTTTCACAAACACATATTGTTTAACCTTAAACTGCCAATCTTGCCTTTTGCAGACTTGAAATATTTTTCCCCCCATTTTATAAAAAATCAGGCTTGACATTACATGTTAGCCATCTGCCAGTAGCTGGGTCATAACAAAATATAAGCTAGCAAAGTAATTTACAATCACATCATTCTGCTCCAAAATTTCGTATAGTGCTTTAATAGCCCCCAAAACTATTTTTATTGGATCTTTTTCCTTACAAACATGTCCAGTTGGGCACTGCACATATACAGTACACAGACATTACATATTCATCATATCCCATCAGGTTAACAAGTCTATGTAATGAATACCCTTGTAAACCCAACTTTATACAGGGAACATTGGCGATTATTTAAGAAATGAATTTTAATTTTCAGCTGTTCATGCAAGTATGAATGCAGTGGGTCACGTGCAAAGTAAATGAATCCCAAAGGGGTTCATGTAAACTTTGCTAGAGATCCACTGTCATTCATACTTTCATGAAAAGCAGAAAAAATAAGTTTATTTTTTATATTTACATTCTTTGCCCCTCATCACTGGGTGAAAAAATGCTTATAGGGTGAAAAACATTTACACGTTTTTTCTACAAAGAGCTGAACAGCGATGACATCAACAATGCCCGTAGAGAACCATGGTTTAGACTGACATCACTTGACGTAACTGAAAATCATGTGACTCGATGCATACATGGAAGTATGAACTACATTGTTTTCTATAGGTATACATTAGACTTTACTCTGGAAATATAAATATAAGGGTATAGTCATTATTCTCCTTTACTCGTCAAAAATATAGACTGTGGATGCTGCCACAATGAGGTGGTTCTAACGAATAGCCACGGTCTTAGCTCTGCATTTGGAACAGAAATAAACATTTTTTTTTTCCATCTGAAAAATAATACTTTATAGATATGAAAGATGATTTTGAGGCACATTGGTGTGTTATCTTAATGGCTAAGTCTTTTCAAATGTTCTAACTACTGTTGCAGAATCTTCTGGTTCAAACTTGTCCCAAATTCCTTTGTTTTAAACTATTGTCTCAGAATCCTTTGATTCAAACTATGGTCCCAGAATTATTTACTTCAAACTGTTGTCCCAGAATCCTTGGTTCAAACTACTGTCTCAGAATCCTTTTGCTCAAACTATTGCCCCAGAATCTTTGGTTCAAATTACTGTCCCAGAATCCTTTGGCTCAAACTATTGCCCCAGAATTCTTTGGCTCAAACTATTGCCCCAGAATTCTTTGGCTCAAACTATATATATATATATTGCCACAGAATCCTTGCTTCGAACTGCTGTCCCAGAATCCTTTGGCTCAAACTGCTGTCCCAGAATCCTTTGGCTCAAACTATTGCCCCAGAATCATTTGGCTCAAACTATTGTCCCAGAATCCTTTGGCTCAAACTGCTGTCCCAGAATCCTTTGGATCAAACTATTGTCCCAGAATCCTTTGGCTCAAACTGTTGTCCCAGAATCCTTTGGATCAAACTATTGTCCCTGAATCCTTGGTTCAAACTACTGACACAGATTCCTTCGGTTGATCGACGAGAAAGTAGGTCACCATGTCACCTTTACCTTTAACGTTGACATAACCACGGCATTGCAAAATATAACCTTTTGGTGAGAGAATATTGTACATCTCCTGTGTAACCTAGAAAAGTAAAATAATAGTATTCAGGTTAGTGGCTACATCTAGCATACTTTCCAAGATTTTGTTCAAGGTTTGCTCAAGGATTAAGAACTGGCAAAACATGGTGAATATACATTTAATTTATATATTTGGGTTTGGGTATTCATTGTTTATGCTCCCATCTTTAGGCTATATCAACATGATAAGCAGTGTTCATGTGCACTATAGTTTAACCCTTATCTTGCTGTTCACGACAACCCCTATCTTTGTAAAAAGTGTAGATCCAAATCAGATGGCTTCTGAAGAAGCCATCTGATCAGGATCTACACTGTTTGACATTCATTTCATGAATTTGCAGGAATAAATTACATCAAGTTATCTGATTGGTTCGAATTCAGAGATGGGTGTGGCTAAAATGAATATTCAGCAAGAGAAGGGTTAACCCTTGTCCTGCTGTACATGATAACCCCTATATTTGCAAACAGTGTAAATCTGAAGAACTCATCTGATCAGGATCTACACTGTCATTCAGTTTGCCAATTGGTATGAATACATTTTATCAAAAAACCTGATTGGTTGATAGTCAGACATGAGGGTAACAAAATGAATTTATTCAGTAGGATAAGGATTAAGATGACAGAATGTTAACCTGTATAAACTCTGGTACCCCAGTACTGTCCATTCTACTGGCTACATTGACAGTTATTCAGCAGGGTAAGGATTAAGATGGCAGAATGTTTACCTGTATAAACTCTGGTACCCCAGTACTGTCCATTCTACTGGCTACAATGACAGTTATTCAGCAGGATAAGGATTAAGATGGCAAAATGTTTACCTGTATAAACTCTGGTACCCCAGTGCTGTCCATTCTACTGGCTACATTGACAGTGTTACCCCAGATGTCGTAGTGTGGTTTCCTAGCTCCTATCACACCAGCTACAACTGGACCTACGTTCATACCTAGAAACAGAAATAAATGTATGTAATTTGAAAAAAGTATCTATGGAAAGCTTTCTTAATCTGATCATCCATGATAATTTACTTTAAAATGAAAAAAAAAAAAAAAAAACACACTTTCAGCGAATTTGTTCGTTTGTGTAGAGGTTACAAAATTTAGGTCATTTTGGAGTTGCTTCAATTTTGATGGATTTTTACCCGACATTGAGTTGAAATGAAAGCTCAAGCCCTACTGCCCAAAGAAATCACGAGTTTAGAGAACGGTCTGACTGGCACCAGGACAGGCTTAGAAGAACTTCTAAATGGTTTACCATAACTCAAAATGTTTGGCCTGTTTCAGCTCTGTGGGGAAACACCATGCAGCCCTTCATGGAGATTGATCATGAAATCTTTTCTACGGTCATTCTCTCCATCTGCTGATTCAGGAAGGGCAGTTGTCAGTTTCTGGGGAAAGAAGAATTGTACTTTACTGGTTAACAGCTTAATATAAGCCTGCCATGGAAAAGTGTGGATAGGTAAACTGATCGACACAAAACTGACCTGAATAGTGTTGACTGGGCCATTAAACTCCCAATACAAACAAACAAATAAAACCATGCAGCCCAATCTGTTTCTCCAAGCCCAAATGTTAGCTTAATTTGTTATGGGGAATTGATACACATTCAGGGTTAGGCAACTCTCATAAAATTACTTTTGACTCCCTTTTCAATAAGGGTCTACTCTAAAAGGAAAGAACTAATGGCTCCTGAGGAGCAAAATTCTTTCCTTTAAGAGTAGAGCCATTTTTTTTTTCAGAATGGCTCAATTTCCCAGAAATCAAACAGGAAGTGATTAAGCTTTGAAAAACTGGCAGAAAATATTGCATGTGTATTACCTCCCAATTGGTTTATTTATCAGGGTCCAGTTGTTCAAAGAATAGTTAGCTTAACGAGCTCATTAGTGGTCATATTGTTAAATACTCTAGCAAATATTAGCATACATGCCATATTAAATGATCAAAGTTTTAATGATTCGTTAACTAAAGACACTGTTAGTTTTGAACAACTGGCCCCTGATTTTTAAACCCGACAGTTTAACTTCCAGTTCTGAATGGTGCTGAAAAAAGCAGTTCAGAAACAGATAGATTTAAGCCTGAAGGCCAAAATGAAAATGCAGGAAGCAAAGGCTTGACCTCACCTATGTACACACAATATATCTGGACAGACAGGGTTAAACTGAGGTCCCCTCTCCATATTACCTATGCTGTTGCCTAAACTTAAAACTCACAGAAATTGATAAATCTGTAGCTTGTCACCAATGTCTCTAGGTTAAAAAGTGGCCATGACAAACAATATGCCTTTTCAAGGAAATCTCTAGTTAGAATGCTTGATGTGGCTTACCAATTCTCATTTTGAAATTATTGAATGAGTGTTCATTGACGCTCCTGAGTTGGTCCCGTATAGCAAACACATATTCCGTCAATGCCAGAACATGACTGAGATCAGCGTAGTTTGTCTCTGGGGTCAGTCCCGAGGCTGCCATGTAGGTGTAACCAATAGTTTTTATCTTCTCTATACAAGCATATTTTGGATCTTCCAGTATCTGTAATTATAGCACTTTAGCACATTAAGGTTTGTTTAATAAACACTTGTACACAATATAGGGGGGTTGACAGGGATATAAATGTATATACATGTATTTGTCTTTTTTCTTTCTCAGAAACATAGATTGTGGGTACTCATTAGACCTGCCCCAGTGAAGTGGTTCAAACCTCAAACCAGTAACCACAATCTGTTTGCAGTAGAAATAATAAAAATATATTTTCACCAGAAAAATGTATGTTTTAGAAAGAATATGTTATATTACCAAGATTTCTCAATTAATTAAAAATGATAATCACTTCTAGCCTAGGAATTTATTTCCCCTTTGCCGGTCCTACTTTTCCAATGCAAATGGTATATTTAGATGTGGGAAAGCTTCATTTATGTCGAGGCGTTGTTCTTGACGTGACGTCAATGGCGTCTCAGAAGATGTCAACAACGTTCAGAATGTATGACATTAAGCTTGAAGGCAGCATTGAAATAAAGATTAACTGGACATAACCACTGAATGAGGCGTAAGTTTGGTAACTGTACTCTTGCATGTTAATTGTTTTATCACTATTATAATTTTTGTTCTTCTATTTTTCATTCAGTACAATAGAAAACACCTTCAAGATGGTGTCTAAACAGTGTTTGTTTCAGTCAGCTCATGCATGTGTCAGTGCAGCCACTATCGTTTGCATGGTTTGTTTGATTTGAGGTTTAACGTCCCCGTCAACAGTGTAAAGGTCATATTGGAGACATTGCTTCCAATTTTGTGGGACTTTTACGACATTGAGATGAAATAACATCTCAAGCCCTGTTGCCCAAGAAACCAATAGGGTTTATAAGCATGGACGGACTGACTCGCACTGCTTTGCCTGGGCAGGCTTAGATCCTCTAGGCGGTTTACCAGTACTCGTGTACGTCAGTTTCAACTCTGCGTGGAAGCATCATGCAGCCCATCTATTTCCTCAAGCCCCGATGAGCGGGGGCCTATCATTTGCATGGACTGTAGGTTGAGAGTGAACTGTACTAAGAACTAGATACAAAATGATCAATCAGCTCTATCAAAATGCTTGTAATATACAGTTTATTTAAACATTTGATTTGTAAACCTCTGGATGTTGAACATCTGGCTCGTTTCTTTATTAGTCTTCAACATCCTTTGTTTATAAATCCAGTATTACTGTGTATGTCCAAATGCAAACATTTGACAAGGCAACACAATAAGAGTCCCATCAGGATAATTTCCTTATCTGGTGTGCAAGAAAGCCTGTTCTATCCTTTGGATTCATTGCCAGGTGAAACAAAAACTGGCATGCCCAGTTATGAAAATTTAGACACTGAAACTAGAAGGTAATGTGTACTATCCAATTAGCAAACACTTAGGTGCTGTTCAGGCTTCATAACTCTGCAAGTTGATCTGCATCTCTGTTGTTTGCGTATGGCAAACAGGTTTTTGCTACCAAAGGATAACCCTTTATAGAACATATTTTACATCACTACAGCTGGTGTCTGGGAACGTGTGGCGGCCTTAAAAAGTCTCCCTACCCTACATCATAGTGTAGTTTATATTTTCTTGTCCTTTGGGATCATTGATTTCATTGTTGAATTATGAAAATATTTGAGGGTCACTGATGAGGCCTAATTGGCTGAAACTAGCTAGTCTGGCCCAGAAAACATGTACACTCCATATTTTCCAGTTCTGTGGTGTATTCCTTGCTTCCAAAGGGTAACCCTTTTATAGAACCTATTTCTCCTAATGTGGCTTATTTTTTTTAGCAAAAGCTCATTTAACAGGTAGACAAGTCCGTTAAATGAACACCTTCCTGAACCCCACTTTATATAGAGAGTGAGGCAGTTCTAACGAGCACCCACAACCTATGTTTGATGTATAAAAAAGTAAAATACCATGGATTTTCATCAGAAAAGTAGCCATTTTGGAGATGTGATAAAATACACTATGTCACACGGGTGTGTTATCGTAATGGTAACATGGTGCAAAAAAAGACAGCTTAAGCAAAAGATTAACCCATGTCCTCTTGAACCATGGTAACCCCTACTTTGCAAACAGTGAAGATCCAGATCTGATGGCTTCTTTAGAAGCCATCTGATCAGGATCTACACTGTCATTGTGAATTTGAATGAATAAATAAAATCAAGTGATTTGAGTGGTTGATAATCAGAAATGGCAAAATTAATTTATTCAGCAGGACACGGTTTAACATTTTTAACCTTAGAATACCTTCGGGTCAAGCAAACACTCAAAAGTCAGAGTGAGTGAGTGAGTGAGTGTTTGAGTTTTACGTCCCACCAACAGCGAAGGTCATACGGAGACGGGACCTCGCTTTAAAGACTCATCCGAAAGTCTGCCAAAAGTCAGAAGCTGTATACCACTTTGTTGATGATGAAGTGTGTAAGAGTTTGACAGATATCTAATATAACTGTCCGAATTATCTAAGTTCTTTCCTTTGTTACTGTTTTGGTTTCATTTCTAATGTCTGATTTCTTTCCTTGATTTTTACATTAAATGTCAAAGGTGTGAAAGCATACAGGAATATAGATTTGGCAAGATATTATTTTTTCGTTTTTTTTTTAATTAAATTTTATTAAGCCGTTCCCTGCAGGCACATGATGTAATTGTGATGTCACATCAGCGTCGATACAACATCATGACATTTAAGCAACGTCACATCTAAGTTGGTGACATTGATTTGACGTTGCCCTAGGGATGTTTGCCTACTGGGTTATCATTTCTCAGTAGATGAAAGTCAGCAACAAAACACTTACCTCATCAAAGTCAGCAATAATTTCATTCAACAGTCGCAAACACTCAACTCCCTCATTGTTTCCTTCTAACTCAATGTAAAACTCAGCAAAGTTTGTGATCGAGGCAAACATCACACAGGTATACTCACAGTCTTTGTAATACAAATCCTGAAACACAGTTATTATTGCTATCACTAAAACTCAGCAAAGTTTGTGAAAGTGGCAAACATCACACAGGTACACTCACAGCCTTTCGAGTCCTCAACCTTGTTTCATCTCTGTAGTTTTTTTTATTTGTATGTTCTCGGAGATGTTACACTGATGAGTTAGGAAGCCTTCATGCGGACTAAACAAAATTAGTGTATACCGCAATAGAGGTAAGGGCGAGGATTATGGCCATGTAAAATCGATTTAAGCCCCCCAGTGGAATTCTTTCCACTGACCGTTCCAAAGCGGTTCTTCTGTGGCGGTTTATTTATGTTGTTGTTTGTTACTTACTGTGTGTATCACTTGTGTCTTTTAATTTTGGATGGCCATTTGGCCATTTTGTGGGAAAGTAACTGTCCTTATGGCCTTCCTTTGTTTAGGTTTCCATTATGGTCTGGTCGCTTCATGTTTGTGTTTCGTTCCCTTTGGTGTCTTTGATGGGTGGAGTAAGTTAATTGTATCAATTCCTGATCTTTGTTTTACTTCTACTTTGTAATACAAATCCTGAAACACAGTTATTATTGCTATCACTAAAACTCAGCAAAGTTTGTGATAGTGGCAAACATCACACAGGTATACTGACAGTCTTTGTAATACAAATCCTGAAACACAGTTATTATTACTATCACTAAAACTCAGCAAAGTGTGTGATAGTGGCAAACATCACACAGGAACACTCACAGTCTTTGTAATACAAATCCTGAAACACAGTTATTATTGCTATCACTAAAACTCAGCAAAGTTTGTGATAGAGGCAAACATCATACAGGTATACTCACAGTCATTGTGATACAAATCCTGAAACACAGTTATTATTGCTATCACTAAAACTCAGCAAAGTTTGTGATAGAGGCAAACATCATACAGGTATACTGACAGTCTTTGTAACACAGTTTTTTTTTGCTTTCTTACTCAATGTAAAACTCAGCAAAGTTTGTGATAGAGGCAAACATCACACAGGTATACTCACAGTCATTGTGATACAAATCCTGAAACACAGTTATTATTGCTTTCTAACTCAATATAAGATTCAGCAAATCCGGAAACATAGTAATTATGTCACAAGAAAATCTGTTTTATGGGCTTGTGACAGAGCAAGACGCTAACCAGCCTGCTCTGTCAAACAGACTAGCAAGAGTCTTTTAAAATATAGATATAGAAGCTAGAGGTATTGCAGTATACAAGGAGTGAACACTAAGAAATGCAGAATGTCTATGTCAGAACTGTTGATGGTGTTCAAGAAACTGCACTGAATATTCTTCTTCTCTATATACAATCATGTACTGCTATATGCCCTTGCAGACATTTTAGGCAAACCTAACCCTAACCCAATATTGTTCAGCCAAGCATGAAAAGTAGATCAAGACGACATGGGGCAGGGTGCATCATGGTGTATCTTTGTCTAATTAGCCTATAGGCTTCGATGTTCAAGAAACTTGCAGACTAAACAGTGTTCAGCCAAGCATGAAAAAGTAAGTCCAGGTCAGAAACAGTCAATGAACAGGGTGTATTAAAATAATTATCAGTCAAAACCATTTTGTTTGAGAAATGGAGCTTGATGCACAAGCTTAATATTGTTCAGTAAAGTGTAAAAAGCAGGTCTAACACAGAAATGGTTGGTGCATCATGCCAGATATGTGTATGAAGTTCTATTAGCTTAGAAGCATTGCTGGTCAGGAAAACCAGCTAAATGCAAAAACAAATGCAAAAACTCAACTTTGTTCTGCCAGGTCTAAATGTTTTGTCATGATCATGTCTAATTTCAAGATATCCTTATTCCTTGTTATTTTAACCCATGTAGGCAATCCATTGTCTATTTTTTAAGATATCCAAATACATGTACAGTATTCACTGTAATCACTGCCAATTTAGGCAGTCCATAGTCTAATGTTAACATGCCAAAATGCCACATTTGCCATAAATACCACCAATTAAGCAGCCTAGTGTCTGTTTTCAAAATATCCAAATACTGCCATAATAACCACTCATTTAGGCAGTCCAGAGTCTACTTTTAAGATACCCAAATACTGTATTTGCAGTAAATACCACACATTGTCTTATAAGCAGATACCAAAATAGAAGTGAAGACACAATTAACCCACAGCTCCCATCAGTGACACAAAAGAGAAAGAAACACAAACATGAAACAACTAGACCCTAATGGAAACGTCAATAGTGGAAAGCCAAAAGGACAGTTACTTTCCCACAAAATGGCCAATTGGCTATCCAAAACAAAATAATATAAGCGATACACACACTTGATGACAAACCATAACAAAAATAAGCCATAAAATACATTTTTCAAGAAGTATATTTAATTGACACCAATTAAGAGCACAAGATTTTGCATTTCCTGAAGTTGAAACAGTATTGAAAGATCCTGTGAACATATCAATTATTACACTTGTAAAACTAGAGCTGCCGCCTAACGGGCGCCAATTATATCCCCGCATGCGTTGTCAGACAAATTTTTACAAGTATTTGACCTTGAGGAAGGTCAACGTAAAGGTCAAGGTCAGGTTTGTGTATATCAATCTTAAGTACTAGTGGCAAGGTGTGTGGTGTGTGAACATTAAAGAAATCGGTCAAAGAATAAGGAAGTTATGAGCAATGTTAAAGTTTTTTGTAACGGACCGACGACGACAGACGACAAACTGACTCCTATATACCCCCTTCAAACTTTGTTTGCGGGGGTATAAAGAGCGACAAAATGCTGACTTGTTTTAACAAAGAAACTCATTGTGATTTAATATATATGCTCTTTATGACAACTTTAGGCATGTTTGGTTCAACCAAACATGCCTAAAGTTGTCATAAGGGGCATGCATTTGCAGCTCTATGGCTTTTCTATGGCTCATTTTCCAGTTACAATGAAATGTCAGAGTCCTAGGGCTTGTTTGCATGGTCAAAATAAATGAAATGTTCAGCAACATTTAGTGACAGTATATTATACTAAATACATTTGTGATGCTTACCTCTTCCTTGTTCACCTGTTTCTTGAGGAAATGTTCAGCGACATTTAGTGGCAGTATATTACACTGGCTTACCTCTACCTTGTTGACCTGTTCCTTGCGGAAATGTTCAGCAACATTGAGTGGCAGTATATTACACTGAATATATTTGTGATGCTTACCTCTTCCTTGTTGACCTGTTTCTTGAGGAAATGTTCAGCGACATTTAGTGGCAGTATATTAGCGACTAGTTTCAGGTTGTATGCTCTAAGACTTTCCATTTCTTCTTTCTCTTCAGTGGCCTGGTAAATATATGTAGAAAAATTGTACACCACAACCTGTTTATAAAACTCTTATGTGATGTCAAGCCTTATTTTCCGAAAAATTATTAAAAAAATACAATTATCATCTACTCTAAAAATCAATGGTACAAAAATGTTTTTTAAGACTACTTTAGAACTTTTTTTTCCTTTAGTCAGTGATTTGATGTCTGATCAAAGTAGAAGTAAAACAAAGATCAGGAATCGATACAATTAACTTACTCCACCCACCAAAGACACCAAAGGGAAAGAAATACAAACATTAAGCGACCAGACCATAATGGAAACCTAAACAAAGGAAGGCCATAAGGACAGTTACTTTCCCACAAAATAGCCATATGACCATCCAAAAATAAAAGACACCAGTGATACACACAGTAAGTAACAAACAACAACAT
The DNA here is from genome assembly GCA_963580285.1 of Lucinisca nassula. Taxonomy (NCBI): domain Eukaryota; kingdom Metazoa; phylum Mollusca; class Bivalvia; order Lucinida; family Lucinidae; genus Lucinisca; species Lucinisca nassula. Next base: position 125,463,890 of record OY757025.1, read on the forward strand.
AAATAAATCGCTACCGAAGAACCGCCTTGGAACGGTCAGTGGAAAGATTTCCACTGGGGGGCTTAAATCGATTTTACGTGGCCACAATCCTCCCCCTTACTTCCGTCGCGATTTAGACAAATAATTTGTTCAGTCCGCATGAAGGCCTCCTTACTCATCAGTGCAACATCTCCGTGAACACAAAAAATCAAAGAACCACAGAGGTGAGACAACGGTGAGGACTCGACAGCAAGAAACCACTGAAATGCTGGAGCAAAAGAAAACCAACAGTTAGACTCCGATGGGCCCGACCAGAGACAGAGCATCAGGCACCAACCAACATTACCAAGAATTAGATCTCTCTAACTCTCAATAAGCCTTTACGTTGGAGCCGTCATAGAATCTGAGGCCTGACCCACCGGCGTGCAATTAAAGAGGGAAGCAAAGTTGCCAACCGTGATTGGGTTAACTACCATGCATGCAGTCTGTCGTATAACACCCATGTTGTACCCAATCTTTTTATATTGAAGAATGATTTTACGAAATTGGGTGCTGAAGTCATTGCGGTTATATATTTTTCTGAATTTATATACTAAGTCACCATAAAATTCGGGTTCCGATAGACCTTGTTGCAGAAGAGATTTAAGTCCAATATTGAATTTTGAAATTAAATCAGAATGGCGTCTATAAAATTTTGAAAATGCTTTGCGTAGTTTATGGTACCGATAACCCTGATTAAGGAGTTTAGCCGTTAATAATTTATTACGAGTGTTGAAGTCAGTTACATGACTACACACTCTAGCAAATCGAATTAATTGCGAAATATAAACGCCATAGGATGGCGCACGAGGAACATCACCATCCAAAAAAGGAAAATTTACAATCTCAAAATCAAAGTCATCGCGTTTATCATAAATTTTGCACGAAACAAACCCATCTACAATAGATAGATGTAAATCCAAAAACGGGGCCTCGGTATCAGAAGAATTTGCTTTATTTAATTGAAGTTCTGGGGGGTAAATCTGACTGATCAAACCATCGAAATAGGTATTATCAATATTTAATAAATCTAGAAGTGGAGCTAAAAGCTTCAATAATTTCAGATTGGTTATCAATGGAAAGCGACAACATGAAGTCTCTTTCATAACAATACAAAAACAGATCAGCCACAAGAGGTGCGCAATTCGTACCCATCGGAATACCCACAATTTGTCTAAATAACTTAATACCGAATCTAATATAAATATTGTCAAGTAGAAAGGTGAGGGCATCACACACTTTCTGACATGACCAAAGTGTATAATTCTTATGCTCTTTAGCTTTAGAAGTGAAAAATGCATTTCTGACATTACATGCAAGATAGAGAGAATCTTCTCTGTGAAAAGCCCATTCAATTAAATCATTAAGCTTTTCTTTTATAAGATTATGAGAAAGTGTAGTGTAAAGAGTGGAAAAATCGTAAGTAGACAGACTTGAAGCACGAAAATGTCTGGATTTCAATTTAAGTCAGTTTAATGTAATAAAAGTAGGTACATATATCTAAATTGTTGTAACACCTGCAAATAAAACTAGTGGCAAGGTGTGTGGTGTGTGAATTTTAAGAAATCGGTCAAAGAATAAGGAAGTTATGAGCAATGTTAAAGTTTTTTGTAACGGACCGACGACAGACGACAAGCTGACTCCTATATACCCCCTTCAAACTTCGTTTGCGGGGGTATAATTGTGACTCGACCTGTCCAAAGCTACATATTGGGAGGAAGAGTTTTTTTTTCTTGTGTTTTCTTTATTTGGATTTTAAGACCCTTTCAATATTATTTCTCTTATATATCACGTGGTTATTAATTGGAGATGGATGAAAATCAGAGTTCTGAGAAAAAACATATGAATTTATGCTGCAGTACCTGGCAACATACTTGTGATACAAGCAAGGCTCGACCCCACAGTGGTGAAAGACCTAATGTTTTAGAGTCAGCACTCTTAACTGATAGGCCACAGTGCCCTGTTAAACTTCTACTGGTCATTAAGGGGTTCACATACCTGTATTTTCCAGAGAAAGTCAAGTCTTGCTGTGGATTCTACCTGCTGGGCATGGATAAAGAGAATAAAGGTGAACACTATCAGAGTGACTATTGTCTCCCACTTCAGAGGGATGTTGGTACTGGCAGCAATTATCTCCTTCCTACAAATAAATAAAACACTATCAGAGTGACTATTGTCTCCCATTTCAGAGTGATGTTGGTACTGGCAGCACTTATCTCCTTCCTGCAAATAAATATAACACTATCAGAGTGACTATTGTCTCCCACTTCAGAGGGATGTTGGTACTTGCAGCACTTATCTCCTTCCTACAAATAAATATAACACTATCAGAGTGACTATTGTCTCCCACTTCAGAGGGATGTTGGTACTGACTACACTTATCTCCTTCCTATAAATAAATATAACACTACCAGAGTGACTATTGTCTCCCACTTCAGAGAGATGTTGGTACTGGCAGCACTTATCTCCTTCCTACAAATTAATATAACACTATCAGAGTGACTATTGTCTCCCACTTCAGAGGGATGTTGGTACTGGCAGCACTTATCTCCTTCCTACAAATAAATATAACACTATCAGAGTGACTATTGTCTCCCACTTCAGAGAGATGTTGGTACTGGCAGCACTTATCTCCTTCCTACAAATTAATATAACACTATCAGAGTGACTATTGTCTCCCACTTCAGAGGGATGTTGGTACTGGCAGCACTTATCTCCTTCCTACAAATAAATATAACACTATCAGAGTGACTATTGTCTCCCACTTCAGAGGGATGTTTGTACTGGCAGCACTTATCTTCTTCCTACAAATAAATATAACACTATCAGAGTGACTATTGTCTCCCACTTTAGAGGGATGTTGGTACTGGCAGCACTTATCTTCTTCCTACAAATAAATATAACACTATCAGAGTGACTATTGTCTCCCACTTCAGAGGGATGTTGGTACTGGCAGCACTTATCTCCTTCCTACAAATAAATATAACACTATCAGAGTGACTATTGTCTCCCATTTCAGAGGGATATTGGTACTGGCTGCACTTATCTACTTCCTTTAAATAAATATAACAATATCAGAGTGACTATTGTCTCCCACTTCAGAGGGATGTTGGTACTGATGGCACTTATCTCCTTCCTCCAAATAAATATAACAATATCAGAGTGACTTTTGTCTCCCACTTCGGAGGGATGTTGGTAATGGCGGCACTTATCTCCTTCCTACAAATAAATATAACACTATCAGAGTGACTATTGTCTCCCACTTCAGAGGGATGGTGGTACTGACGGCACTTATCTCCTTCCTAGAAATAAATTTAACACTTTCAGAGTGACTTTTGTCTCCCACTTCAGAGGAATGTTGGTACTGGTGGCACTTATCTCCTTCCTAGAAATAAATATAACACTATCAGAGTGACTATTGTCTCCCACTTCAGAAGAATGTTGGTACTAGCGGCACTTATCTCCGTCCTACAAATAAATATAACACAATCAGAGTGACTATTGTCCGCTCACTTCAGAGGGATTGTGGTACTGGGGGCACTTATCTCCTTCCTACAAATAAACATAATTATAAAGTGACTATCCTGTATTGTTAGGAGGTCATCCGTATTAGCACTAGAGCAACCAATATTAAACCGGTGGTCGAGTGATATTAAGTTGAGGTCAAAAATCAATAATAATATTTTTCAATTGTGTCAATTAATAAAATTGTCATTAATCAAGTAATTTCTAACTGACCCAGTTACAGGTCCCTGGTCAGCTGTATTTGCACTCGGCCTTCAGCCTCGAGCCAATAAAGCAGACCTTGGACCTGTAACTGGGCCAAAACAAAAGTAGAAATGGTGTTTGTTAAACACTATGCCCCCAACCATATGCTTGCCCCTAAATGCCCAAATTTTCAAAGGGCCATAACCAAAGAAAGTTCCTATCAGTTTTTTTCATCACTACCAATCTATTCAACAACTTTCAAGGCTCTAGCTCCAATAGTTTTTTAGATATTTTGCTGACAAGATTTTACCAAAGTTTTTTCAAAGGGCAATAACTCTTGAAGGGCCATAATCCAGGTGAGAAAAAAATCTGTGTCAGTTATTTTTCCATGAGGAATTCATATATGAAATTTCTAAACCCTCACAAAACATACAATGTACAAATGCCCAAAGTGACAAAAGGCCATGAGGAATTCATATATGAAATTTCTAAACCCTCACAAAACATACAATGTACAAATGCCCAAAGTGACAAAAGGCCATAACTCACAAAGTATTTTTTGGAATTTAGTCAAAAGTTTCTCAGGTCATCTACTCATCACCACCAATCTATTCACACACTTTTAAGGTTCTAGCTACCATAGTTTTTTAGATATTTTACAGACAAGATTTTATCAAAATTTACCCAAAGGGCAATAACTTTTGAAAGGGGCACAATCCAGATTAGAAAAAAATATGTGTCAGCTATTTTTCCATGAGGGAAAATATTTATATGAAATTTCAAAACCCTAGTATACATGGTTCTTAAGTTATGCTATGCATCACAAATCATACAATGTACAAATACCCAAAGTGATAAAGGGCCATAACTCACAAAGAATTTTTCAGAATTTAGTCAAAGTTAATCAGGTCACCTACTTATTACCATCAATCTACTCACCAATTTTCAAGGCTCTAGCTGCAATACTTTTTGAGATATTTTGCTGACAAGATTTTATCAAAAAAAAATTTCAAAGGGCATTAACTCTTGAAAGGGCACAATCTGGATGAGAAAAAATACATGTCAGCTATTTTTCCATTAGGAATTCATGTATGAAATTTCAAAACCATAGCATATACAGTTCTAAAGCTATGCTAGGCATCACAAAGCATACAATATACAAATACCCAGTGACAAAGGGCCATAACTCAGAAAGTATTTTTCAGAATTCAGTCGAAAGTTAATCAGGTCATCTACTCATCACCATCAATCTATTCACCAACTTTCAAGGCTCTAGCTCCCATAGTTTTTACTTTCAAGGCTCTAGCTCCCATAGTTTTTGAGATATTTTGCTGACAATATTTTACCAAAAAATTTCAAAGGGCAATAAATCTTGAAATGGGCACAATCCAGATGAGAAAAAAATTTGTGTCAGCTATTTTTTCATGAGGAACCATATAGGAACCATATAGGAAATTTCAAAACCCTAGCATACATGGTTCTTAAGTTATGCTATACATCAAAAGCATAATGGATGGATGGACAGATGGAGGAACAAACAAACAACCGTAAAAGCCGTATGCCCCTCCAGTTTCTTTGAAGGCCTTATGGCTATAATTTGAACAATGCCGGACAGATGTCCACAAGACTAAACTGTGCACCAAATATCAAAGACCTGCTTGGGCATTCTGGTTGCAGACGAGAAGATTTTCAAAGATGTAACCACTTTACATCTCGGGGCCCCTGCCCATAGGGGTTTGAAGAAATAGATGAGCTGCATGATGCTTTCATGCAGAGCTGAAACCAGCCGCACACAATTACTGGTAATATGCATAGAGGATCTAAGCCTGCCCAGGCAAAGCAGTGCGAGTCGGACCGCCCATGCTTATAAACCCTATTGGTTTCATTGGGCGACAGGGCTTGAGATGTCATTTTATCTCAATGTCGAGTAAAAGTCCCACAAAACTGGAAGCAAGGTCTCCAAAATGCCCTTTACAGTGTTGACAGGGATGTTAACCCTCAAATCAAACAAACAAACAAAACCACTATAAGTCTATGAAAACATGTTGGCTCCTGGATGGGGCATCTGTTTGGCAGTTTGAACATTCTTGGTAGAGGTTCATTAGACAAAGCTGTGTACCAAATATCAAAGGCCTGCACTTTCTGGTCTCAGACAAGAAGATTTTTTAAGAGCTTTCCTTTTATATGTCTATGTATAACATTTCAATTTGCACATTCTTGGCAGAGGTCTACTAGATGAAGCTGTGTACTAAATATCAAAGGTCTAGGCCTTCTGGTTTCAGACAAAGAGTTTTAAATGTTTGCCCTTTATAAGTTTATGTAAAACATGTGGGTCATAGGGCGTGGCCATTTTTGGCTCCAGGGCTAATATTTGAACAATTAATCTTGGCAGAGTTCCACTAGATCAAAGTGTGTATTTTTTCAATATTGAGGCTGATTAAGTCAATGTTAAAAACCATTTTTCCTGTCTAGATGCAGAGACAATGGACCAACCAATTCTGTTAGTATATTATTTTTTGTACTAGCACCATTAGATAGAAAAGTTTATAGACAGAAGAGCACAGAGCAATTTAAAACGCAAGCTGTAAAGATTTGGACAGAGAAGGCATGGACTTGCAAGACAGAGCATACAGCTCAGCCTAAAAATAGTATCAATAAATAGCACTTACCCTACATTCGCTCTTGCAAGAAGGTCTCTATTGTCAAACAGGTTGTAAAAGACAACTTCTACCAATGCTATGTAGATAGATGACATAGACAGCAGCAGTAGGAGTTTCAATATACTGCTGCCATGAAGGTATACAGCAGAACTAATCATTGTTAGACATACACACAGGGTAATATACTGAAAAAGAGAAAAAAATACATGAAAAGAAAATTTCAAATTAACCCATAGTTGCTTGGCAGCCAGTAATCAAAGCACTGACGGCACATGTTGGTCAATTGTCCTTTAGTGTGGGCTGGGGGGCTGGGAAAATGGTCAAGACCAGCAACTTACTGTTTCCTTTAACCTTCCCGTAAAAACCCTAAAAATTCGGACACCTTGAGAACTTGCAATAAGTCTCCTAAAATTTTAACAAATTTGTTTCATGGTCCAGCAAGGAGTCCAAAAAGTGGAGACGGAATGGCAAACAGTGTAGACCCTGATCAGATTGCTCCTTCAGGAGCAGTCTGATCTTGGTCTGCACTATTTGCTAAGGCCTGTCTGTTCCAATACTTAGAATCATTATGGTAAATTCCTGTGCTTTAAGCAAACATGTAGACCCTGATCAGACCCTGGAGCTACACTGTTTTTGAATGTCCCAGGACATGAGCTTAGTGTTACAAAAAACTTTCCTTTTTACACAGCACTCTTACATCACAATGATAAGAATATCATAGCTTTTGGGTTTTGTACAAATCACTGATAGTCACATGGACATCAACAATAAAAGCGCCGCAAGCACAGCATCATACCCCAGCCACTACATTTACATCAAGCAAGAATAACACTCTCAAAAAGGAATTCAAAGTGAATTCCCTAAATAAAGTTGACATGAATACAATGACAATGATTTATTTACACTAAACACATTCACAGTGAATGGTAATGGCAAGCCTGTAAAACAAAGTACACTAATTTAAACATGAAAAGTCAATCCAAATGAAGCAATGGTGCTAATGATCGTAAATGTATTTGAAATCTTGGAAGTTACTTATAACAAGCTTTCACATGTTGAATACATGACTGAGATGACTATTTAAAATCAATGTTCAAAGGGGGGCCATAGTTCCAAAAGGAAGTAAACCAGAATTACAGTTCTTGTTTTCTGCAGAACACTTATGATTGCTTAACCTCTGTATGAAGTTTATGGCAAATATCTACTTATTAACCTGACTTTAACCAATGATGACATTTGTTAATCTGTAATGTTTTATATGACAATGTTACATGATCAGTTGGGCCCGTCAAGCGATTTTGGTACTTATCGCCTATGCGAGCAGCGAAGGTTCAGGCGAGCCTGCGCATCCGCGCAGTCTCACCAGAACCTTTGCTGCTTGCTCATACAAGCAGTGAATCAAGAGGAACCTTCAGACAGAAAGCCATATCCCTGGCCCCTCTGAATGGCTGGGCATGCGCAGTTAAAATTTGTCATGACGGAATGCTCGAAGACACAAATTCGCTTGGCGGGGTTCAGTTGTCTTTTACCAGCATATGAAGAGAGAGTCAGTCTGATGAAATGGTTCAACAAAGGAAATTCTGTAGCTTGTAAATGTCTCTTTGTTACATGTCACGTGTTTGTATAATATGTCCTTACCCCAGGTGCGTGTGGACTGAGTTTATTTCCAATGCAGTTATGTTCTGTTCTGTTCAGCAGTTGTAAGGTTATTAAGATAATACTCCCATGTGACATCATAGTACATTCATTCATATCTCCAACAGTTATTTTTCTAATGAAAATGTGTGACTTTTTTCTTATTTAACCCTTGTCCTGCTAAATATTTATATATGCCACACCCACTACAGATAATCAACCAATCAGATCACTTGATGCAAATTATTGCAACAAATTCACAATCTGAATGGCAAACAATGTAGATCCTGATCAGATGGCTTCGTCAGAAGCCATCTGATCTGGATCTACATTGTTTCAAAGAAAAGGCATATCCGGGATTAGCAGGACAAGGGTTAAACTCCAAACATAGGTTGTGGGTCCACAGAACCACCTCATTTAGGAGATTCTAACAAATACCCACAACCTATGTCCTGGAGCAGGAATAAGAAAAATAACATATACCCCTGTAAACCCTTTTCTCTACATAATGTGGGGTTTAGAGGAGTATGTGATTTAAGGGGAATGGAAACACCTGGCATATTTTTCCTCCATTTTTCAAAGGGAGACAACTTTTGGGACTTCATTTTTGCTTTTCTATTGAAAAAGGGGTCTACTCTTAAAGGAAAGAATTTTCTTCTCAGGAGCAATTTTTTTCCTTTAAGAGTTGACCCCTATTGACATGGGAGACCAAAATACTTTTAAAGGAGTTGCCTCCCCTGAAGGTGTACCCATTCCCCTTAATGTGTTGTGTGTGTCTGTTAGACCATGATATACCTCAGGAAAATGTGAAGTTGGCCAGGTGGGATTACAGACTGAGATTTCATCTCCTAGTCTCAGGTTGGCAGCCTCTATGAGAGAGATATTTACATAACTTGGTGAGATTCCATACTGAACTTCCAGACAGGCTGTTATACTGTAGGTATCTAAGACAAGCTGAAAACAAAAATAAGACTCATCATTATACCTAGTCAAACTAACCCTTGTCCTGCTGAATAAATTAATTTTCCACATCCACTGCTAACATTCAACCAATCAAATTAAACTGAATTTATTCAATTTACAAACTGAATGACAAACAATTTACTAGGTCTTGATTAGATCTGATCTACACTGATTGCAAAGGTAGGGTTTGTCATGCTCAGCAGGACTAGGTTACAGGGAATGAATACAGCTTCTTCAGAAGCCATCTGATCTGGATCTACACTGATTGCAAAGGTAGGGGTTATCTTGTTCAGCAGGACAAGGCTTCAGAAGCCATCTGATCTGGATCTACACTGATTGCAATGGTAGGGTTCTCGTGTTCAGTGGGACAAGGCTTCTTTAAAGTAGCTGTCCTTTTGGATTTCCGCTGTTGATGTTTCCATTAGGGTCTAGTTGGTTCATGTTTGTGTTTCTTTCCCTTTGGTGTTTCTGATGGGAGCTGTGGGTAAATTGTATCAATTCCTGATCATTACCTTCATTTCTGTTCTTCAGACTTCATCTGAACTCGATATACACTGATTGCAAAGGTAGGGGTTGTCATGCTCAGCAGGACTAAAGGGTATGTAAACAGCTTCTACAGAAGCCATCTGATCTGGATCTACATTGATTGCAAAGGTATGGGTTGTCATGTTCAGCAGGGTATGTAAACAGCTTCTACAGAAGCCATCTGATCTGGATCTACATTGATTGCAAAGGTATGGGTTGTCATGTTCAGCAAGACAAAGGTTAAATATAATAATACACAGGATCTTATACAAGTGGTTATTTCATATATGCCCATTTGCCAAGAGAGTGGGGCCTCCATAGTGTTTGACATATGATCAATAGGTTGCGGGTTCGATCCTCATCACGGGGAGGCATGGTGTGTCCTTGCGCAAGATGTGTATGCCACTGACCCAGTACATCCAGCTGTAAATGGACTGAAGGGCGGACAGCGCCCTGCCATAATATGTCCATTTTTTTTTCAAAACTGACGTATAACAAGCCTTTGGCAAGTTTCATAAATTCCATACGAAATGACCACAACTGTGAGATTCCTATTATTATATTCTGAAAACTGTTGAAGCATGTGATAAAAAGTTATGCAGTACCGTAATGATGCTAAGTATTGGGACAGACAGGCCTAAGCAAACAGTGCAGACCCAGATCAGACTGCTCCTGTCTGATCAGGGTCTACACTGTTTACCATTCTGTTTGCACCTTTTGGACACCTTGCAGGATCGTGAAACAAAGTTGTCAAAATGTTAGGAGAATTACAGCAAGCGATCAACATATCCCAATTTTTAGGATGTTTATGGTACGTCATGAAGTCAGCTTAAGAGTGGATGAAATTAAAGGAATAACCAGGGTTGAGGTCATTTGTTGATTTTGGCTGTGTATTACAAACATTCAATGGGCCGCCATGCCTAGTGTGCAAGAGCGCTGACTCTTGATCATTAGTTCTGTCATCGCTGTGGTTCGAGCCTCACTTGGTCACATGTGAGGTGCCATGTTCTTCAATGGAAGGTCTGAGTACTCCAGTTTCTGCCCACCTGTGATTAACGATTGGCTCAAAATAAGTGAAATAATCTTGAAAGGGCTTTAAACCAAAAAAAAAAATACAAACATTCAATACTTAGAACTACTTTTTTCTTAGAACTCTCAATGCAGATTTCATTTATGGCTTTTGTGAATTGGCACAAATTTTTTCAAACTAAATTGTTCTGGGCATAAGGTCAACTTTGGTCCTGGAAAAAAATTAAACACGCCTGCTACAGCAGTTTCAGAAAAATTCATTGCTTTAATTTTTCAAAATAATACAAGAGATTGTAGAAGAGATTAACCCTTGTCCTGCTAATCCCGGATATGCCTTATCTTTGAAACAATGTAGACCCAGATCAGATGGCTTCTGACGAAGCCATCTGATCTGGATCTACATTGTTTACCGTTCAGATTGTGAATTTGTTGAAATAATTTGCATCAAGTAATCTGATTGGTTGATAATCGGTAGTGGGTGTGGCATATATGAATATTCAGCAGGACAAGGGTTAAAGGGAGGAACAGAGGAGAATCAAGAGAAAGAAAGAATGAAAAATGGAGAAACAGAATTCCTCCTCAGCCCCTACCTACAGCATGACACCGTCAACTCACCCAACCTCCAAGATCATTCCAATTTTCAAATTTCTTTAATACCTAGAAACTGGTTACTTTATGCAGATTGAAGGTGAATAGTGTATGAAGTTTTGAACTGACAGAACAAAAGCTCATTCTTATGCTAAGTTTAAATTATCAAAATACAAAAGGAGAAAAAAAAATGGTCTCTGTTTGGAGATAGTGTCACACAGGTTAACTCTTATCCTGCTATTCACGACAACCCCTATCTTTGCAAACAGTGTAGATCCAGATCAGATGGCTTCTGAAGAAGCCATCTGATCAGGATCTATATTGTTTGACATCCAATTTATGAATTTGTAGTAATAAAATACATCAAGTAATCTGATTGCTTCAAAATCAGAAATGGGTGTGGTTAAACTGAATATTCAGCAAGAGAAGGGTTAAATTATGCTCAAGATATACCATTTTACCGTATGTATTCGGACAGACATGCCTGAGCAAACAGTGTAAACTCATGAGCATCTCATCAGGATCTACACTGTTTGCCACTCATACAGCTATCTTAAGGCCCATCACAAAAACACGCCTATATAATTTTGACCCCCTTGAACCCCACTTTTATATAGTAAAACTGGGTTTTCCGGGGGTATACCTTATTTTTTTTATTTCTGCTCTAAAATATAGATTGTGGGTACTCATTAGAACCGCCTCGATGAGGTGGCTCTTACGAGTGCCCACAATTTATATTTTGAGCAGAAATAAGAAAAATACTACAATTTTTCATCTTAAAATTTTCATTTTTTTCGGCGATAAAGGTGGCAATGTATTTGTATAGGCGTGTTTGCGTAATGCCAACATCGGGGAGTTCACTGTACTTCACATTTTAGAACAAGTATGGTAAGAAGTTATGGTGTCAGAATATTTAGGGTAAATATGATAAGCTTACAAGAGAAAATAACAAACCCTAACTTGTGATACTCAAATGGTTTTGCTTTTGTGATCATATTTTCCCATAAATTCTGGAAATTCAGTGACCAAAAGAAACCAATATTATCAGAGGCCACTTCCATTAACAGGCAGAGTTTAACTCTGATCATGCTTTTCACGACAACCCATATCTTTGGAAACAGTGTAGATCCAGATCAGATGGCTTCTGAAGAAGCCATCTGATCAGGATCTACACTGTTTGACATTCTGTTTATGAATTTGTAGGAATAAATTACATCAAGTAATCTGATTGGTTCAAAGTCAGAGATGGGTGTGGCTAAAATGAATATTCAGCAAGAGAAGGGTTAACAGGCAGAGTTAAATGCCAACTTGAACTACAGGCAGAAAATTATCAGATTTGTCTGTGTTATAAGATCAGAAAAGCAATTACAATATTTCTTTACACCAGGCTAATCATTCAAACAAGCTTCCTTATAGGTCAATCATATTTTAATAAAAAAATTTATAGGTCAATCATATTTTCAAAAACATATTATAAATTGTGTGTCAGTCAATATTAAAATGGTTCTTATTCCATGCTGAGCAGATAAGGATTCCTAATTGTTGTCAACCCGGGCAGGCTTAGATCATCTAATAAGTACACCACTTCAGGCAGGAAACCCCAAAATGGGTGCCCTGGCAACCAGTACAGGCCCAGATCAGATGCCTAAGTTACTCACAATTTTTCAGCAAAAATATATGTGTATTTGAAACAAGCAAGATACCTTTTTTCACATGGTCCAACCTAACAGTTTGCCGAGCACAAAATCACTTACCATTGGACAAAATGAGATTAAGAATAGCACTAATACTGAGGTAATAGAGACAGATTGACTAAGCCACCGGGTCACAGCAATTGTACTGGCAATCGTTGAGAATGACTTTGGCGTACACTGGAACAGAAGAAAAAGGTAAAATAATAGAGGATCTTACATTAATGTGCATGTATTACTGCATTTAATTAAACGAGTTGAGAAAAAGGGATAAAATGCTAGTTTTATAAATTCAATACTATACATGAACACGAGTGCAAGATTCTATTTATCATATGACATTGAAAAAGCTGTTAGTAAAAGCGATGTCATTGTCGATGTTGTACATGTAAAGTTACACACGTATCTAACTCACCACTAGTGGATTACGCAATTTATTACATGACGATATTACATTCTCAGTCATGTGATAAAAACTAGAGCTGCCGCCTAACGGGCGCCAATTATACCCCCGCATGCGTTGTCAGACAAATTTTTACAAGTATTTGACCTTGAGGAAGGTCAACGTAAACGTCAAGGTCAGGTTTGTGTATATCAATCTTAAGTACTAGTGGCAAGGTGTGTGGTGTGTGAATATTAAAGAAATCGGTCAAAGAATAAGGAAGTTATGAGCAATGTTAAAGTTTTTTGTAACGGACCGACGACGACGACGACAGACGACAAGCTGACTCCTATATACCCCTTTCAAACTTCGTTTGCGGGGGTATAATGATATAATTGAAAATTGTGTCAGATTAAATGATTATGCTGAGAAAAAGGAAAAATCAGAAAATTTTTCCTGGTAATCAGCAGACAATTTTTAAACAAATTTGATTGCATTTATTTAAGTGTCCATCAAAGAACTTCTAAAGCTTGTAAGTTTCTACCTGGATTCAACTGAAAAGAAATGGCACCAGTTTTAACAATTTAAAACAATGAAAGTTCTCCATCATGATGTGAAGTTAAATAATAATCATTTTCAGGTGCAGTTTTGGGTTAAAAGATCGGAATATGGAGCCCTATCTTGTGACATGCTAAAAGCATGCATGACATGAAGGGTCTTACATGAGTGTTCATGTGTTATTGAATTTATTAAATGAGTTGAGGAAAGGAGATAAAATGCGAGGCTTTGCCAAGCATTTTATCACTTTTCGTCAACTCATATTTAATAATACAAGAGCACGAATGCAAGATTCTATTTATCTATTGAAATGCATTTTATTCATGATTTTTTTTTTTTACAAAAATGTCAATATTCTGCCATTAGTAAATGCGACATTGTTAAGGACATCGTAGGTGGACCGTTATGCGGGCTATCTAACAAATTTGCATATTTAATCTGCCAGTGGATTAACAAATTTAATACATGGCATTATTACATTCTCAGACATAAGGTCATGTTTTAAAAATGATAAAACTAAGTCTTACAGAAAATCTTTCTGAGAAAGTGAGCAGGAACAGACATATAACTATCACAGCACCGAGAGGAAACAAGACTGCCATCACAACAGACCTGGAAAAAAATAAAAATATAAATGAAATCTTTCAATGTTTAGTATGATATTATCAATGTAGCCACATACACTACAATCTCTTTATAACACTTATTTGACTCAAAAGCAGAAACCATGTTTATTCAAGATAAACAACCACGTTACAATCCAAACAGAAATGTTTAGATAATGTAGAAAATGACCATAATTGGTGATTTTTCTACACAATTTATACATTTAGGTAATCCATCTTCAATCCAATATATAATGCAAACTGTGTTATAATGCAAACTGTGTTATGGTGCAAACTGTGTTATAATGCAAACTGTATTATAAGGAACTGAGCTAAATGCCTACTGAGTTTTATGTGTACTTGAATAAAACAAATACAGTCGAACTTCAATAGCTCAAACACCTTTAGGACAATGAAGATCTGTTCGAGACAGGGGTAGTTCAAGCCACTGAGGGTTACTTCCAGGAGGCATAACGGGGTTAATTTTGGGACATCTTTTCGATGTTCCATAATAAAAATGTATGCTGTGTGTACTCATTAGAATCGCCTCGACGAGGCGATTTAATGAGCACACCCAGCATACATTTGCAAGATAAAAGTCAAAAATGTCCTTAATTATCCCACACTACTTCTAATGTTGAGGAATTTCCTAGGGACTCAAAAATGGGTTCGACTCAGCCATGGTAAACGAGCCATCGGTGTTCGAGCCATCAAAGTTTTATTGTATGTATAGTAAAATTCTGCTGTTAAGACAAGCTAAAATTAAGATTAATTCTTCTTAAACATTATTTAAGAGGTTTCAGTTATTCTTTCTTTTTGTTAGAAAATATAAATTATTAAAAACAAGTCTTGGGTGGGAAAGTTATTTATCTCAGATATAGAATAAAATGTTTAAATCTGCAGTTGCAAGTTTACTATCAATACAACAATTTCCCGAATTTCCCATACAAGGAAAGAGTGTGTCCTTATCTAATACAGACATTGAAACAGAATACCACTTTCTCCTGATATGTCCATGTTTGGGTCATATTCGATCAAAGTTTTTGTCTGGCATTTGGTACACATATCCATTTATTCAAAAATGTGACCAGATATGTACTTCTAAAACCATTGCTGTTATGAAAAATACTTCATCATCATACTTCTTGCCATCTATGTAATGCTATGAAATTCCATAAAAATATCTTAAAAACATATATAATTTTGCCATTCTCTGTATATATATCATCATACTGTGTAATGAACACCCCTCTAAACCCCACTTTATATACAGAAGAATGGGGTTTATGGAATATACATTATATTGCTTATTTCTTGTCCTAGACATAGCTTGTGAGTACTCTTTAGAACAGCCTCTATGAGGCAGTTCTAACACACACAAACAACTTATGTTTTAGCTTGTGGGTACTCTTTAGAACAGCCTCTATGAGGCAGTTCTAACACACACAAACAACTTATGTTTTAGCTTGTGGGTACTCTTTAGAACAGCCTCTATGAGGCAGTTCTAACACACACAAACAACTTATGTTTTAGCTTGTGGGTACTCTTTAGAACAGCCTCTATGAGGCAGTTCTAACATGCACATACAACCTATGTTTTAGCTTGTGGGTACTTGTTAGAAAGGCCTCTATCTAACGAGCACCCATAACCTATGTTTTGAGCACAGATAAGAATATATATACATGTAATATCACAATATTTCATCAGAAAATTAACGCTTTGGGGATATTAAAGAATGCACTATTCCGCATGGGTGTTATTGTAATATGTATATCTGTGTATGTTTGTAATCTGGGCCAGAGGCCTATGTTGCCATAGAAATAAACTGTTAACCCATAAAATGCTCATCACAACAATTGTCATCTGCTTTGTTGTCTGCTGGTTACTATACAAGTCATTTTTGCAAACAGTGTGGACCCAAATCAGACTGCTTCTCTGGAAGCAGTCTGATTTGGGTCCAAACTGTTTGTCTGTACGCAAAAAATATTTTTTAAAACGGTTGAAAAAAAAAAATCAGCAGATGAGATAAGCAGACGACATTTTTCAGATGTAGTTTTTCTCAGCATATTAACCCTTGTACTGCTGAGCCCGGATATGTCTTATCTTTCAAACAATGAAGATCCAGATCAGATGGCTTCTGAAGAAGCCATCTGATCAGGATCTACATTGTTTGCCATTCTGATTGTGAATTTGTTGCGATAATTTGCATCAAGTAATCTGATTAGCTGATAAATATAGTAGTGGGTGTGACATAATTAAATATTCAGCAGGACAAGGGTTAAGGGTTAAACTGTAAGAATACTTACTTTGGTATAATTATTAGTTGTATTATACATATCAATATTAGCATGATACACGTACAACCAAGATGTGACGTGAACATTGTGTCTCGTACTCGACAATACTGCAAAATAAAGATTAAAAAGAGGGAGTGAACAAGCTGTGCATATTAAAAAAAGATCTTACATGATCTGATATTTTGCAACCCATTTCTGATATTTTGCAAATGGAGCTGCAAACTATCAGAACTGTCCAAATAGATTCATAAATTTCATACGAAATGCAGATGGCCCAGTTGTCTTAATGAACTCATTAGCGAGTCAAAACCTTAACTGTTTCAGCAAAAAACAATATTTTCTTGCAGAAAAAAGGGTAGCTTTTTAAACAAAAATATGACAATTTTGTCATTCTGAATGACTGAAATTTTAAGATTATATTACATTTTATGCTATTCTTTTTTCCATAATGTAACCAGATGCATTAACTAATAGTTCATCTGTCATTTCTGATAATGACCAATCTTAATCATATTTGAGAAATGCTACTATTTGTGTGTTCCAAGATGGCTGATGAGACCGATTCTAGCTCTGAACTGTCTGTTGCATATAGAGCAACAGAGACTAGAGGAAGACAGCTTTGTTGGTGATGCCTTAGCTCTGGCTATGCGCTCTGCTCAGCTTCACTGATTCTTTTTGCCTCATATTCATTGGCAACCTCGCCACTTTGCTCTGCATGTCTGTGCAATTTGTTCCCATGACTCTAATGGAATGTTGAAGTCCCAGTTAACAAGACCTTGTAATGAGCCCCAGAGTGCAAGATTTCATTTTACATATGTCATAATTTATTAGTTTATAAATAGTCATGTACATGTGAATGACTTTAACTTAAACAACTTTGAGCAACTAGCAAACAATGTTTGGAGGTGGATATTACCATAAAATACAAAATATTTGGCCACCTTGAGATCTTGCCCTTAGAAAAATTTCAGATATTTTTCATATTTCTGCTCTAAGCTCTAAACATTGATTCTGGGTACTTGTTAGAACCGCCTCAGTGAGGCAGTTCTATCGAGTACTCACAATCTATGTTTGCTCTAAACATAGATTGTGGGTACTAATTAGAACCGCCCCAGCGAACCAGTTTTAACTATGTTTTTGAGCAGAAATAAGATAAATAATGTACAGTAAAATTCCTATATTAAGACCACCTTTGGGACTGTTCAAATGTGGTCTTTAAGACCACTTTTGAACAGTCCCAAAGGTGGTCCATGACCAGAGGACAAGGTGGTCCATGACCAGAGGACAAGGTGGTCCATGACCAGAGGACAAGGTGGTCCATGACCAGAGGACAAGGTGGTCCATGACCAGAGGACAAGGTGGTCCATAACCAGAGGACAAGGTGGTCCATGACCAGAGGACAAGGTGGTCCATGACCAGAGGACAAGGTGGTCCATGACCAGAGGACAAGGTGGTCCATGACCAGAGGACAAGGTGGTCCATAACCAGAGGACAAGGTGGTCCATGACCAGAGGACAAGGTGGTCTATGACCAGAGGACAAGGTGGTCCATGACCAGAGGACAAAGTGGTCCATGACCAGAGGACAAAGTGGTCCATGACCAGAGGACAAGGTGGTCCATGACCAGAGGACAAGGTGGTCCATGACCAGAGGACAAAGTGGTCCATGACCAGAGGACAAGGTGGTCCATGACCAGAGGACAAGATGGTCCATGACCAGAGGACAAATTTATACTGGTGTGTTTTCGTGACGTTTTAATTAGCCTTTTGAGTGCCACTCATGACTGACAGACAGCATTTTCAAAGTATTTATTTCATTTTCTTCATACAAAAGAAGGTTTGGCACAGAAGAAGATATACATAGAAAGTCTGCTGGACAGACTATTCACATGAAATATGAGGCTTTATTTTCTATTAAAAAATACTTGGTCATTTGTTATAGAATTTTCTCTGGAATAAAGAGGTAAGCTTCTAATTTGAATCTGGGTACCATACTGATCCTAAGTATTGGGACAGACAGGCCTAAGCAAACAGTGAAGACCCAGATCAGACTGCTCCTTTTGCCATTCTGTCTACTGTTTGGATCATGACACATGTTGAACTTTTAGGAGAATTATGGCAAGACCCTAAGCTGTCCGAACTTTTAGGATGTTTATAATTGGTAATACAACAAATAAGGGTTATACATTTACCCGCCCATAGGGGCTTGAAGAAATATATGGGTTGCATGATGCTTCCACGCAGAGCTGAATCCGGCCCACACACTAGTACTGATAAACCGCTTAGAGGATCTAAGCCTGTCCAGGAACCGCGGTGCAAGGGGGACCGTCCATACTAATAAACCCTATTGGTTTCATTGGGCGACAGGGCTTGAGATGTAATTTCATCTCAATGTCGGGTAAAAGTCCCACAAAATTGGAAGCAACGTCTCCAAAATGACCTTTACAGTGTTGACGGGGACGTTAAACCTCAAATCAAACAAACCAACATGTATTACAATTAAGGTGAATGTGCATAAAATGAAGTGAAAGAACACAAGAACATCTTTGAAAAGTTTTGTCACACCATCTGAATATAATCTGTTTTGTTTGTTTGTTTGCATTGAGGTTTAGCATCCCCATCAACACTATTTCGGTAATTTTGGAGACATTGCTTCCAATTTTGTGGGATTTTTACCCGACAATGAGATGAAATGACAGCTTAAGCCCGGCCACCCAATGAAACCAAAAGGCTTATATGCATAGGACAGTCTCACTCACATCACTTTGCCTGGGCAAGCTTAGTCCTTCTAAGGGGTTTACCAGTACTCATGAGTGGTCAGTTTCAGCTCTGTGTGGAAGCATCATGCAGCAGGTTCTATTTCTCCAAGCCCCGATGGGCCGGGGCAAGTATACAATCTAATATTTGATGGACAGAGAAATGTCACGATGACAACAGGAGAATACCTGCTTTTGCCATTTGTGAACAATAACTGCAAACCAGCCTGCACATCCATGCTTTGTGCATTTTACCCTAGGATAGAATATGAGAATCTTATATGGGTGTGAGGGGTGGATTGAAAAATCCGTCCCGAGGGACACTGTCCGGCATCACAAGGCTTGCCGAGTGATGCCAGACAGTGATCCCGAGGGACCGATTTTTCTATCCACCCCTCACATCCATATTGGATTCTTTTTCTTGCATACCTTCCATTTCTTAGCGCGAAATTTCAATGCTGCAGCCACTTCGGTTACCAACGTCCACCATATTGTGTTGACACTGCAGGAATATAAAGTGACGTCACGGATCGTGCATGACGTCAACCTTAACGATGGCGCACACAAGGTCGTAATCAAGCAGTGCATTTATCAAACACGCAATTATATTCGATTTGGGGTCGGAACACCAGGGTCCGAGCATAAATTTCTATCCCAGGGTAAAATCGCGGATTTCCTTGTCTGGTGTGCAAGAAAGTTTTATCCTAACCAGGTTATTATACTGAGGAAGAGGATAAAATTCAAGAATTCTTACATGTTTCATGTGCACTTGTTCAACAGGATGTCATGTATGTGTGACATCAGGCTACAGACAGTGATGTCATTATGGTTGATGTCATTGAAGGTAACCTGACATCACTAAATGTCATGTATTTGTCATTATACAATATGCCAGACATTAGCAATCAAAGTGACTAGTGACTGCATCATTAAAATCCCATGCCTAGAAATGAAAGTCATGCAAGAAAAAAGAATCTTACATGGGTGTCAGGGGTGAAAGAAAAATCTGTGTATGTATGGCCACCATTTTTGAAGCACATTTTCTCATAGCATGTTTATTAATTTTATCATAATTTCACATGCAAGACTCTCATCAAATACCGTAAAAATTCTGACACCTTAAGAACTTGCTGTAATTCTCCTAATTTTTTTGACAAATTTGTTTCACGATCCAACAAGAAGTCCAAAAGGTACTGGCAGAATGGCAACAGTGTAGACCCTGATCAGACTGCTCCTTCAGGAGCAGTCTGATCTGGGTCTGCACCGTTTGCTAATAGGCCTATCTGTCCCAATAGTTAGGATCATTAAGGTACATACCTTGTCTTCTAATTCTTGCTTTCTGAATGTCAAGAAGAAAACTTTAACATGATCAGACCTCAGTCTATCGATACTTCTGGCATCAATTGCACGACCAAGATACTCGTTGACCTCGTCTTGTGGATTCTTGTGTTCTCGGCTGTCACCAATTCCCAGCCTGATATTACATAATACCACAACCTCTTTATAACACTATTATCAAAGGTGGTCCAAGACAGAAACCATGCAAGACAAACAATCATGTTATATCCAAACAAAAATGTATAGATTATATAGAAAAATGACCATTTATGGTCATTTTTCTATATAATCTATACATTTTTGGATCCATTATGGTCATTTTTTCTATATAGTCTATACATTTTTGGATGCATTATGGTCATTTTTCTATATAATCTATACATTTTTGGATCCAATATGGTCATTCTTCTATATAATCTATACAGTTTTGGATCCATCTTGAAACTGTGTTATATCAAAACCATGTTATAATGAACAGTGTTATAACAAGGTTGCAGTGTAATACTACTACAACATAGATTCAAATAATGTTGTGTAACAAGGATATTTAAGAGACAATTTTCCTAATTTCCAGTTAGAAACATAGGTTGTGGGTACTTGTTAGAATGGCGTCATCAAGGCAATTCTAACAAGTACCCACAACATACCGTATTCGCCCTAATTATCGCACATGCTCCTATAAGCGCACACCAAAGCTATTTTTGAAAAGGAAATGCATAAGCGCACACTTTACAGTAATCTCCCCTTGAAGGTCTCATAGTAAATCTATAAAAACTTACCATTATTTCTTCCAACAGTGAAGGCAATGCTTAAGTATCTTTTTCCGTCCTATTAAATATCAGTATGCATCATCTTGGAAGCTGTTGTTTTCGTATCAAGTGTGCGCTAATTAGGTAGATTTTTCACCATGATTTTATGACACGATTTTGAAAAAACTAAGCGCACGATGCGGTAATTAGGGCGAATACGGTATGTTTTTTTTATGGAGAAACAAGTAATCTCTTAATTATCTTTGTTACACCTTGTGTGTGCATCTGTGACTTCAAGCAATGATCACGGACAACAATTTCAAAAATATTTTTTATTTTCAACTGTCTCACCTCACCATCTATCCACTTGCCAAGTTTCATGAAAAAAGTCCTGTTATTGCAGGATCCAGGTTCATACTACTGTGTCAGTCGGCAACTGACCCAAAGTTACTAAGTGCAGCAGCTTTACCATTGCTGGTGTTCATGGGGGACTATCGTTATTTGTATAGAATCTGGGTAACTGTTTTTATAACAGCTTTATTTTTGCAGACCAGATAAGGAAATCCATAGTTTTAGCCTGGGATAGAAATTCTGTTCTAACCCTGGTGTTCTTACCCAGTGACAGGGTAAAAATCTTATCTTCTTGCGTGTTTGATAAATGCACTGGTTGAATAGGAGGTCATATGCGCAATCGTTAAGGATCACACCACATCACAGCACATTACTTGACTGTAGTGTTATCACAATATGGCGGACGTCGGCATCGAAATGACTGTAGTATTAAAAATCCACGCACAGAAATATATTTGAAGGTATGCAAGAAAATTGTGTTGATGAGATAACGTAATGATCCTAAGTATTGTGACAGTCAGGCCTAAGCAGCCCCGCCCATACTTTTTATTAGCATAGACTGTCTGCCTCGCACTGCAGTTCCTGGACAGGCTTAGATCCTCTAAGTGGTTTACCAGTACTAGTGTGTGGGCCGGATTCAGCTCTGCGTGGAAGCATCATGCAACCCATATATTTCTTCAAGCCCCTATGGGCGGGGCTGCTAAGGCCTGACTGTCACAATACTTAGGATCATTACGTTATCTCATCAAGACAATTCAAACAAGTAGATGCATGAATCCTTGCATGAAGCTCTCTCAAGTCTGCAAGCAGTCAAAGCTCTGGTGAGACTGTGCATAATGATGTGCAGCCTTAATTATGTGCAGCCTTGCCTGGAGTTTTGCTGGTTGCCTCTGTGATAAGAACCAGTACCAAAAAATTCCTAAAAAATTTGGGACACTTTGAGGATTGGCTGTAATTCTCCTAAAATTTTAACAAATTTGTTTCATGATCAAGCTAGGAGTCCAAAAAGTGCAGACGGAATGACAAACAGTGTAGACCCTGATCAGACTGCTCCTAAAGGGTCTACACTGTTTGCTTAAGTCTGTCTGTCCCAATACTTAGGAGCATTATAGTATTTTAGGTGCTGGCTAATTTCTTACTTGTTGTGTATATTAGCATTTGCGTCCTCCCCAAACCCCATTGTCTTCATCCCTTTGTTCATGTTACTGTTGGTCTGGTGTCTTGTTAGAGGTGCAACACGCTTCTTCTCTTCCTGGATAAGAACATTGCACAACAAAAATAACCTACAGTCATACATCAAAACTTGAATACCTTTGAAACCAGGAAAATTTGTTTGAGATACGGACAGTTGTAACCACTGGAGTTGAATCATAGCGCCAGGTCATGAGGCATTATTAGGATCACTTAATGATATCTTTAAAATCTTCTTTAAGTGGTGAGGCCTCATCAAAATGGGTGCTAGTGAATACAAGGCAAAATGAATCAGTGAAGCTGAGCAGAAACGGGCACAGCGCAAAGCCAGAGCTAAGGCATCACCAACAGAGCAGTCTTCCTCTAGCCTCTGTTGCTCTTTCTGCAACAGACAGTGTTCAGAGCTAGAATTAGTCTCATCAGCCATCAGAACACACAAACAGTAACATTTCACAAATGTGATTAACCCTTGTTCTGCTGAATAGTCATATATGTCACACGCACTACCGATTATCAACCAATCAGATTACTTGATGCAAATTATTGCAATACATTCACAATCTGAATGGCAAACAATGTAGATCCTGATCAGATGGCTTCGTCAGAAGCCATCTGATCTGGATCTACATTGTTTCAAAGATAAGGCATTGTTTCAAAGATAAGGCATATCCGGGATCAGCAGGACAAGCGTTAAGACTGGTCATTGCCAGTAAAAACCATTATTATTAGAATTTTCTTTAAAATCATTTACAGGATGGCAAATATTGCTGATGCTGATTATTTGATGTAATTTATTCCTACAAATTTACAAGCAGAATGTCAAACAGTGTAGCTCCAGATCAGATGGCTGATAGGAGTTCATCATGAACAGCAGGATAAGGGTTAAAAGAGAAATCATATCTATAAAATGTTAACTCCCCTTGGACCAGATTTTTTTTTTGGGGGGGGGGGGGGGGGGCTTGTAGTTTAAATGGCTCAGTAATAGGGTTATGCCAGTCTGTTTCTACACATTTCCGGAACAGGTTTTTACACATTGACCCTTATCCTGCTGAACACTACAACCCCTACCTTTGCCAACAGTGTAGATCCAGATCAGATGGCTTTTGACATAGCCATCTGACCAGGATCTACACTGTTTGTAATGCAGTTTGTGAATTCAAATGTACAGAATATGTAAAGTAATTTGATTGGCTGACAGTCAGGAATGGGTGTGGCAAAATGAATTACCGTATTCCTCCCATTTAGCGACCCGGGCGCTTAAAAATTGGAAAAAGAGGGGGCGTTTATTAGAGACAATAATCTTACCAGAAGGGAGAGTTCAAACCCATTACATGTGGTAGATTTCAATTAGAATATGGTGGAATCATGACATGTAAAGTACCAAGTGGTCAACACAGAAATTGTGATAGCAGGGGGTTTACAAATACCTTGAATGATACGTAGGGCGATGATTGAAAGGCTGAAATCTTTACTTTAGGTAAGCCAAAATACTATTTCCTCCGACTGCAGAAGGGGCGCTTATTATTTTGTTCTTGGAAAAACAGTGTGGGGGCGCTTATAGGATCAGGGGCGCTAAATGGGAGGAATACGGTATTCAGCAGGATATTATAAAGGGTTAAAGTGTTTAACCAGTACAGTACAGATTCTTTCACCAATAACTGATAGCTGACCTTCTAGAATCAATGGAAACAGAGAGAATGTAACTACAAAAAATGTTTTGTGATCTATCTTCATGAAATAAAATTGCCAGATCTGGTGGCTGCCCTCGCCCATCGGGGCTTGGAGAAATAGATTGGGCTGCATGATGCTTCCACACAGAGCTGAAACTGACCACAGATGAGTACTGGTAAACCGTTTAGATGGTCTAAGCCTGCCCAGGCAAAGTGGTGCGAGTCGGACCGCCCATGCATATAAACGATATTGGTTTTATTGGGCAGCAGGGCTTGAAATGTCATTTCATCTCAATGTCGGGTAAAAGTCCCACAAATAGGAAGCAACATCTCCAAAATGACCTAAATAGTGTTGACAGGGACATTCAACCTCGATTCAAACAAGCAAGATCTGGTGGATCAAACCTGTGACCTTCTGATCACCTGACTGACATGCATCCTATAAGCCATGCCAGCATGATCAAGGTCTACAAAGTTTGCTTTCTTTTTTCTGGTACAGCATGTACAGTTACTATGGTTACTTAAAGATAACAAAAATCTATCTGTAATGCCAGTTTTCTATCATACTAGTTAAATCATCTTTACAGACAAAGCCTGCTAAACCTTTCATCTTGTTTATGTCCTTTTACAGCTAATTGACTTAAAACTTTATTTAGAGTCTAATACATATGTATTTGATCAATGTCATTAGAAAACTTGTCTTCGAGGATCCAGTTTTTCAAAGCATTGTGTGCTTAATGAGCTCGTTCGTGGTGAAATTGTTAACTCATCTAGTAAGTACAATATCTAATAGGGTGATATTTTTGCTGAAAATAATGTGAGCAGCATTTGAATCTGCAAAAGCTGCTCACATTTTTTTTTCAGAAAAAAAATTAGCATATTTGCCATATTAAATGATCAAAGTTTTAACAATACGTTACCTAACAACAATGTTAGTTTTGAACAAATGGCTCCCGGTTTTTGACCAGACAAGACACAAACCAGCCTGTTCAGCTACACAGACGAGCAAGAGTCTTAAAATTTTAGATAGAGCCCCCGCCCGTCAGGGTTTGAAGAAATAGATGAGCTGCATGATGCTTCCACGCAGAGCTGAAACCGACCCGTACACGAGTACTGGTTACAACCGCTCAGAGGATCTAAGCCTGCTCAGGCAATGCGGTGCAAGTCGGCCTGTCCATGCTTATAAACCCTGTTGGTTTCATTTGACGGCAGGGCTTGAGATGTCATTTCATCTCAATGTCGGGTAAATGCCCCACAAAATTGGAAGCAACGTCTCCAAAATGACCTTTACAGTGTTGACGGGGATGTTAAACCTCAAATCAAACAAACAAACAAACAAAATTTTAGATATAATAGATATAACTAGAAAAAGTGTCCATAGGACACAGATGCCCCCGCCAAATGCCATTCATAAATCAGGCTCTACCTGTTACAAAAACTTTAACCTGAGGTTACAGGATCACGTACGTACGTACGTACGTACGTGCGTACACACACACGTACAGACGGACGTACACATGTACGCACGTACGGAAAACCGAAAAACAATATGCCCCTGGCATCATATGATGCGGGGGCATAAAAACTAGAGGTATCGAATTATCCAGGATGTGATCAAAAAGATTGTGCAGATGCACAGGCTCATCTTCACTTTTGATGTCACAAATGCCAAAAGGCAGGTTTTTCTCAAGATGTGGCTGATACATAAAGTACAGAACAACAATTAACATAAAGTACATATATTCAGGGGATTATGGGATAACTGTATTCAAAATTGTTATTTGGGGAAGTATATCGGTGTTTTAAGGTCAGAACAATGCCAAGGTATCCATATTTGATCTTGACCTACATTCCATGGTTAACTAACATTGTAAATTATTGCGTCAACCCTAGCATTCACCCTAATGTGAGAGTCCATTTCTCAAGAACTTTAAGACCTTTATAAATGATACTTCGTACCATTTTGCATCTGGGGATGGCAACTTAAATGCAAGCATCCCTATTTGACCTTGACGTACATTTCATGGTTTACTGTTATTGTAAATTATTGCATCAACCCTATAGCGTTCACCCTGATGTAAAGTCCATTTCTCAAGAACTATAAGAGGTTCATTGATGATCCGTTGAAAAATCTTGCATCTAGGGATGGCAACTTTACTGTAAGCATCCATATTTGACCTTGACCTACATTTCACGGTTCAATGACTTTGTAAACAATTGCATCAACCCTACTGCTCACCCTTATGTAAGAGTCCATTTCTCAAGAACTAAAAGAGCTTCATTAATGATACTTAGTACAAATTTGAATCTAGGGATGGCAACTTTTATACAAGCATCCATGTTTGACCTTGATCTACACTTCATAGTTTTGGGACTTAGCGCCCCTACAGGTGCAACATAGCCTTCAGCAGAATTCTTGAATCTTTTGTTGACACTAACATCAAAATGGTAAATTTGAGAGGAATAGGAATTATTGCTATATGTATACTTCCACTTTCTAGCTTTGCATTAACTCTTATCATGCTGTTCACGACAACCCCTATCTTTGGAAACAGTGTAGATCCAGATCAGATGGCTTCTGAAGAAGCCATCTGATCAGGATCTACACTGTCATTAAGTTTATGGCTTTTTAAGAATAAATTACATCAAGTAATCTGATTGGTTCAAAGTCAGAAATGGGTGTGGCTAAACTGAATATTCAGCAAGAGAAGGGTTAACTCTGGCTGCTGTAGAAATTTAGATTTAGTAAAATAGGTGCTTGTCAAAATAGAGATGTTGCTGCTCAGAATATATGGTGAAATACTTTAGGGGGAATAACTGTGGCCGTTAAAGACAGGTGACTATTAAAAGAGGTTTTGCCGTACATACCTTATCTCTGTGTTTGTCGTTCTTGATCAAGTATGTCTTGATATCATGTTCTTTGAGATACTGGTGGCGCTCACCACCACTTCCTGGCTCCACTTCAAAATCACCATTCAGACATTTCAAAGTTTCTTCAGTGATGTGAACTCGGCTGCAATGTGACAGCAAAATATGCTCAAGTGAATTTTCAGTTGCAAATCTATCCTTGTCAAAGTAACCCAATATATATGTTTTGAATGGAACCTTCCACCTTATATATAGCAGGAGTCCATTTTGAAATTAAGGGGTGTCAGAGGCCATCACGAAAACACGCCTATATAATTTTGACCCCCTTGAACCCCACTTTTATATAGTAAAACTGGGGTTTCCGGGGGTATGCATTATTTTGCTTATTTCTGCTCTAAAATATAGATTGTGGGTACTCGAACGAGTGCCAACAATCTATATTTTGAGCAGAAATAAGAAAAATATCACAATTTTTCTTCTTAAAATTTTCATTTTTACGGCGATAAAAGTGGTAATGTATTTGTATAGGCGTGTTTTGCGTAATGCTGAGTTATTATTAGAAATTTATTTTAAAAACAGCTGTTTTTTTTTTTTGCAAACAGTGAAGGCCCTGATCAAATGCTGCTCATGCAGTGTCTGTTCTAGGTCTTCACTGATTGCCAGTGTCCTATTTTGACCATTGTCCTGCTGAACACAACAACCCCTACCTTTGCAAACAGCATATATCCAGCTTCTGCCATCTGATCTGGGTCTAAACTGTTTGTCATTCAGTTTGTGAAATGAATGAATACATTTTATCTCTCTCTCTATTTGTCTCTCTCTCAACATAACAAAAATACATTTATATAATTTTTACCCCCGTAATTACATGGGTATACACTTTCTTATTTCTGCCCCAAAACATAGATTGTGGGTACTCGTTAGAACTGCCTTGCCAAGTTCCCAAATCTATGTTTTGAGCAGACATATGAAAAATATCAATTTTTTTTATGTGACTCATTAAATTTTCAATTCTGGTGGTAAAATTTTCTATTTATTTCAATAGGCTGGCATGCTGTCAATATTTCATAATCTCCTCTCCCCCCCTCTCTCTCTCACTCTCTCTCTCTCTCTCTCTCTCTCTCTCTCTCTCTCTTCTCTCTCTCTCTCTCTCTCTCTCTCTCTCTCTCTCTCTCTCTCTCTACTGATGACCCTATCATTTTACAACTACCAGGGTCGTACTTGATTCGCCATCTTCTGGGTCTTCCGGGATATCCGGAAGGCTCCCGATAAATCAATTGACTTTGAGCGGGACATATAGAGCGACTTCGCCTGGAACTCAGGTAGCTACATTAAACTAACCAAAAATATGTTTGTTTGTTTGTTTGATTTGAGGTTTAACGTCCCCGTCAACACAGTATAGGTCATTTTGGAGACTTTGCTTCCAATTTTGTGGGACTTTTACCCGACATTGAGATGAAATGACATCTCAAGCCCTGTCGTCCAATGAAACCAATAGGGTTTATATGCATGGACGGTCCGCCTCGCACCGCGGTTCCTGGACAGGCTCAGATCCTCTAGCCGAACACCTGCGGTAGCTACAAAATTGAGGTCATCGGTCTTCCATTCTGGGGTTGAGTTGCTATGGTACTGAAGAGAATTCAATATGGCGGTCGTGGCTGAAACGCATGACCTGCGAATGTACAAGTCACAGATGTCTCTTTAAGGTGTTTTGAAATGAGAAACATTACTCTTTTTATGTTTCGATGATAACAGAATGTATAAATATGAATGGGTTTAAATACTGGGGTTTAGTCACTATTTCTTTTTTTTAGGGCAGGTCTGGTTCTTAGCCGGAAATGTCGTTTTCATGGTAACTAAATAACTGTCAAAAAGCTGCAAAAGGCTTTTTGTTGATAAATATATGATGCTTTTGTTTAAACGAAGGTCCTATGACCTACTTACAGTTATGCTCTCATGGCAGTCTACTAAAGTAGCAACCGTAGGTGTTCCTGTGATAATGCTGGTACGCGTGTCATTGGTAGCTACCCGAGTACCTACTTTAGTTCGAATCGAAGCCGACCCTAAATATAATTACGCATTGTACTTACATTTGCAAAACATGCCTGCGAAGTAATTTGGGCCGAAACAGTTTATAGTGAATAACACAATTATAAAAGCTGATGGTTTATTTTTAAATCGAGAAAATTGCAGATGTATATCTTTTTTGATGATTCCCTTTGTGCATTTGAATTCAATGTGTCGAGATTGTTCTCAACATTGTCAAAATTTAATGCATTTAGCGACTCTTCTGTTCATGCCCGTCATATTGAATCACGTGATCCTCCCATTCACCCCTCCTTTTTAAAAGCAGATTTGGAAGAGCCTTCCGAACAATCTTCGGCGCCACTTGATTTAAAATTCTCCACTTCAGAAGATTCTTGAGGTCGAATCAAGCACGACCCAGGTAAGACAAAACATACCCTGGTACCCCTCCTGCCTCCATGATGTTAGCTAAAGTGACATCATTTGACCAGACATCAAACTGCCATTTCCGCAATCCCAGCACCCCACAGTGGACCCGACCTGAGTGTATCCCGACACGCATGTTCACCTCAGTACCAGTCACATTTCGTATCAACCTGTAAGTACAGTAAATACAGTCAACCCTCTTTATACCAACATTCAATATATAGAGGATCTTACATGAGTGCTCATGTATTATTGAATTTATTAAACGAGATGAGGAAAAGGGATAAAATGCGAGGCTTTGCCGAGCATTTTAACCCTTTTCTTCAACAAGTTTAATAAATTCAATAATACATGAGCACGAATGCAGGATTCTATTTATAATATAATATTTAAAATGCATTTTATTCACGATTGTTTAACAAAAATGTCAATATCCCACCATTAGTAAATGCAACATCATTAAGGACGTCGTAAATGTAACATTACGGGGCGTATCTAGCTAATTTGCATATTAAATCCACTCGTGGATTATGGAATTTATTACATGGCGTTATTACATGTACATTCTCAGACGAGATGTCATATAATAAAATGACAAAACCTGTTATAATGACAATTTCAATCGAACAAATCCGAAGGTCAGGATGAGACAATAAATGGCGATATTCAAAAGGATTGCAACTATTTAATACTCCAAGAAATAAATCTGTGGATATTTTAAGAATCGCCTCCGCGAGTCAATTCTAACGAAAGTCCATTTGTTTCCTCCGCGAGGTTATTCTAACACCCGTCCACAATATTTGTTTCTTGGAGTAATAAAGTGAAAAAGTTCTTTATTACCTGTTATATGCCCCCGCCCATAGGGGCTTGAAGAAATATATGGGCTGCATGATGCTTCCACCCAGAGCTGAATCCGACCCGCACACGAGAACTGGTAAACCGCTTAGAGGATCTAAGCCTGCCCAGGCAAAGCGGTGCGAGTCAGACTGTCCATGCTTATAAACCCTATTGGTTTCATTGGGCGACAGGGCTTGGATGTCATTTCATCTCAATGTCGGGTAAAAGTCCCACAATATTGGAAGCAATGTCTCCAAAATGACCTTTACAGTGTTGACAGGGATGTTAAACTTTAAATCAAACAAACAAACAATTAGAAATGCTTCATTGAGGTGATTCTAATTATACATACATTTTCAAGATTGAATAAAATATTATCCCAAACATATTTAATATCTATAGTTATGGGAAATTTTCTTAGAGACACAAAATGTGTTTGAATCAGCCATGGTAAACAAAGCTATCTATTAAAATAAAGCATCACCAAAACACACCTATATAATTCTGACCACCTTGCACCCCACTTTTATATTGTAAAGTAGAAGTAAAACAAAGATCAGGAATTGATACAATTAACTTACTCCACCCATAAAAGACACCAAAGGGAAAGAAATACAAACATTAAGCGACCAGACCATAATGGAAACCTAAACAAAGGAAGGCCATAAGGACAGTTACTTTCCCACAAAATGGCCATATGGTCATCCGAAACTAAAAGACACAAGTGATACACACAAACTGGGGTTTGCAGGGGTCAACCTTATTTCTCTTATTTCTGCTCTGAAATAGAGATTGTGGGTACTCATTAGAACTGCCTCCATAAGGTGGTTCTATCCAGTACCCACAATCTATATTTTGAGCAGAAAAAAATCACAATTTTCATCTTAACCCTTCTCTTGCTGAATATTCATTTAAGCCACACCCATTTCTGTCTCTCAACCAATCAAATTACTTGATGTAATTTATTGCTACAAATTCATAAACTGAATGCCAAACAGTGTAGATCCTGATCAGATGGCTTCTTCAGAAGCCATCTGATCTGGATCTACACTGTTTGCATAGATAGGGGTTGTCGTGAACAGCATGATAAGGGTTAAAATTTTCATTTTTTCGGGGATAAAGGTTACAATGCATATGTATTTGTATAGGTGTGTTTTCATAA
Organism: Lucinisca nassula; assembly: GCA_963580285.1. Taxonomy (NCBI): domain Eukaryota; kingdom Metazoa; phylum Mollusca; class Bivalvia; order Lucinida; family Lucinidae; genus Lucinisca; species Lucinisca nassula. The sequence continues at coordinate 125,495,920 of OY757025.1, forward strand.
TGGCTCACTGTAATTGCCATAAAACTAGAAATGTGTCCAGACGACACAGATGCCCCCGCCAAGGGCCCCGCCTCACCCCGAAAATCCATGTTGCAACAAAATTTTCTAAGTGTGTGACCTTGTCATCAGGAACATTTGTGAGAAGTTACATTGAAATTGGTGAAAAATGTAAGCGCTAGAGCAATGACAAAGTTTTTCTAAAAATAGCCAAAGTGACCTTGACCTTGAAAGTCAAACTCGCCCGAGGTATTGTCATAAGGAACATTTGTGTGAAGTTATTGTTATGTTATGCACTTATGTATATTGTGATAACAACAACTGAAGAACGACTGATGTGCTCTTTCTATTATCTATTTTTACTCAATCATACATATGGTGAAAACATGTAGTAAGATATTCTAACTGACTGGTATTAGAGAGGCTGTTGGGTATTTATATTCCATCGCAGTGCGCTCCAGTCAAGTGTAACCAGTAGCATGCAACGGTTATAATAATATAACATCTCCCTCCTTTTGAAGAAATTCACAAACAAACAAACAAACAAACAAAAAAAAAATCAAAATTCAAAATCAATGTATCTGTCTCTTGTTCACACAGGTAATGTCGACCTTCGACACTTCAATGTTCTTATCTTATAATATCAGAATTCATGCATGCTGCCATGTATCAAGACAAGTTGTTGTAAATAATTCTGACGTATCAAATATACTATCAAAATTATTCAAGATAAAGAAATGTTCTCAAGCTTATAATTCAGACGTTTAATCTTTGATATCAAGAAACTGTCAGTTGAATTTGTGAGAAAATCCGTTACACCCAGGAAATAAAAGTAATTTTAATTGGAAGTTCACATAAGTGTCTGATATTTCCGCTATCCACCCTGTTTGAATGTTAATCACATTGAGTTAACGATCCGTGGGCGGACTGTGCGCCCATATCTTGTAATATATGGCACTGAGTCTGTCTTACTTGGTGGCCTGTCTGAGTCATTTTCCTTTTTATCAGAAACACCTTCATCAGTGCACTGGGGTTCCTGAAGGGATTCTTTCTCATTTTCAGTTTCTCCGGTAGGCTGACTCAAATGAAAATGTCCAAAATCTCTATTTTGTGCATTCTCATTTGCTTTCAAAAGGTGTCGCCTGTTACGGCGATAAACCGCACCATCAGGGGTCTGAACAAGATAAGACCTTTCATTTTGTCTGTCAGTTACAACACCTGGCTTCCAAGTTTTGTCATTTTGCTGTATTCTTGTTTTATCCCCTACTTCAAGAGGTTTCAGTGACTTTGCATTGCGATCAAAATATTTCTTTTGATCTTGCTTTGATGTTTGCATTCTTTCTTTGACAACTATATGATTCGGCGTTTCAGGTAATAACTGATCACGTATCACCGGCAGATTCGAACGTAAACGTCTTGAAAAAAGCAATTGACTCGGAGAGAATTGAAGTTTGTTTGGCGTCGTACGATATTCAAGAAGACCTAAATAAGGGTCCTTTCCGTCTGACTTAGCCTTTGAGAATATTCTTTTGCAAATTCCCACGCTCTTTTCAACAAACCCATTTGATTGGCTGTTGCCGGGAGAAATTGTGGCATGCACAAAATTCCATTCTCTGGCGAACTCGGAGAACTGTTCACCTGTAAACATAGCAGCGTTATCAGATTTTACTACTTCTGGCGAGCCGTGTCGCGCAAAAACGCTCTTTAGTTTAGCTATGATAGTGCTAGCTCGTGTGCTAGGAAGCTTTTGTACCTCAAAATACTTGCTATAATAATCAACTGTAATAATGAAATCCTGGCCGTCCCATGAAAAAAGGTCCGTAGCAACAAACTGCCATGGGTAATCGGGGATATCATGCGGTCTGAGTGGTTCTTTTTGGTTCGACCTTCGGCGTTCAAGGCATACGGTACAGTTTAAAACTAACTCAGAAATTTCTGTGGAGATTTTCGGCCAAAACATTACATCTCGTGCTCTATTTAAAGTTTTTTCGCACCCGAAGTGTCCTTGATGTAGAATTTCAAGCATTTTGGGCCTAAGGGCGAGTGGTATGACTAATCTATGGCCCTTCAATACCAGACCATTTTCGACGGTAAGTTCGTCGCGGAAATTCCAATAATCAGTGATCAGCCTAGGACATTCTGATCTGGTTACAGGCCAGCCTTCTAAAATCACTTCCTTTAGCTGCTTCATTTGTGGGTCAAGTTCAGTATGTGTTTTGATCTCCTGAATTTTTCGATCACTCACAGGTAAGTTTGTGAGTACTGAATGTACGTGCAAATCCATGCCTTCGGAAAGTTCTGGGTATGTATCTTTCAACATGTTTCTGGACAGGGCATCGGCTATGTGTAGCTCTTTCCCCCTTTTGAAAGTAAGGTCAAGGTCATATTTCTGCAGCTGTAGGAGCATTCTAGTGAGCCTAGGTGGGCATAGATACAAAGGTTTCTTTTTTATCGACACAATTGGTAGATGATCTGTTTCAACAACAGTTTTCCGACCATATACATATGTATGAAACCGCTTACACGCAAACACTATTGCATACATTTCTTTTTCAATCTGCGCATAATTCATTTCCGACTGTGTTAGAGATTTCGACGCATATGCGATTGGCTTACCCTCCTGCATGAGGGTAGCGCCTAAACCAGATTTCGATGCGTCGCACTGTATCGTAAGGGGCTTTTCTTTATCGTAGTATGCCAGAACTGGCGCTTTGGTAATGAGGTTTTTGACCTCCTGAAAAGCATCAGCTTGTGGTTTATCCCAAGAAAAGAGAACGTTGCTCTCTAACAGCTTTCGAAGTGGGCTCGTTATTTCGGCCAAGTTTTCACAGAAACGTGATAAATATGTGACCATGCCTAAAAATGTTTCAAGCTCGGACCTGCATGTTGGCGGGTCCATATTAAGTATAGCAGAAACTTTGCTCTGTGACGCTTTCATGCCACTGTCAGACAAAATATTACCAAAATACTCCACCTCTGAAACGCCTACAACTAATTTATCCTCATTGAACCTTATCCCCTTTTCAAACGCTCGTTCAATTACCTTCCGTAGGTGCTGATCATGCTCTTCGCGGGTGCGACCATATACTAGAATGTCATCCACTATTGCCGCGACGCCCGGTAAACCCTCAAAACATTCGTCAATTTTGCTCTGAAATTGATCTTGGCTACACTTCAAACCAAAGGGGAGACGAAGGAAACGGTACCTTCCGAAGGGAGTATTGAACGTAGTGAGGTATGACGACCTAGTTTCAAGTTTAATGCTCCAATAACCTGAGCGGGCATCCATTTTCGAAAAGTACTTTGCACCTGAGAGCTGGGGCAGAATGTCCTCTAGCGTTCTCATGGGGTAATGCGGCCTTTGGATGGCCTTATTCAATTGTTCGGGGTCAAGGCATATTCTGAGTTTACCAGACTGTTTATTTTCAACAGTTACTAAAGAATTTACCCATTGAGTTGGGGACGTAACAGGTGTAATAATTTGTTTCTGCAACATGCGGTCAAGCTCCGCCTTTACCTTGTCGCGCAACGCAACAGGTATACGTCTCGGCGGATTAACGACTGGGGTGACGGCGGGATCAATGTGAATTTTGCATTCGCCAGGAAACAGGCCTATGCCTTTAAATGCTTCCGCGTACTGTGTTAAGACAGTTGCTTTCGTAAGATACGGAGAATCAGATGTTTGTACTCCGGTCGCGTCACATGACAGCACTAGTTTAATGAGTTCGAGATCGATACTTGATCTCAGACCAACGATCGGGGAAGATAATGTTTCTACTACGTAGAAATTTAACACCTGCCGCTTACCTGAGTAACAGCAGGTAAGTTTTACACAACCGAATGTGTTTAGCGTTTCACCTCCATAGGCTGTGAGTTTGATCATGGGTTTTTCGAGCGGGTGACTAAGATGCAACTGTGCGTAGGTTTGACGCGGCAAAATGTTTACCTGGGAGCCAGTGTCAACTTTAAATTTGATAGGAAACGAATTTGGGCCTACCTGCATATCTACGAATACCTGGTCCATTTTGTCGTTACACTCAATACTATCCACAAAGAAATCCTCACATGCACTTTCATTATCTTGTATTTGTAAATTAATCATCCCTTCAGAAACTTCGTGCACTGATTTGCTTGATTTCTTAGCCCTACACACTGAACTAAAATGGTTCCACTTTTTACAAAAATTACATTGTTTTCCTTTGGCCCTGCAAGTTTCTGTTCTTAAATGCTGGTATCCACAATTGCTACACACGTTCCTGTCATCGGCGCGTCCCGGACTCGGCGTCCCCTTGTGCTGGCTCATCGGTTGTCCCCCATGCGACGCTGACGCCCCTTTAGCGTTTCTCACGACGTGAACTTCTGCGGGAGCAGCGGCCATCGTACGTAGCTGCTCTTGTGCATACTCGTAGCTCTGGGCTATCTGAATAGCCTTGTCCAAGGTCAGCTGATCGCCCTCGTTGATGAGTTTTTCACGAATTTTCGGAGAGGTTACTCCGAAAACTATTCTGTCCCGTATCATATTGTTCATATTCGTAAAACTGCAGTCCTGTGCAAGGAGCTTTAACTTTGTAATGAACTCATCAACAGTCTGTGAACCTTGAAGTTCATTGTTAAACTTGTATCTTGCGAACACTGGGTTCAGCTTCGGTCTCACGTGATTGAGAAATTTCGTGTAATGTGGTTCAAGTAGCTTTTTCTCAGCAGCCGTCAGAGTCCATGTGTTATACACGTTTCTTCCTTTTTCTCCTACCCATAAAAGAAGATATGTCACCTTAACATCTTCTGGTTTGTCCTTCATGGGCCCATTAAACACCAGTTCAACATGTTGTTTAAATGCTTTCCATGCCTCGGGAAGGTTTCCCGACTCCCAGTCCATGCGTGGTTGTGGTATCCCTGATAAGTCCATTTTGCTAACTTCGATAAATTAGTTATCCAATTAAGACGTTATCAGTTACGTAATCACTTATTTCTCCGCTATTCTGACACCATGTTATGTTATGCACTTATGTATATTGTGATAACAACAACTGAAGAACGACTGATGTGCTCTTTCTATTATCTATTTTTACTCAATCATACATATGGTGAAAACATGTAGTAAGATATTCTAACTGACTGGTATTAGAGAGGCTGTTGGGTATTTATATTCCATCGCAGTGCGCTCCAGTCAAGTGTAACCAGTAGCATGCAACGGTTATAATAATATAACAGTTATATTGAAATCAGTGAAGAAATGTAAGTGCTAGAGCGATGACAAACTTTTTCTAAAAATAGCCACAGTGACCTTGACCTTGAAAGTGGAACTTGCTAGAGATATTGTCATAAGGAACATTTGTGTGAAGTAATATTGAAATTGGTGAAAAAATGTAAGCGCTAGATCAATGACAAAGTTTTCCTAAAAATAGCCACAGTGACCTTGACCTTGAAAGTCAAACTCGTTCGAGGTATTGTCATAAGGAACATTTGTGTGAAGTTATTTTGAAACCAGTGAAGAAATGCAGGCGCTAGAGCGATGACAAAGTTTTTCTAAAAATAGCCAGTGACCTTGACCTTGAAAGTCAAAATGGCTCGAGACATTGTCATAAGGAACATTTGTGTGAAGTTATATTGAAATCAGTGAAGAAATGTAAGCGCTAGAGCGATGACAAAGGTTTTCTAAAAATAGCCACAGCGACCTTGACCTTGAGGCCATGACCTGGAAAGATGACATTGCTCTAGCTATTTTATAAGGAAAATTTGTGTGAAGTTATATTGAAATTGGTGTAGAAATGTGGGGGCTAGAGCGATGACAAAGTTTTTCTAAAAATAGCCATAGTGACATTGATCTTGAGGTCATGACCTTGAAAGACGAACTCGCTCTAGATATTGTCATAAGGAACAATTGTGTGAAGTTATATTGAAATCAGTGAAGAAATATAGACGTCAGAGCTATGTTGTGCGAGGGGATCATTAAAAATTTTTAAGTCTGTGACCTTGACCTTGAGCTCATGGGCATGGGTGGGGGTATCGCTGAATAAAATGGACTGGTATCTAACATCATACCAAATATCAACTCAATCCATCACACAATTTGGAAAATATCAACTCTTAAAATATCTAATTAAAAATTTCTAAGTCTGTGACCTTGACCTTGAAGCCATAGGCATGAGTGGGGGTATTGCCAAATAAACATTTGGACCTGTATCTATCATCATAGCATACATAAGCCAAATCCATAATATAGTTTGGAAAATTTGAGCTCTTTAAAATCTTTCACATTAAAATTGTCTAAGTCTGTGACCTTGACCTTGAGGTCATAGGCATGGGTGGGGGTATTGCTGAATAAAACATTGTACCTATATCTATCATCATATGAACCAAAGCCATCATAAAAGTTCAGGTTCTACCAGGTACAAATACCTTAACTGGAGTCTTTAACATGGAAAATTTCTAAGTCCATGACCTTGACCTTGAGGCCATGGGCATGGGTGGGGGTATCGCTGAATAAAACTGTGGACCTATATCTATAATCATACCAAATATGAACCAATTCCATTAAATGGTTTGGAAAATATGAGTTCTAAAATGTTCAAGTCTACCTGTTACAAAAACCTTAACCTGAGTCTTTAACATTGAAAATTTCAAAGTCTGTGACCTTGACCTTGAGGTCACAGGCATGGGTGGGGGTATTGCTTAATAAAACTTTGGACCTATATCTATCATCATACCAAAGATGAACCAGTTCCATCAAATGGTTAGGAAAATATGAGTTCTAAAAGTTCTGGCTCTACCTGTTACAAAAACTTTAACCTGAGGTTACAGGATCACGTACGTACGTACGTACGTACGTACGTACGTACGTACACACACACGTACAGATGGACGTACACATGTACGCACGTACGGAAAACCCAAAAACTATATGCCCCCGGCATCATATGATGCGGGGGCATAAAAATTATGGGAAGGTAAATAATTGATCTTATAGCTGCATGTATTTGCAAACAAAAATTTATGATTTCCTCTCCAAATCACAATGTTCAATTGAGACAGCATTCAGGACTTCCTGTTTGATTTTCTATAAAGTCATTCCCACAGAAAAAAGGGGTCTTCTCTTAAAGGAAAGAATTCGCTCTTTAAAAAGTAACATGTGTAGCTGCAGGGGAATGAAGATTTGAAATTATTGCTGATCATGTGTACATTATAAGGCTGGCCAGATTGTATCTGTTCATGGAAACAGCCTTATTTCACTCTTTTGACCCCAACTCTTCTGTCTTATCCATTCCATTAAATAGGGGTTTAGTCAAATCCATTAACAGGAACACAAACAGTGCAGATCCTAATGACATTATGAGTCGTCTCATCTCAAACGTGTATCTTTATATTTGTACTGTGAAGTCTGTACATGTAGGGTGAAGTCTGTACTTGTACTGTGAAGTTTGTATTTGTACTGTAAGATCTGTACTTTACATTGAAGTCTGTACTTGTACTGTGAAGTCTTTGTACTGTGAAGGCTGTAATTGTAATGTGAAGTCTGACTCTGTTCTGTGAAGTCTGTACTTGTACTGTGTAGTCTTGATTTGTGCTGTAAGCACTCGTGAAGTCTTTGTACTGCGAAGGCTGTACTTGTAATGTGAAGTCTGACTCTGTTCTGTGAAGTCTGTACTTGTACTGTGTAGTCTTGATTTGTGCTGTAAGCACTCGTGAAGTCTTTGTATTGTGTAGGCTGTACTTGTAATTTGAAGTCTGACACTGTACTGTGAAGTCTGTACTTGTACTGTGAAGTCTGTACTTGTACCGTGAAGTCTTTGTACTGTGAAGGCTGTACTTGTAATGTGAAGTCTGACTCTGTACTGTGAAGTCTGTACTTGTACTGTGAAGTCTGCACTTGTACTGTGAAGTCTTGCACTGTGAAGGCTGAACTTGTAAAGTGAAGCCTGGCTCTGTTCTGTGAAGTCTGTACTTGTACTGTGTAGTCTGTATTTGTACTGTAAGCACCCGTGAAGTCTTTGTACTGTGAAGGCTGTACTTGTAATGTTAAGTCTGATTCTGTACTGTGAAGTCTGTACTTGTACTGTGATGTCTGTACTTGTACTGTGAAGTCTTTGTACTGTGAAGGCTGTACTTGTAATGTGAAGTCTGTATTTGTACTGTGAAGTCTTTGTACTGTGTAGCATACCTGTGATATCTCCCGGATAATGCGGGAGGCTCCCGCATTTGAAGCAAACCTCCCGCTCTCCCGTCCGGGAGACAAAATCTCCCGCATTTGCAATTTTCCTGTCCCCGATTTTTTCCAGAACTATCATTTGCGGTAAGCGGTAACAGACTTAAAATTTTCACTGCTGAAGACAATTAACAAATAAGCAGGAGAATTTATCGGACACTTAACGGTAAACATCAACTTCAAAAAGCCGATAATCCTTTCTGTCTCAGCTGACTGCACAGAATAAACATGATCTGGCTGCCAGTAAAGATTACATAAGGTGACGTAATTTACGGTTGTTCTCTTACGAGAGTGGTGCATCTGCACTCAGTACAGATACTCAGAAGTTTTTTGTACGGTGACAGTAACAGTTCTATTTCACTTATATTTAGTCTAGATTTAATTGAAATTGTGCGTTTATTTTTACATTTTTTATCACAGTTTGTTCCTTTTATATCACTCTCCCATATCTCTTTTGTTTTTATATTTTATGTAAACTTAGAAATTTTGATTTTGAAAATGGAAAATAGTTATTATTTACCAATCAATAACGAGTAATTACTAAAAGTCATGAAATCAACAGCAGATTTTCTTATTGGGAAATTGCTCCCCTTGAGTAAGCTTTGTACAAGTACTGTATTTAAAAAGATTTGTGACCGGGAACTTCATGTTAGCGAAATCTATAATTAAGTGTGCATTTATTAGCTCACCTGACCGAAGGTCATGGTGAGCTTTTGTGACTGTGAGATGTCCGGCGTTGTTGTGCATTGTCTGTCGTGCGTCGTCCGTGCGTAAACTTTTCTTGTGAACACACCAGAAGTCACAGTTTTGGGCCAATCATCATAAAACTTGGTCAGAATGATCACCATGACAATATCTCGGTCAAGTTCGAATGTGGGTCATGTGGGGTCAAAAAGTAGGTCAGTAGGTCAAATCATATAAAAACTTTGTGAACATACTAGAGGCCACAGTTTTGGTCTGATCATCATTAAGCTTGCTCAGAATTATCATCTTGACAATATCTCGGTCAAGTTCGAATATGGGTCATGTCGGGTCAAAAAGTAGGTTAGTAGGTCAAATCATAGAGAAACCTTGTGAACACACTAGAGGCCACCGTTTTGGACCAATCATCATCAATTTATCTCAGAATGATCATCTTGACAATATGTCTGTCATTTCATAGAAAAACATTGTGAACACACTAGAGACCACAGTTTTAGTCTGATCATCATCAAACTTGCTAAGAATGACCATCTTGACAATATCTAAGTAAATTTCGAAAATGGGTCATGTTGGGTGAAAATGTAGGTCAGTAGGTCAAATCATTGAAAAACCTTGTGGACACACTAGAGGCCACAGTTTTGGTCCAATCATCATCAATCTGAATGATCATCTTGACAATATCTCAGTCAAGTTCGAATATGGATCATGTTGGGTCAAAAAGTAGGTCTTGACAATATCTAAGTCAAGTTCGGCAAAAAGTAGGTCAAATCATTAATAAACCTTGTGAACAAACTAGAGGCTACAGTTTTAGTCCGCTCATCATGAAACTTGCTCAGAATGATCTTCTTGACAATATCTCGGTTAAGTTCGCATATGGGTCATGTCGGGTCAAAAAGTAGGTCAGTAGGTCAAATCATAGAAAACGTTCTGAACACACTAGAGGCCACACTTTTAGTCGGAGTATCATCAAACTTGCTCAGAATGATCATCTTGACAATATTTTGATCAAGTTTAAAAATCAAAAAGTAGATCATTAGGTTATTTTGTCATAATTGTGGATCCGTTTAAGATAGAGCCTGCATATTTGGCATGTAGGTTCCTTGTGACAAGGGCTTCCACTCACACAAAAATGACCTGTAACCTTGACATGTGACCATCTTTACCATCACTTTTGAACCATTTGAGATAGTGCCTTCATATTTGGAATGTTTGTTCTGTGTGACAAGGAATTCCCACCCATACAAAAATTTTGACCTTTGACCTACTTAATCATAACTTTTGAACTATTTGGGATAGAGCCTTCATATTTGGCATGTATGTTCCTTCTGACAAGGGCCTCCCACCCATACACACAATTTTACCTGCGACCTTGACCTTTGACCTACTTCACCATAACTTTTGAACCATTTGAGATAGAGCCTTCATATATGGCACGTAGGCTCCTTGTGACAAGGGCTTCCCACACATACATTTTTGACCTGAGACCTTGACCTTTGACCTTTTTTGTCCTAACTTTTGAACCATTTATTTTTTAACATAGAGCCTTCATAATTGGCATGTAGGTTCCTTGTGACACGGTCTTCCCACTCATGCAAAAAATTTTGACCTTGACCTCTGACCTACTTACTTTTGAACCATTTGAGATGGAGCCTTCATATTAGGCATGTATATTCCTTGTGAGAGGGGCTTCCCACTCATACAAAAAGTTTGACCTTGACCTACTTTATCATAACTTTTGAACCATTTGAGATTGATCCTTCATATTTGGCATGTATGCTCCTTCTGACAAGGCACCATACTATATTACCTACCATTTCATTTCTTCAGTGTGGATCAGGTGAGCGATCCAAGGCATAATTATATCAAGGTTTGGATGTAACAAAATTTACATTTTAAACAAATAAAGACTCCATTTTTTTCCTGGGATTCTCACTAATTTTTGGGGCCAACCTGAACAATTGTTACAAAATGATATTAATTTCAGCATGGACTGCTTTACCTATACATTTTATGAACAGGGTGTTCTGAGAAAGGCCAAAAAAGTTGCCTGCACAGACTATATGTAGGAGTGTAAATAGTGCTAGAAGTAATGCTTAACATTGAAGAGAACTTTGTGCTTTGGGTCTGTTCAGTAGCAGTAAAACCCAGCACCGGATAAAGAGTAGGACTGGAAACATTCTAGGATATCTTTTCTACACTAAAGCATGTTGCGGGTACTTTCAACAATCAAGTGATTCTGACAAATACCCACAACATCACATCAATGGACTTGTGGTCACAGCATTGTTTGTAAACAACCTACAACTTGCGATTTTGAAATTAAACTTGACAAAATATGTTCCTATCATATTAATTAAGTAGTTCCAGTTCCTTTGTACATCTAAATGACAAAAAATGACAAGAAAAAAACACTTAAACATGCCGTCAGAAAGTCTCCCTCATTTGGACCCCAATCTCCCTCATCTGAGAAGCAAATCTCCCTCATGGTCAACATAAAATTATCACAGGTATGGTGTAGGCTGTACTTGTAATGGGAAGTCTGACTCTGTACTGTGTAGAGTGTACTTGTACTGTGAAGTCTGCACTTGTAGTGTGAAGTCTTGTACTGTGAAGGCTGAACTTGTAATGTGAAGTCTAGCTCTGTTCTGTGAAGTCTGTACTTGTACTGTGTAGTCTGTATTTGTACTGTTAGCACCCGTGAAGTCTTTGTACTGTGAAGGCTGTACTTGTAATGTGAAGTCTGACTCAGTACTGTGAAGTCTGTACTTGTACTGTGAAGTCTGCACTTGTACTGTTAAGTCTTGCACTGTGAAGGCTGAAATTGAAATGTGAAGTCTGGCTCTGTTCTGTGAAGTCTGTACTTGTACTGTGTAGTCTGTATTTGTACTGTAAGCACCCGTGAAGTCTTTGTACTGCGAAGGCTGTACTTGTAATGTGAAGTCTGACTCTGTACTGTGAAGTCTGTATTTGTACTGTGAAGTCTGTACTTGTACTGTGAAGTCTTTGTACTGTGAAGGCTGTACTTGCAATGTGAAGTCTGACTCTGTACTGTGAAGTCTGTACTTGTACTGTGAAGTCTGCACTTGTATTGTGAAGTCTTTGAACTGTGAAGGCTGTACTTGTAATGTTAAGTCTGACTCTGTACTGTGAAGTCTGTACTTGTACTGTGATGTCTGTACTTGTACTGTGAAGTCTTTGTACTGTGAAGGCTGCACTTGTAATGTGAAGTCTGTATTTGTACTGTGAAGTCTTTGTACTGTGAAGGCTGTACTTGTTTTGTTTGTTTGATTTGAGGTTTAAAGTCCCCGTCAACACTGTAAAGGCCATTTTGGAGATGTTGCTTCCTATTTTGTGGGACCTTTACCAGACATTGAGATGAAATGACATCTCAAGCCCTATCGCCCAATGAAACCAATAGGGTTTATAAGCATTGACGGTCCGACTCGTGCGCACCGTTTTGCCTGGGCAGGCTTAGATCCTCTAAGTACTCGTGTGCGAGTCGGATTCAGCTCTGTGTGGAAGCATCATGCAGCCCATATATTTCTCTAAGCCCAGATGGCGGTGGCCGAGGCTGTATTTGTAATGTGAAGTCTGACACTGTACTGTGAAGTATGTACTTGTACTGTGAAGTCTGTACTTGTACCGTGATGTTTTTGTACTGTGAAGGCTGTACTTGTAATGTGAAGTCTGACTCTGTACTGTGAAGTCTGTACTTGTACTGTGCAGTCTTTATTTGTACTGTGAAGGCTGTAGTCTGTACTTGTACTGTGAAGTCTGTACTTGTTCTGTGAAGTCTTTATTTGTACTGTACTTGAAGGCTGATTTTGCACTGTGAAGTCTTAATTTGTACTGTGAAGGCTGTACTTGCACTGTGAAGTATGTACTAGTTCTGTTTAAGTCTTTACTTATACAGTAGAATCTCGGTGATTCGAACGCCGATTTTTCGAAACTACCGATTTTTCGAAGACGACTGGCGGTCCCGACATTTTTCTCTATAATTTATTGCAAAAATATTACCGATTTTTCGAATTTCTATTTTTCGAAAAATTCGATTTTTCGAACAGTTTCGTCGGTCCAAATCAAAGAAATTATTATTAAAATCCCCTGTTTAATTCGAAATATAACTTGGCTAATCAAGGTCACACATCGCAATTTTGCGGCGAGTTCGATTGTTACACTTCACACCAGACTGACTTCAAGAATTAGTAGATACAGGTAATTAACACCGGTGTAACAGTTTATCTTTACCCCCTGGGTAGCTTTACCCCCAGGGGTAAAGATATCCCGGGATATCTTTACCCCCACCCTGGATATCTTCACCCCCGGGGGTAAAGATATCCCAGCTGGGATATCTTTACCCCCGGGGGTAAAGCTATCCCAGCCGGGATATCTTTACCCCCACCCCAACTTTTGGGTATAAACTACAGTAGAATCTCGGTGATTCGAACGCCGATTTTTCGAAACTACCGATTTTTCGAAGACGACTGGCGGTCCCGACATTTTTCTCTATAATTTATTGCAAAAATATTACCGATTTTTCGAATTTCTATTTTTCGAAAAATTCGATTTTTCGAACAGTTTCGTCGGTCCAAATCAAAGAAATTATTATTAAAATCCCCTGTTTAATTCGAAATATAACTTGGCTAATCAAGGTCACACATCGCAATTTTGCGGCGAGTTCGATTGTTACACTTCACACCAGACTGACTTCAAGAATTAGTAGATACAGGTAATTAACACCGGTGTAACAGTTTATCTTTACCCCCTGGGTAGCTTTACCCCCAGGGGTAAAGATATCCCGGGATATCTTTACCCCCACCCTGGATATCTTCACCCCCGGGGGTAAAGATATCCCAGCTGGGATATCTTTACCCCCGGGGGTAAAGCTATCCCAGCCGGGATATCTTTACCCCCACCCCAACTTTTGGGTATAAACTATTTTCTTAATGCCCAATTTCTTCTTATATGTAAGTGAAGCAAGATAGTGGACTCAATGTTTCACTTTAACATTTTTTCATTTCAATCATGACTCGGACTAATAGAACTACCCTTAGTAAGAAATATGACCATATTATAGAGGCAAATGATTATTTAATAACTTCTTTTTTGTATATTTTCTTATTCAAAATGTTGCTTTTGACAATCTTTCATAATCTTGCATTATCCCTGTCAGTTGTGAAATGGGTGGTGGTGGTGAGTGGAAAGGCGGGGATAAAGATATCCCGGCTGGCATATCTTTACCCTCGGAGGTAAAGCTAAACTGGCCAGGATATCTTTACCCCCACCCCAACTTTTGGGTGTAAACTATTTTATAAATGCCCAATTTCTTCTTATATTGTAAGAGAAGCAAGATAGTGGACTCGATGTTTCACTAACATTTTTCGTTTCAGTTGTGACTCGGACATATAGACCCACCCTTAGAAAGAAATATGACCATATTATAGAGGCAAATGATTATTTAATAACTTCTTTTTGTATATTTTCTTATTCAAAATGTCCCTTACGACAATCTTTCATAATCTTCCATTATCCCCGTCAGTTGTGAAATGGGTGGTGGTGGTGTGTCAAAAGGCGGGGGTAAAGATATCCCGGCCGGGATATCTTTACCCCCGGGGGTAATGCTAAACTGGCCAGGATATCTTTACCCCCACCCCAACTTTTGGGTATAAACTATTTTCTAAATGCCCAATTTCTTCTTATATGTAAGAGAAGCAAGATAGTGGACTAGTGGACTCGATGTTTCACTTTAACATTTTTCGTTTCAGTCGTGACTCAGACTATTAGAACTACCCTTAGTAAGAAATATGACCATATTATAGAGGCGAATGATTATTTAATAACTTCTTTTTCTTTGATTCTTATTCAAAATGTCCCTTATGACAATCTTTCATAATCTTGCATTATCCCTGTCAGTTGTGAAATGGGTGGTGGTGGTGAGTGGAAAGGCGGGGGTAAAGATATCCCGGCTGGGATATCTTTACCCCCGGGGGTAAAGCTAAACTGGCCAGGATATCTTTACCCCCAACCCAACTTTTGGGTATAAACTATTTTCTAAATGCCCAATTTCTTCTTATATGTAGGAGAAGCAAGATAGTGGACTCGATGTTTCACTTTAACATTTTTCGTTTCAGTTGTGACTCGGACTTATAGAACTACCCTTAGAAAGAAATATGACCATATTATAGAGGCAAATGATTATTTAATAACTTCTTTTTGTATATTTTCTTATTCAAAATGCCCTTATGACAATCTTTCATAATCTTGCATTATCCCTGTCCGTTGTGAAATGGGTGGTAAAGATATCCCGGCTGGGATATCTTTACCCCCGGGGGTAAAGCTAAACTGGCCAGGATATCTTTACCCCCACCCCAACTTTCGGGTATAAACTATTTCTTAATGCCCAATTTCTTCTTATATGTAAGTGAAGCAAAAAAAACCCAAAACAAGCATAATTTAACCATACAGCTGGCAAGAATATTTTTTTCACATCTTAAACCATTGCTCATGGGTGGGGGTGAAGATTTCATGGCTGGGATAGGGTGACCCCCACCTTTCCACTCACCACCACCCATTTCACAACTGACAGGGATAATGCAAGATTATGAAAGATTGTCATAAGGGACATGTTGAATAAGAAAATATACAAAAAGAAGTTATTAAATAATCATTTGCCTCTATAATATGTTCATATTTCTTACTAAGGGTTGTTCTATTAGTCCGAGTCACGATTGAAACGAAAAATGTTAAAGTGAAACATCGAGTCCACTATCTTGCTTCTTTTACATATAAGAAGAAATTGGGCATTTAGAAAATAGTTTATACCCAAAAGTTGGGGTGGGGGTAAAGATAGTCTGGCCAGTTTAGCTTTACCCCCGGGGGTAAAGATATCCCAGCCGGGATATCTTTGCCCCCGCCTTTCCACTCACCACCACCACCCATTTCACAACTGACAGGGTAATGCAAGATTATGAAAGATTGTCATAAAGGACATTTTGAATAAGAAAATATACAAAAAGAAGTTATTAAATAATCATTTGCCTCTATAATATGTTCATATTTCTTACTAAGGGTTGTTCTATTAGTCCCAGTCACGATTGAAACAAAAAATGTTAAAGTGAAACATCGAGTCCACTATCTTGCTTCTCTTACATATAAGAAGAAATTGGGCATTTAGAAAATAGTTTATACCCAAAAGTTGGGGTGGGGGTAAAGATATCCTGGTCAGTTTAGCTTTACCCCCAGGGGTAAAGATATCCCAGCCGGGATATCTTTACCCCCGCCTTTGCACTCACCACCACCACCCATTTCACAACTGACAGGGATAATGCAAGATTATGAAAGATTGTCATAAGGGACATTTTGAATAAGAAAATACACAAAAACAAGTTATTAAATAATCATTTGCTTCTATAATGTGGTCATATTTCTTACTAAGGGTAGTTCTATTAGTCTGAGTCATGATTGAAACTAAAAATGTTAAAGTGAAACATCGAGTCCACTATCTTGCTTCTCTTACATATAAGATGAAATTGGGTATTAAAAAATAGTTAATAGTTGGGGTGGGGGTAAAGATATCCTGGCCAGTTTAGCTTTACCCCCGGGGGTAAAGATATCCTGGCCAGTTTAGCTTTACCCCCGGGGGTGAAGATATCCAGGGTGGGGGTAAAGATATCCCGGGATAAAGATATCCCGGGATATCCTTACCCCCGGGGGTAAAGCTACCCCTGAGTAGCTTTACCCCCGGGGGTAAAGCTACCCAGGGGTCAAGATAAACTGGGACACCGGTAACGGGGGGATAGCCAGGTCAGCTACTGGAAAGAAAGGAGTGAAGAGAAAATACGAGTCACAAACTTTTGAGACGAAGTACCAAGCAATCTTGGAAGTTGAGAAACGAAAGAAATCTAAGTCTGCGATTGCCAAGGATTTTAATATCCCGGCAAGCACCCTGTCTACGTGGCTAAAAAATGCGAACTCCATAAAAGAGTCCTACCTAAAATTTGGACCAAAACGAAAGAATGCCAAAATGGGCTCATTTGACGACGTTGAAAACGCAATTTTGAAATGGTTTTCAAATGTCAGAGAACAGAATGTTCCTGTGTCTGGGCCCATTCTTCTTGCTAAAGCCGAGGAGTTTGCAAAGAAGCTTGAAGTTGAAAACTTTAAGGCTTCAACTGGTTGGCTTGAGCGTTTCAAAGAAAGAAATGGAATAACCTTCAAGAAAGTCTGTGGCGAGGCAAAGTCAGTCGACACGACGTCCTCCGACATGGCGGAATGGGAACAACGTCTACGTAGACTTCTTGACCAGTACTCCCCTGACGACATCTACAATGCCGACGAAACCGGTATGTTCTACCCCCTGCTACCCGACAAGACACTTGAGTACAAGAAAGTCGATTGCCACGGCGGCAAAAAGAGTAAAGAAAGATTGACAGCTCTGGTGTGCGCCAACATGAGTGGGAGCGACAAACTACCGCTCCTGATCATCGGAAAGTCAGCGAACCCGAGGTGTTTTAAAAACAAGAAGACCCTCCCGACGCCATACACCAGCAATAAAAAGGCATGGATGACCTCCGAGATCTTCACTGACTGGCTAAAGAAACTTGACCTCAAGCTCCAAAGACAGAAAAGAAAGATTGCCATGGTCATAGACAACTGCCCAGCCCATCCACAAGTTCGGGGACTGAAGTGTATTGAGCTTTTCTTTCTTCCACCCAACACAACCAGCAAGACCAAGCCTATGGACCAAGGGGTGATTCAGAATTTCAAGACCCACTACAGAAAGAGAGTTATTCTGCGCCAGATGAAAGCTATGGAGTTAGGCCTTTTCGATTTGTATCAGCCAGTTTATTACAGACTGATACAAATCTTCGCTAGCTATCAGTGTTTGTCAGTTCTGTTGTTCTTTTTGCGGGGTTAAATATTTCGTCAGTAAAATGGTTTAGTAATTTGCATTCAACCTTCATTTTTGTTATTGTTGATGGCTGTAAATAAAAATGTAAGTTCAAGTTTTATTATTATTTCCTGCTTTCGTAGCCCTGTCAAGCATAAAAGACGATGAGATTAACCTTCAGGTACCTCATTTTCTTTAATGCTTTGGCAGTTATTACCGTTTCTTTATCATAGCGCCGAAATGAAGTTCGAATTATAGTCATTTGAATTGCATTGAATAAAAAAATCCGAACATATGCGAAAATTGCTGATTTCGATAATTCGAACTCTCGATAATTCGAAGGGATTCCTGCGGTCCCTTCCACTTCGAATTATCGAGGTTTGACTGTACTGTGAAGCACTGTGAAGTCTGCTTGCACAGTTATTAGTCCATACTTGTACTTTGAAGTGGTGTACAGGGTTGTAAGGGTGAATATATCACATTCAATTCAATTCAGTGAAATTCAATGAAAGACAAATAAATATGTTTACCAAGCTGATCATAAAACAACAGATCCTAGCAAATTGAAAACAATGCATGTCATTGATTATTTTCCCATATTGTCATCAATTTAAAAGTGAAAATGACACTAGTATTAACAACATCATTCTATTTTTATTGTCATGTTCACCTTTTTTCTTGTTAAGAGAAGACAGCTAGTTACTGATCTGTGCACGATTGTTCAAAGTTCCATTCACTTAAACTCCCTAATAGTCAAAACTTTTCAACATATTGCTTTAGCTTTTTCCCCACTGAAAAGCCTAAGGAACCACATTAGACCTTGCCATAAAATAGGTCATGGTCAACATAAGGTCATCATTTTTGCAAACTTGGTAGTACTCATGCAGTTACTCAATGCTACATATCGAGTTTCAAGACAATTGGCCCGGTGGTTCTGGAGAAGATTTGTTAAGGTTTTTACTATATTTGGGCATGGTGGCCATCTTGGTCATGTAACCTAGACTATATGAACAAACTTCCCTTACCCTACTGTCAAGAGGCTGCGTATGAATTTTATTGAAAATAGCGGAGTGGTTTCAGAATATGACATTTGAAAATGATTGATGGATGGATGGATAGATGACGAAGGCCTACCATCCTATAAGCTCCTCTGTAGCCTTTGGCTCAAGGGAGCTAAAAATGAACATAGAAATTGCCCATTTCCTTTAAAAACAAAAGCATTTATCAAAATCTCCTAAACTAAAGGACAGACTTATACAAAGTTAAGGTTCAGTCAAGTCTTTTAAAAATTATCTTGTAAAAAACTCAGAAAAACCTACCTATATAATGAACTGCAAAAGACTCATGATCAAGAAGTCTCTCAATACGACAATAGCAATCAATCAATCTATGTCATAAAACTGGAAAACTGTTATAGCATGTATTACCACCTGATAATTTTTCGACAAACATTGTTACTAAAGCATGCATTTACTACAAATCAAACAGTAGAGGCCCAGGTCAGATGCCACAGGACCCAAATATTGCGATAATAAACATGTTTTGTTAGGATTTTGTGCTATACACACTAGACTGTCACCAGATTGGTTGTCCAAAATTAATGATGCACCTGTGTGCTAAGAATAACCCAGCTATAAATAGCTCAAACCTGCCAGAAAACCAATCCCTATTATGTCCAGGGTCAAGTTGTTCAAAACCAACGGCATTGTTAACCCTTATCTTGCTGAATATTCATTTAAGCCACACCCATTTCTGTTTATCAACCAATCAAATTACTTGATGTAATTTATTGCTACAAATTCATTAACTGAATGCCAAACAGTGAAGATCCTGATCAGATGGCTTCTTCTATACTGTTTGCCAAGATAGGAGTTGTTGTGAACAGCAAGATAAGGATTAATTTACATATCATTAAAACTTTAGTCATTAATATGGCATACTGACAAATATTTTTGTTGTAAAAATCTGCGTAGCTTTTGCATTTGAAAAAGCTACTCACATTTTTTCAGCAAAAATACCTGTGTATTATACATTGTAATTGTTAGAACAGTTAACAATTTGACCACTAACGGGCTTGTTAAGCTGACAATGCTTTGAAGAACTGGGCCCAGTAAGAAAAGGTAAGTGGTTAAAATTTTAAATGTTCTAAGAAGTACAATATGTAATACAATCATACTTTTGATAAGAAAAATTGCTATATTATATGATTAAAAATTCAACTAAATACAGTCGAACATTAATATAACTGGAACCGCTCTGGGACCATAAACATTTGACCGAGACTGGGATAGTTCGAATTACTGAGCTTTACTCATAATGCCAGGTCATAAGGCATAAAGAGAATTACTTTACGATATATCTATATGATCTTCTATAAAATAAAGGTAAAATAAAGGTAAAATAAAGGTATGTTGAGGTGATTCTAATGAGTACACACATCATACCTTTTCAAATTAAAATTAGAAAAAACATCTAGATATTATCCTAAATATATGGATATCTAGAGCTTTGGAAAATACTGGGACTCCAGAATGAGTTCGAATTAGGCCATGGTAAACAAACTATCCGTGTTCGAGGTATCAAAGTTTCACTGTATTAACTAATGACTTTGTTAGCTCTTTGTTATCATGCTAGCTCTCTCTTGATTTGACTCAACTTACGAGATGGCTTCTATCATGTCAAGTCCCATTTCTATGCAGCACTGGGCATGATCAGCACGTGCCTCTGGTAGCCCACTAACACAGTAGTAACAGTCACCAAGAATTTTGATTCTGAAAAAAAAGAAACAACAATTCATCTCTGACACCACAAAAATTATGTGTTTCAGATACAAGGTGAATGGATACAGGATAGATTCCATCTACACCCCCCACCCCCCACCCTCTACCCCCAAACACACACACAAACACACACACCCAGGGCCCACAAGGGAGACAACTTTTGTTAATTTTGTTAATCTCGCAAAACATGTCAGCTAAAGAATAGAAAGCAGGTAACTGGTTCTTGATTGACACCAAGTGTTCAAAATTAAAACAGAAACAAAATTAATGTTCCCAAAGCACAAATCTAGGTACATATAAAGCACTTTATAAGTTATTGTCTCGTGCCAAAGCCAAAACTGTGTTCGTAGAAAAAATGTCTTATAGCCACACAAACATGTATACCGTATTCACCCTAATTACCGCACCATGCACTCAGTTTTTTCAAAATGGTGTCAAAAATCACGGTGAAAAATCAACCTAATTAGCGCACACTCGATGAGAAAACAATTGCTTCCGAGATGATACATACTGATATTTAATGGGACAGAAAAGGATACTAAAGCATTGCATTCACTGTTTAAGAAATAATGTTAAGTTTTTTTTTATAGATTTACTGTGAGAGCTTCCAGGGGGAGGTTACTGTAAAGTGTACGCTTATGTATTTCCTTTTCAAAAATAGCTTTGGTGTGTGCTTATAGGAGCATGTGCGGTAATTAGGGCGAATACGGTAGATTATACAGAAAAAATGAACATCTATGGACATTTTTCTGTATTATTTATTCATTTATAATCCATCTTCAAACCGTGTTGTACCCAAAACTGTGTTATAATGAAGCATGTTAAAAGTGATTTATGCAAATTACAGAGTTATCACACAATTTCTCACAAAGTCACATTAACTAAACTGAATGAGTGTTTGCTCATCAGACTTTGTAACCATTTCCAATAATTTCTCCCACTTAACCCTTATCTTGCTGAATATTCATTTAAGCCACACCCATTTCTGTCTATCAACCAATCAAATTACTTGATGTAATTTATTGCTACAAATTTATAAACTGAATGCCAAACAGTGTAGATCCTGATCAGATGGCTTCTTCAGAAGCCATCTGATCTGGATCTACACTGTTTGCAAAGATAGGGGTTGTCGTGAACAGCAAGATAAGGGTTAAATACATGTACACATATTTTCCAGCAAATAATAAATAATGGTAGGTACATCTTAACCATTGACCTGCTGAATATTTATATATGCCACACCCACTACTGATTATCAGCCAATCAGATTACTTGATGCAAATTATTGCAACAAATTGATAATGAGCTGAATGACAAACAATGAAGATCCTGATCAGATGGCTTCTTCAGAAGCAATCTGATCTGGATCTTCATTGTTTCAAAGATAAGGCATATCCGGGCTCAGCAGGACAAGGGTTGAATTTAACTTACCTGAGGCAATGATTGTCTGAAGCAAGGCAGTCAAATCTGGCAAAGATCTCGTTGAGAAGTTGTACCAGTTCCTGAGCAGTGCACTGTGATGACAGCTGAGTGAAACCACACATATCAGCAAATACAATACTGAAATTATAGTGAGAAATACATATAATCCAGTCGTCCATGCCCATCGGGGCTTGAAGAAATAGATCGGGCTGCATGATGCTTCCAAGCAGAGCTGAAACCGAATGTGCACATAAGTACTTGTAAACCGCTTACAGGATCTAAGCCTGCCCAGGCAAAAAAGTGCGAGTCGACCCGTCCATGCTTATAAACCCCATTGGTTTCATTGGGTGGCAGGGCTTGATATGTCATTTCATCTCAATGTTGGGTAATAGTCCAACAAAATTGGAAGCAATGTCTCCAAAATTACCTAAATATTGTTGACGGGGATGTTAAACCCCAAATCAATTGAAAACATTTAATCCTGTTCCTAAGTCATCGTGAATAAACACTAGCCTTTCACAATGTCATTGTTAATAAACACTGGCCTTGCACAATGTTGTTGTTAATAAACACTATCTTGCACAATGTCATCGGTAATAAACACTCTAAACCTTGTACAATACTGCTGTTAATTAACATTAGCCTTGCACAATGCCATGGTTAATAAACACTAGCCTTGTACAATGTCAATGTTAATAAACACTAGCATTGCACAATGCTATTGTTAATAAACTCTAGCTTTGCACAATGTCATTGTTAATAAACACTAGCCTTGCACAATGCTGTTGTTAATAAACACTCGCCTTGCACAATGTCATTGTTGATCAACACAAGCCTTGCACAATGTAGTTATTAATAATATCACTAGCCTTGCACAATGTCATTGTTAATAAACACTAGCCTTGCACAATGCTGTTGTTGATAAACACTAGCCTTGTACAATGTTGCTGTTAATTAACACTAGCCAAGCTTGCACAATGCAGTGGTTAATAAATACTAGCCTTGCACAATGTCATTGTTAATAAACACATGCCTTGCACAATGTAGTTATTAATAATACATGTATCACTAGCCTTGAACAATGTCATTGTTAATAAACACTAGCCTTGCATAATGCTGTTATTAATAAATACTAGCCTTGCACAATGTTGATGTTAATTAACACTAGCCTTGCACAATGCTGTGGTTAATAAACACTAGCTTTGCACAATGTCATTGTTAATAAACACTTTAAACCTTGCACAATACTGTTGTTAATAAACACTATAGTATATTAACGACCTTTGAGAGTTCAACATTCAAGGGAGACAAGACTATTCCATGTTTCAGGGGAAGCAGGTTTCGGATTTCCTTTTTCACAGTATTTTATAATTATAAATAAGTGTTTTGATAATGCCATTACATATAAGTCATGGCAAAGTGGATAATATGTTGCAGTACAAATCTCAGTAAAGCTATGTCACCCAATGTAAAATTCAAACTGAAGGCGACTTACCTAAAACATGGATTTGTCCAAAATTAAAAGTGCAGTCACCTCTCACTGCGTTTTTAAAGACTATAGCCTTGCACAATGTCATTGTTATTAAACACTAGCCTTGCAAAATGCTATTGTTAATAAATACTAGCCTTGCACAATGCCATTGTTAATAAACACTCTAAGCCTTGCACAATGCTGTTGTTAATAAACACTAGCCTTGCAAAATATTGTTGTTAATAAACACTAGCCTTGCACAATGTTGTTGTAAATAAACACTAGCCTTGCACAATGCTGTTGTTAATAAACACTCGCCTTGCACAATGTCATTGTTGATCAACACAAGCCTTGCACAATGTAGTTATTAATAATATCACTAGCCTTGCACAATGTCATTGTTAATAAACACTAGCCTTGCACAATGCTGTTGTTGATAAACACTAGCCTTGTACAATGTTGCTGTTAATTAACACTAGCCAAGCTTGCACAATGCAGTGGTTAATAAATACTAGCCTTGCACAATGTCATTGTTAATAAACACATGCCTTGCACAATGTAGTTATTAATAATACATGTATCACTAGCCTTGAACAATGTCATTGTTAATAAACACTAGCCTTGCATAATGCTGTTATTAATAAATACTAGCCTTGCACAATGTTGATGTTAATTAACACTAGCCTTGCACAATGCTGTGGTTAATAAACACTAGCTTTGCACAATTTCATTGTTAATAAACACTTTAAACCTTGCACAATACTGTTGTTAATAAACACTATAGTATATTAACGACCTTTGAGAGTTCAACATTCAAGGGAGACAAGACTATTCCATGTTTCAGGGGAAGCAGGTTTCGGATTTCCTTTTTCACAGTATTTTATAATTATAAATAAGTGTTTTGATAATGCCATTACATATAAGTCATGGCAAAGTGGATAATATGTTGCAGTACAAATCTCAGTAAAGCTATGTCACCCAATGTAAAATTCAAACTGAAGGCGACTTACCTAAAACATGGATTTGTCCAAAATTAAAAGTGCAGTCACCTCTCACTGCGTTTTTAAAGACTATAGCCTTGCACAATGTCATTGTTATTAAACACTAGCCTTGCAAAATGCTATTGTTAATAAATACTAGCCTTGCACAATGCCATTGTTAATAAACACTCTAAGCCTTGCACAATGCTGTTGTTAATAAACACTAGCCTTGCAAAATATTGTTGTTAATAAACACTAGCCTTGCACAATGTTGTTGTTAATAAACACTAGCCTTGCATAATGCTGTGGTTAATAAACACTAGCCTTGCACAATGTTAATGTTAATAAACACTCTAAACCTTGCACAATGCTGTTGTTAATAAATGCCGGCCTTGCACAATGTCATTATTAATACACTATCTAAACCTTGTAGAATGCTGTTGTTAATAAACACTAGCCTTGCACAATGTTGTTGTTAATGAACACTAGCCTTGCACAATGTCGTTGTTAATAAACACTCTAAACCTTGCACAATGCTGTTGTTAATAAATGCTAGCCTTGCACAATGTCATTGTTAATAAACACTAGCATTGCACAATGTCATTGTTAATATACACTCTAAACCTTGCACAATGCTGTTGTTAATAAATGCTGGCCTTCCACAATGTCGTTGTTAATAAACACTCTAAACCTTGCACAATGCTGTTGTTAATAAACGCTAGCCTTGCACAATGTCATTGTTAATACACACTAACCTTACACAATGCTGTTGTGAATAAATTATAGCCTTCCACAATGTCACTGTTAATAAACACTAGCCTTGCACAATGTTGTTAATAAATACTAGCCTTGCACAATGTCATTGTTAACAAGAGGCCCAAGAGGGCCTGTCGCTCCACCGGCTAACTTCAGACAATTGTCATATTTATTACATTAACCAATTGTATACTAGTGGACTCTTCTATTGCTATATGTTGGACCAGTCCATTTGTCATATAAAGGGTGTCAGGCCTATTTTTTTTCTATTTTTTGATGGAAAATTCTGTTAGCAAATAGTGCAGGCCATGATCAGACATGGTGTTCTGCGGGGTCTAATCTGTGCCAGCACTGTTTGCCAAGGTACCCATTTAGGGTTTTCCCGCATGCAATGGGTAAAAAAGAAACAGGTGATCCACCCAAGGAATGTCCATTCTATATTTTTTGGACCCCAGAGCCATGGTTGGCAGGATTTATGTGAGTGACCATTTGGCATTGCTCCGTTCTAAATATCTAAAGCTCTGGGCCTTATGGTTTCAGAGAAGAAGACTTTTTTTAAGTTTTTCCTATTATAAGTCTATGGGAACTAATATGCCTCTGGGCGTGACCAATTTTTTACCCCAGGGGCATTGTTGGCAGGATTTATTTGAGTGACCACTTGACGTTGCTGCATACTTAATATCTAAGCTCTGGGCACTGATGGTTTCAGAGGAGATTTTTGTCAGTTTTTCCCAGTATAAGTCTATGGGAGCTTATGGGCCTCAGGATGTGGCCAATTTGGACCCCAGGGGCATAGTTGGCAGGATTTATGCAGTTGAATACTTCAAGTTGCTACATACTAAGCTCTTGGCCTTATGCGGTTTCAGAGGAGAAAAGTTTCAAGATTTTGTCATTATTAGTCTATGGGAGCTACTAAGCACCGGGGCATTGCCAATTTGGACTCAAGAGTCATAGTTCGCAGGACTTAGTAGGTGACCACATAACTTTGCTACATACTACAGTTCAACCTGTATTAAGCAAGTGCCTAAGGGATAGTCAAAATATGCTTGCTTAAGACAGGTTCTTGCTTAATACAGGTGAAATTTAACACATCTGCCTTTCTTGGGAACTGAATGCCTGCTTGCTTAAGACAGGTTGCTTGCTTCATAGAGGTGGCCACTAAGACAGGTTTTACTGTAAATGTCTTAGCTTTAGGCTTTATGGTTTCAGAGAAGAAGTTTTTCCGTTTATTGGTCTATGGAAGCTAATGAGCCAAAGGTGGTGGCCATGGCGGCCATGTTTTTTGTCTGATCAAAATTTCTTCAATGAATCTGACAATGGTAGACACAAGGAACATTCATGAAAATTAAGAACGAAATCCATTTAGCGGTTTTGGAGGAGAAGATTAAAAAAAAAAAAAAGATCCCTTTATGAGTCTATGGAAGCTAATTAGCCAATGGGCGTGTCCATGGTGGCCATGTTTTTTGTCTGATCAAAATTGCTTCAAGGAATCTGACAGAGATCCACCCAAGGAACATTCATGCAAAGTAAGACTGAAATTTATTAAGTTGAGCGGTTTTGGAGGAGAAGGTTTTTTAAAACTTTTTTTTTGGTTTCGATGCCATTTTGTTCTGCATGTAACAAAATTCTTTGAAGGAATTCAGAAGAGGACTATGTGAGAAACATTCCTGTGAAGCTTGGTAACAATCGACCAAGTAGTTAAGGAGGAAATGTTTAAAGAAAAAAGTTAACGCATGGATGCACAACCGCACAGACGCACAACAGACACAGGGCCATAACATATAACTTAAGACCCGTCGGTCTTTGGCCAGTGGAGCTAATAAATCAATCTCCCTCAGTATTTTGAATTTATTTTGAAACATCAAGTCGTATAAATAGGGTTTGTGTTGAAAACATCAGTTCTATCACCAGTGTGATGGGCAAGTGAAATTTCTGATGTTTTGAATTTTAGAATGACAATTTGTAGGTGGACCTCTATAGATATGTGATAGTCAGCAAAATTGGAGGAGATTAATTCAGATACAGGAAGGTACTTTTAAATAAATAAATAAATAAACAAGAACTTTTGAAGAAGAGAAGACTTTTTTAACATTACACTACATGTTATATAGTGAAAATAAACCCCGCCCACTGCAGCCATGTTTTTTGTCGGCTCAAAATTTCTTCAAGGAATCTGACAGAGGTCCACCCAAGGAACATGCATGCCAAATAACTATGAAATAAAACAAGAACTTTTGCAGAAAATATTTTCAGCATTACACTATATGTTATATAGTGAAAATAAGCCTCGCCCATGGCGGCCATGTTTTTTTGTAAGATCAAATATTTTTCAAGGAATCTGACAACAGTCCACACAAGGACAATTCATGCAAATTACAATGAAATCCGACAAGTACTTTTGCAGAAGAAGATTTTTTAGCATTACATTATAATTATGTTAAATAGTGAAAATAAGCCCCGCCCATGGTGGCCATGTTTTTTGTCGGATCAAAATTTCTTCAAGGAATCCAAAAGAGGTCCACCCAAGGAACATTCATGCAAAATAAAAACAAGGCATCGCATGCGATACAAATCCCCTCGCACTAGACAACTTCATGTGTGGAAAACACTGAAATGGCAAAAGTCCAACTTGCTTGAGATATTATCATATGCAACATTTGTGTAAAGTTTGTTTAAAAATCCTCCAATAAATGTACATTCTAGAGTGATGACATTTCTCTAAAAATAGCCATAGTGACCTTGCCTTGAGGCCATGACCACGAAAGTATATCTTGCTCAAGATATTATCATAAGCATCTTTTGTGTGAAGTTATATTAAAATCTGTTAATAAATGTAGGCGGTAAAGCGATGACAAAGTTTTTCTAAAGATAGCCACAGTGACCTTGACTTTGAGGTCATGACCTTGAAAGTCGAAGTAAGTCGAGATATTATCATAAGAAACATTTGTGTGAAGTTCTATTACAATCCATCATTAAATATAGGCGCTAGAGCGATGACAAAGTTTTTCTAAAAATAGCCACAGTGACCTTGACCTGGAAAAGTAGAAGTAAAACAAAGATCAGGAATTGATACAATTAACTTACTCCATCCATAAAGTGAGTGAGTTTTAGTTTTACGTCCCACCAACAGCTAAGGTCATACGGAGACGGGACCTCGGTTTGAAGACTCATCCGAAAGTCTGGAGAAGCCCGGGATCGATCCTGCGATCCCTGGTTTACAAGGCGAGTAGGGTAACCACTGCACCACGGAGGCTTCTACTCCATCCATAAAAGACACCAAAGGGAAAGAAATACAAACATTAAGCGACCAGACCATAATGGAAACCTAAACAAAGGAAGGCCATATGGACAGTTACTTTCCCACAAAATGGCCATATGGCCATCCAAAATTAAAAGACACAAGTGATACACACAGTAAGTAACAAACAACAACATAAATAAATCGCCACAGAAGAGCCGCCTTGGAACGGTCAGTGGAAGATTTCCACTGGGGGGCTTAAATCAATTTTACGTGGCCACAATCCTCGCCCTTACTTCCGTCGCGATTTAGACAGAAAGTCTAAATAGCTTGAGATATTGTCATAAGGAACATTTGTGTAAAGTTATATTGAAATTGGTGAAAAAATGTAAGCACTAAAGCAATGACAAAGTTTTTCTAAAAATAGCCACAGTGACCTTGAAAGTCATACTCGCTCGAGGTATTGTCATAAGGAACATTTGTGTGAAGTTATATTGAAATGGGTGAAGAAATGTAAGCGCTAGAGCCATGACAAAGTTTTTCTAAAAATAGCCACAGTGACCTTGACCTTGAAAGTTGAACTCGTTCGAGGTATTGTCATAAGCAACATTTGTGTGAAGTTATATTGAAATCAGTGAAGAAATGTAGGCGCTAGAGCGATGACAAAGTTTTCTAAAAATAGCCATAGTGACCTTGACCTTGAAAGTCGAAATGGGGAGATATTGTCATAAGGAACATTTGTGTGAAGTTATATTGAAATTGATTAAGGAATGTAAGCGCTAGAGGGATGACGAAGTTTTTCTAAAAATAGACACAGTGACCTTGACCTTGAAAGTGGAACTCGCTAGAGATATTGTCATAAGGAACATTTGTATGAAGTTATATTGAAATTGGTGAAGAAATGTAAGCGCTAGAGCGATGACAAAGTTTTTCTAAAAAATAGCCACAGTGACCTTGACCTTGAGGCCTTGACCTTGTTAGTCGAACCCGCTTGAGATATTGTCATAAGGAACATTTGTGTGAAGTTATATTGAAATCAGTGAAGAAATATAGGCGATAGAGCGATGACAAAGTTTTTTCTAAAAATAGCCACAGTGACCTTGACCTTGAGGCCATGAGTTGGAAAGTCGAACTCGCTGGAGATATTTTTATAAGGAACATTTGTGTGAAGTTATATTGAAATTGGTAAAGAAATGTAGGCGCTAGAGCGATGAAAAAGTTTTTCTAAAAATAGCCACAGTGACCTTGACCTTGAGGTCATGACCTTGAAAGTCCAACTTGCTCAAGATATTGTCATAAGGAACATTTGTGTGAAGTTATATTGAAATCAGTGAAGAAATGTAGGAGCTAGAGCGATGACAAAGTTTTTCTAAAAATAGCCACTGTGACCTTGACCTTGAAGCCATGACCTTGAAAGTGGAACTCGCTCAAGATATTTTTATAAGGAACATTTGTGTGAAGTTATATTGAAATTGGTGAAGAAATGTAAGCACTAGAGCGATGACAATGTTTATCTAAAAAATAGCCACAGTGACCTTGACCTTGAGGTCATGACCTTGAAAGTCAAACTCACTAGAGATATTTTTATAAGGATCATTTGTTTGAAGTTATATTAAAATTGGGGGAGAAATGTAGGCGCTAGAGCCATGACAAAGTTTTTCAAAAAATAGCCAGTGACCTTGACCTTGAGGTCATGACCTTGAAAGTCGATCTTGCTCCAGATATTGTCGTAAGGAACGTTCGTGTGAAGTTATATTAAAATCGGTCAAGAAATGTAGGCGCTAGAGCGATGACAAAAGTATGTACATACGTACGTGGCGCTAGAGCGATGACAAAAGTACGTACGTGGCGCTAGAGCGATGACAAAAGTACGTACGTAAGTACGGGACAAATGCTATATCCCCCCTCACAACTATGTTGTGCGAGGGGATAATGAAATCCAACAGGTGGGTTTGGAGGAGAAGATTTTTAAAGATTTTTAATTTTTTGTGTGGTTTTGTTGCCATGGCAACCAGAGTTCTGGGTGTAACAAAATTCTTTGAAAAAATTTAGAAGAGGACTAAGTAAGGAACATTCCTGTGAAGTTTGGTTACAATTGGCCCAGGAGTTTAGGAGAAGATGTTTTAGCATTACACTATATGTTAAATAGGGAAAATAAGCCCCACCCATGGCGGCCATGTTTTTTGTCGGATCAAAATTTCTTCAAGGAATCTGAAAGAGGTCCACCCAAGGAACATTCATGCAAAATAAAAATGAAATCCAACAGGTGGTTTTGGAGGAGAAGATTTTTAAAGATTTTTAATTTTTTGTGTTGTTTTGTTGCCATGGCAACCAGAGTTCTGGGTGTAACAAAATTCTTTGAAGGAATTTAGAAGAGGACTAAGTAAGGAACATTCCTGTGAAGTTTGGTTACAATGGGCCCAATAGTTTAGGAGGAGAAGATGTTTTAGCATTACACTATATGTTAAATAGGGAAAATAAGCCCCGCCCATGGCGGCCATGTTTTTTGTCGGATCAAAATTTCTTCAAGGAATCTGAAAGAGGTCAACCCAAGGAACAGTCAAGCAAAATAAAACTGAAATCCAACAGGTGGTTTTGGAGGAGAAGATTTTTAAAGATTTTTAATTTTTTGTGGTTTTGTTGCCATGGCAACCAGAGTTCTGGGTGTAACACAATTCTTTGAAAGAATTTAGAAGAGGACTATGTAAGGAACATTCCTGTGAAGTTTGGTTACAATTGGCCCAGTAGTTTAGGAGGAGATGTTTAAAGAAAAAGTTAACGCACAGACGCACGGATGCATGGACGCACGGACGCACGACGGACACAGGGCCATGACAATAGCCCCGCTGGCCTTCGGCCAGTGGAGCTAATAAACACTAGCCTTGAACAATGTCATTGTTTTAAAATAAACACAAGCCTTGCAAAATGTTGTTGTTAATAAACACTAGCCTTGCACAATGTCATTGTTAAAAAACACTAGCCTTGAACAATGCCACTGTTTTAAAATAAATATTAGCCTTGCCTTGAAGTTGTTTGATTTTTGTGTTCATGGAGATGTTGCACTGATGAGTTAGGAGGCCTTCATGTGGACTGAACAAATTATTTGTCTTAATCGTGACGGAAGTAAGGGCGAGGATTGTGGCCACGTAAAATAGATTTAAGCCCCCCAGTGGAATTCGTTTCCACTGACCATTCCAAGGCGGTTCTTCTGTCGCAGTTTATTTTTTGTTATGGTTTGTCTTTGGGTGTTTGTGTCGCTTATATAATTTTATTTTGGATAGCCTATTGGCCATTTTATGGGAAAGTAACCTTCCTTTTGGCTTTCTGCTGTTGGTGTTTCTGTTGGGGTCTGTTGTTTCATGTCTGTGTTTCTTTCCCTTTGGTGTCTCTGATGGGAGCTGTGGGTTAATTGTATTGATTCCTGATAATTGTCTCCACTTCTATTTTGCACAATGTTTTTGTTAATAATCTCTAGCCTTGCACAATGTTATTGTTAATAAACACTAAACTTGCACAATGTTGTTGTTAATAAACACTAGCCTTGCAGGTTCTTTTGTCACCGTTTATTTTTGTTATGGTTTGTCTCTGAGTGTGTGTATCACTTATGTCTTTTTGATTGGCCATTTTGTGGGAAAGTAACTGTCCTTTTGGTTTTCCCATTAGATTCTTGTTATTTAACGATTCCTGATCATTGCCTTCATTTCTATTTTGCACAATGTTGTTGTTATATAAACATTAGCCTTGCACAATGCTGTTAATTTTGAACAACTGGTCCCTGATCTAACTTTTACACATTCATGGCCACAAAAAAGTAAAGTTTTTTGCCAAAAAATTATGGTATTTTTCACATTTCTGCTTCAAACACAGATTGTAAGTGTTTGATTAAACTGTCTAATGGGTACATGTAGCTAAGGTCTATGCTATGTTTTAAGCAACTTCGGAACAAAAAAAAAAGATTTATATGCTTATCAATCCTACCTTTCTCTATATAAAGTAGGGTTTACAATTAAGTGTATTTATCTCAATACTAGTTTACCAGACACAGCAGTTTGTTCCTGATGTCTGTCACATGGTTTTATCAGTTTGTTTGTTTGATTTGAGGATTAACCTCCCCATCAACACTGCATTGGTAATTTTGAGACGTTGCTTCCAATTTGTGGGACTTTTACCCGACATTGAGATGAAATGACATCTCAAGCCCTGTCGCCCAATGAAACCAATAGGGTTTATTAGCATGGACGGTCTGCCTCGCACCGCAGTCCTGGACAGTCTTAGATCCTCTAAGCGGTTTACCAGTACTAGTGTGCGGGCCGGATTCAGCTCTGCTTGGAAGCATCATGCAGCCCATATATTTCTTCAAGCCCCTATGGTCGGGGGTGGCTTGGTTTTATCAGCAGAATAAATTCAAGTCAGTTAGTACAAAAAGCTTCAATTAAAGGAATTCCAAGCTCAAAGCTAACAAATCAGACATTACAGTACTTTCAATATTATTTTTGTGACTTGGTTAATTTAATTTCTGATATCTTTCATGAGGAAAACTCAGAACAAAAACAAAATCCTTCTGATAAGCCGTTGATAATTAGAAACTGGTCTGAAAATATTCCTAATTAACCCATAAAATGCCAATCACGACAATTGTCATCTGCTTTGCCGTCAGCCGGTTACCCTTAAAGTCATTTTTTTGCAAACAGTGTGGACCCAGATCAGACTGCTCCTGTAGGAGCAGTCTGATCTGGGTCCAAACTGTTTGCCTGTATGCAAAAATATTTTTAAACAGGTTGCACGACATAAGCAGACAACATTTTCAGATGTAGTTTAAGGGTAAAAGGAATAGCTGGTATATTTTCAGCCATTTTTAACAAAGAACCTAGAAAACTCTCTGCTTGCTTTCCTGTCAGCTGATCCATTCTGAATATGTGGTATACTCTTAAAGAAAAGGATTTGCTCGTCAAGTCTTACAGGAAAGAATTTGCTCCTAAGGAACAAGGGGAAAGATTTTGCTCCTAAGGAGCAAGGTCTACTGTCAACTGAAAGAATTTGTTCCTAAAGAGCAAGAATGTCTACTCTCACAGGAAAGAATTTGCAAGGTCGACTCTAAATCCGAATGAGCAAGAGGTCTACTCTTAAAGGAAAGATTTGCTTCTAAGGAGAAAGGTCTACTCTCAAAGGGAAGAATTTAAAGGAGCAACAAAAGAGGTTTACTCTTAAAACAAACAATTTATGGTGCAAGGTGTCTACTCTTACAGGAAAGAATTTGCTCCTGAGGTAGCAATGAGGATACTCTCAAAGGAAAGCATTAATGTTCCCAAGGATGAAGGGGATGAAGGGGTCTACTCTTACATGAAAGAATTTGCTCCAAAGGAGCAAGGTCTACTCTCAAAGGAAAGAATTAATGTTCCCAAGACTAAGGGGTCTACTCTTACAGGAAAGGAATTTACTTCTAAGGAGCAAGGTCTATTCTCAAAGGAACAAATTGATGTCTAAGGGGTCTAATCTTACAGGAAAGAATTTGCTCCTAAGAAGCAAGGTCTATTCTCAAAGGAAAGAATTAATATTCTCAAGGATGAAGGGGATGAAGGGGTCTACTCTTACTCTTTCTTAAAGGAGCAAGGTCTACTCTCAAAGGAAATAATTAATGTTCCCAAGACTAAGGGCTTTTACAGGAAAGGATTAACTTCTAAGGAGCAAGGTCTATTCTCAAAGGAACAAATTCATGTTCCCAAGGACCAAGGGGTCTACTCTTAAAGGAAATGATTTTCTCCTAAAGGAGCAAGGAGGTCTATTCTTAAACCTAAGGAGCAATGAGTTTGTTTGTTTGATTTGAGGCAATAAGGCTACTCTCAAAGGGAAAAATATGGAGCAAATTCTTAAATTGTCTTTGACAGCAGAACCTTACTAACAAAGAATACAAAACTATTTAGTATACTCTTGAAGGAAAGAATTAGCTCCTAAAGGAGCAAAAAAGAAAAAAAAATCGCTCCTAAGGAGCAAGTGGTCTCTTCTTACAGAAAAGAATTTTCTCCTAAAGGAGCAAGAAGGTCTACTCTTAAAGGAAAGAATTTTGTCCTAAAAGGAGGAAGGAGGTCAAGTCTTAAAGGAAAGAATTTGGTCCTAAAGGGAGAAAGGAGGTCTACTCTAAAAGGAAAGAATTTGGTCCTAAAATGAGGGAGGAGGTCTAGTCTTGAAGGAAAGAATTTGCTCGTAAAGGGAGCAAGGAGGTCTATTCTTAAAGGAAAGAGTTTTCTCCTAAAGGCGCAAGGAGGTCTACTTTTAAAGAAAAGAATTTGCTCTTAAAAGGAGCAAGGATGTCTACTCTTAAAGGAAAAGATCTAGTCCTAAAGGGAGCAAGGTGGTCTACTCTTCGATGAAAGAGTTTGGTCATAAAAGGAGCAAGGAGGTCTCAACTTAAAGAAAAAAATTTGCTCCTAAAGGGAGCAAGGATGTCTACTCTTAAAGGAAAGAATTTTCTCCTAAAGGAGCAAGGAGGCCTACTTTTAAAGGAAAGAATTTGCTCTAAAAGGGAGCAAGGAGGTCTACTCTTAAAGGAAAAGATTTGGTCCTAAAGGGAGCAAGGTGGTCTACTGTTGAAGGAAAGAATTTGCTCCTAAAGGGAGCAAGGAGGTCTACTCTTAAAGGAAAGAATTTTCTCCTACAGGAGCAAGGAGGTCTACTTTTAGAGGAAAGAATTTGCTCTTAAAGGAAACAAGGAGGTCTACTCTTAAAGGAAAGAATTTGCTCTTAAAGGGAGAAAGGAGGTCTACTCTTAAAGGAAAGAATTTGCTCCTAAAGGGAGCAAGAAGGTCTACTCCTAAAGACAATAATTTACTCTTAAAGGGAGCAAGGAGGTCTACTCTTAAAGGAAAGAATTTGTTCCTAAAGAGAGCAATGATGTCTACTCTTAAAGAAAAGAATATGCTCCTAAAGGGAGCAAGGAGGTCTGCTCTTAAAGGAAAGAACTTGTTCCTAAAAGGGAGCATTGTTGTCTACACTTAAAGGAAAGAATATGCTCCTAAAGGGAGCAAGGAGGACTGCTCTTAAAGGAAAGAATTTGTTCCTAAAGGGAGCATTGTTGTCTACTCTTAAAGGAAAGAATATGCTCCTAAAGGGAGCAAGGAGGTCTGCTCTTAAAGGAAAGAATCTTCTCCTAAAGCAGGGCCTGACAAATCCAAGTTTCAGTTACAATATTCCTTAATTAGGCTATACATTTCTTCAGGGCCAGTGAAAAAAGAAATCTACTCTTAAAGGTAAGAATTGACTCCTAAAGCGGCAAGAAGGACTACTATGGAGCATTCTTTTTTCTTTGAGAGTAGTTCCTTTTTGACAAAGAATACAAATCTATTTTAACCCTTATCTTGCTGAATATTCATGTAACCCACTCCCATTTCTGTTTATCAACCAATCAAATTACTTGATGTAATTTATTGCTACAAATTCATAAACTGAATGCCAAACAGTGAAGATCCTGATCAGATGGCTTCTTCAGAAGCCATCTGATCTGGATCTGCACTGTTTGCAAAGATAGGGGTTGTCTTGAACAGCAAGATAAGGGTTAAGAGTTGTCCTGTTGAACATGGCAAACTCTAACTTTGGAAACAGTGTAGAGCCAGATTGCCAGATCAGATGGCTTCTGAAGAAACCAACTGATCAAGATCTATACTGTCATTTAAAGTATTGAGTTTGAATGAAAACATTATATCAATGGATAATCTGATTGGTTGTTAGCCAGAAATGGGTGTTGATAACTTAATTCATTCAGCAGGATAATAGGTTCAAGTTCTCTCCTATGAAACTGTATCCATCATTTCTGATACACAACATTATACTGTCAAATTCCTAAAACATTGGACACCTTGAGGACTTGCTGTAATTCTCTTAAAATTTTAGCAAATTTGTTTCACTATCCTGTAAGCAAATGGTATGGCAAATAGTGTAGGCCCTGATCAGACTTCAGGAGCACTGTATGCTTATAAACTGATTGCTTATGCCTATCTGTCCACAAAATTGGAAGCAACGTCTCCAAAATGACCTTTACAGTGTTGACGGGGACGTTAAACCTCAAATCAACAAACCAACCCAATACATAGGGTCATTACTGTAAAAATTCAAGCAGAGAAAGTGGTATGACAATATTCAATCTGCTAATTATTTTCCAGTCTCTGAAAAATAGCTCTTGTATAAATGGAAATTGATTTATAATGAAATGACAAGTATGGTAGTTTTGTTTTAGAGACAGTTCTTATATTTTTTCTATGATACAGTTTTATGGCCTTTTTATTTATTTTGTGTCAACAATATTTATCACAGGTGGGCAAAAGGTGCAGACAGCATTGCAAACATTATAGACCTTGATCAGACTGCTCCTGGTCTGGGTCTTAGGCCTGCCCTGTCCCAGTACTTAGGATCATTAAGGTAAAGCCCGTTCATTAGGGCTTTGAGAAGTGGAAAGAGGCCTTCAAACATGTACACTCTGCAGACTCAGATCAGCCTACGAGTCGTACATAACCACTCAGTTATTATTCAGCCTTCTCAGTCAGTGTAGGAAGAAACTTTATCCTGCTGTTCACCACAACCCCTGCCTTTGCAAACAGTGTAGATCCAGATCAGATGGCTTCTTTAGAAGCCATCTGATCAGGATATACACTATTTGTCATGCAGGTTATGAACTGAACAAATATATTGTATCAAGTAATTTGATTGGTTGATTATCAGCAATGGGAGTAGCTTAATTAATTTATGCAGCAGGATAAGGGTTGAGGGTCTTCCAAACAGTGCACAGTGAAGACTCTGACCAGAATGCTTGGACATGTAAGCCTCAAGGGCTCAATTTTGTTAGTACAGCCATATTTAAGAGTACAGACTGCAAAAATTAAGGAACTTTCTAACTTTTCATGAAGTCAGCAGGCTTTTTTTTTCAAAAACTTAGCACCCAGTTGGTCAAAAATACATTATGCTTTTGCCTGGGCCACAAATCTCCAAAACAAATAAACTACTCTGTATTCAATCCATGTTGGCTCAATCAAAAACTGTGAAGAACCAGATCAGACTGATCCAGTATAAAGCAATCTGTTCTGGGCCTTCACAATGAGCTACTGAAATGTTGTCCCATTTTGTTACTTCAGAAAAGTAATTTCCATCATTTTTCTTAGATTCCTGAAAGATTATAGTGAAATTTTGCTATTAAGACCAACTGAAGTCAAGACTTATTTGGCATTTAACTCTTGACCTGCTGAATATTTAACTTTGCCACACCCGCTACCAATTATCAACCAATCAGATTACTTGATGCAAATTATTGCGACAAATTCATAAACTGAATGACAAACAATGAAGATCATGATCAGATGGCTTCTGAAGAAGCCATCTGATCTGGATATTCATTGTTTGAAAGATAAAACATATCCGGGTTCAGCAGGACAAGGGTTAAGGATAGATAAAACTCCCTTGCTTCATCTGCAATAAATTTGTAAGTCTGTAACAAGGTGTGTAGCCATTATGCACTCATTAAGCATCACTGTCAATCATTTACCTGTTGTTAGTTGACAAATGTCTATAAGGACATTTAACCCATTTCAGACTGGAAACCCCTAAATGGGTACCGTGGCAAACAGTGCAGGCCCAGATCAGATGCCGCAGAACGCGGCGTCTGATCAGGGCCTCCACTGTTTGCTAAAAGTTCAGTCATTTTCCAAATAAATTTTGATGAAAACACAACCTGGCACCCCTAAATTTTGAAATGGACTCCTGCTATACATGAGGAGGAAGATTCCATTTGGTACAAAAAGGGTTAATGAATTAAAACATGCCAAAAATAATACTGATGAATTTTTGTGAATGCGGATAACATAAAAGGAGGTTGAGAACAAATCATTAACCCTTTTGGTACCAAATAGAATCTTCCTCCTTATAAGTAACATGGGTCCATTTCAAAATTTAGGGGTGACAGTTTATGTTTTTTTTTTTAATTTATTCAGAAATTGGTTGAACTTTAAGCAAACAGTGGAGGCCCTGATCAGACACCGCATTCTGAGGCGTCTGATCTGGGCCTGCACTGTTTGCCAGGGTACCCGTTTTGGGGTTTCTGGCACTAAAAGGGTTGAAGATGACCACTGTTCAAAGGTGTAGCCAATCCTTAAAAGGGTATTCAGAATATTTGAGTTATTCATTCTTCGTGTTTTCTATACCTAGTGTCCACCTTTGGGACTCTGAAATAAGGAATTTTATTGTGCAAGTATCCATACTAAACAAACTGTCTAAGTACCAATATCTAGAGGAGGCCCTGCCCATCTGGGCTTGGAGAAACAGACTGGGCTGCATAGTTCTTCCACGCAGAACTGAAACCAACGACACATGAACACTGGTAAACTGCTTAGAAGGCCGCCTGCTCAGGCAAAGCGGTGTGAGTCAGATTGTCCCTACATTTAAACCCTTTTGGTTTGTTTGGGTAGCAGGTCTTGAGATGTCATTTCCCCTCAATTTCAAGTAAAAGTCCCCAAAATATTGGAAGCAACATTTCCAAAATGACCTAAATAGTGTTGACAAGGATGTAAAAACTAATATCCAGCGACAATAAATTGTTTATGTACCAGTATCTCTGGTAAACAAACTGATTA
Source organism: Lucinisca nassula (assembly GCA_963580285.1). Taxonomy (NCBI): domain Eukaryota; kingdom Metazoa; phylum Mollusca; class Bivalvia; order Lucinida; family Lucinidae; genus Lucinisca; species Lucinisca nassula. The sequence goes on from OY757025.1 coordinate 125,534,969, forward strand.
AATACCAGCATCCATGATGTTTATTAAACTGTCTATACATGTATACATGTATCCAGGATAAACAGATTGTCTAAGTACCAGTAGCCATGGTAATATATCAGTATCCATGGTAAACAAAAGTTCATGGTAAATTAGACATTACGTAATATTCTAACTTGTCTAAGTACCAGTGGCCATGGGATATATGGTAAACAGATTGTCTAAGTACCAGTAACCATGGTATATATCAGTATCCATGGTAAACAAAAGTTCATGGTAAATTAGACATTACGTAATATTCTTATCTCTTGTTGGGCACACAACTTGTAAAATCTGATAAGTGCTTTTAAGCCTGTTTCATGAATATTTCAATTCTACACATCACTCACTACAGTATTCAGAAGTTTGCAAAAACTGGAGTACCTGGTGAAAAGCACCTGACCTCCTAAATCAGAATTTTCATTCAGAATGGCGTCTTGGGCTGTGTTCGAACTAAAAGTTGCGACAAACATTGACATTAAGAGAGAAGTTAACTCTTATCCTGCTGTTCACGACAACCCTTTTCTTTGCAAACAGTGTAGATCCAGATCAGATGGCTTTGTTAGACATTCAATTTATGAATTTGTAGGAATAAATTACATCAAGTAATCTGATTGGTTCAAAGTCAGAAATGGGTGTGGCTAAACTGGATAGTCAGCAAGAGAAGGGTTAAATATTGTAAGCTGTAAGCGAAACATTGCCATGTCTCAAAATCTGATGTTGTAATCATGGTAAACTAGAGTACATTCAGATTTAAAATTTGCACTTTCACCCAATGAGCCATCATCACAGAATCAGTCTGTGCATTATATGCTGTAATAGTCGCAAATGTGGGGCAAAAACCATTTAGAAATTGAAAAGGGCCTTAACAATGCCAGAGTATAACAGTCTTTGCCCATAAATGGTCATGTATACCTTTTTGTTTGGATATAACAAGTTTGTTTAACTAACACGGTTTCTGCTTTGGACCCATTAATAGTGTTTGTTTTTTAATGTCCCCTTCAACATTACTTAGGTCATTTTGGAGACGTTGCTTCCAATTTTGTGGGACTTTTACCTGACACGGATATGAGATTACATCTCAATCCCTGCCACCCAATGAAACCAATAGGGTTTATATGCATTGACGGTCCGACTCGCACCACTTTGCCTGGGCAGGAATAGACCTTCTAAGCGGTTAACCAGTACTCATGAGAGGTCAGTTTTGCAGCTCTGCGTGGAAGCATCATGCAGCCCAATCTATTTCTTAAAGCCCCAATGGGTGGTGGCCATCATTTATAGTGTTATAAAGAGGTTGGGGTGTATATGTTTTAATACAGAAATAAGAAAACGTCCCAACTTTTTTCTTGCCATTTCTCCTTATCTGGAGGCAAGAAATATCGTCAATACAACACGACAATGGGGAGATTATCTGTGGTAACAAGCGGATATTCCATACCACAATGGAATCAATAAAACAAACAAACCAGATGGATTCTGTTTACCTGACTGCTCAGATTTGTTTCTAATATCATATTTGCTGTCAATGTCTGGAATATTATATCTTTAGGTGTAGGAGTACAGCTGAACTATTTAATTTTAATACTTCCATTTATGATGAAGAAAAGAATATGGTACTCCATTAGTCAGCAGAAGGTTTCAATAACCCTTATCCTGCTGTTCACTACAACCCCTACCTTTGCAAACAGTGTAGATCCAGATCAGATGGCTTCTGAAGAAGCCATCTGATGAAGCCATCTGATCAGGATCTTCACTGTTTGTCATTCAGTTTGTGAATTTGAACCAAAAACTATACCCTGTAATCTGATTGGCTGATGATCAGAAATGGGTGTGGCAAATTAAAATATTCAGCAGGACAATTAGGTTAAATAATTTTATATGGGAAACCCAAAAATGTGACACTTGCAAACGATCAGTCCCCACAGGGCTCAGACCTGACCCCACAGAATGCAGTGTCTGATCAGGGCCTTCACTACCGTATTCACCCTATTTACACCAAATGCTCCTATAAGTGTATACATAAAATTTGTGCTCACTACTCAGCCTTTGTTTGCTTGGAGTTTATTGTCCCATCAACACTTTTTAGGTCATATTGAGCTGGTCAGTTTACCAACCACACTTTTCATGGGCTGACTTATACAAAAACAGTTAACCAGTACAGTGCACATTCTTTCACAAGAAACTGACAACTGCCCTTCTTGAATCAGCAGAGGGAGCAAATGACCATAGAAAAGACCCAGGCAGCTATCAAACCCCCACCCTCTAATGTTCAGTCAAGGTCTTACTCATGAAATATGATTTGATTTATTTCAGTCTGTTTCCATTTATATCTCAGTACATGTATACACTTACCTCAGATATATCAAGATACATGTATACTTGCCTGGTCTTTTTTATACCTCTTCTCATCTGATGAATCTCAAGTGAGTGGTATAGACCCTCTTAAGATATGTTTCTAAACATTATACTTTAATAAATAGTCCAGAACTTTACATGCACCTGCCCATCTGGCTTGGAGAAATAGGCTGGGCTGCATGGTGCTTCCACACAGAGCTTAAACCGAGTGAACGTGAGTACTGGTATCGTCCTTGCATTTAAACCCTTGCAGTTTGTTTGGGCCATGGCTTGAGATGTCATCTCATCTAAATGTCGGGTAGAAGTCCCACAAAATTTGAAGCAATATATCCCAAATGAACTAAACAGTGTTGATGGGATGTCAAACTTATGCAAATAAACAAACAAGTCCTGACCTTTACTAATAATGCCTGCCTAGTTATTTACTTATATGCGTGTTCTAATGCATGGTTCAGTACAAATGACCATTCCCTAACTAGAGCTGTCAGAGGATCTGACTATAGCCCCGCTTCAGCGCTGTCAGAGAAGAAAGTTATTTAAGCTGCAGAGAAAACAGTTATGAACAAGAAATAACTGTTGAAAATTTTACATTATCTGGAAAAACTCTAAGAGTTGTGAGCCCTTGTCCCTCATTTCAATGAGCATGATACATTACCAGAATGTCCATGTTTATACTAAATTTCATCTTCCATTTTTCAATGTTCAAAGGGTAATAACTCCTAAAGTAGGCAAATCAGAGTCAGGGTTCCTGCGCTCTGCACATTGTCTCATGGTGCTTTACACTTGTGTGAAGTATCATGAAAATATCTCAAATGGTTTGTGAGTTATGGAGCCGACACAGTCAAAATTGCCTTTTTAAATGTTCAAAGGGCAATAACTCCTAAAGTAGGCAAACCAGAGTTATGGTTCCTGCACTCTGCACATCATCTCAAAGTGCTTTTCATTTATTTGAAGTTTCATGAAAATATCAGAAACGGTTATGGAGCGGACATAGTTAAAATTGCCATTTTTTAATATTCAAAAGCCTATAACTGAAAAAGTAGACAATCCAGAGTTTGGGTTCCTGCGCTCTGCACACGTAATATGGTGCTTTACATTTGTGTGAAGTTTCATTAAATTATCTCAAACGGTTTTTGAGTTATCGAGCAAAGACGGCTAAAATTGATATTTTTCAATATTCAAAGGGAAATAACTCAAAAATTAGGCAATCCAGAGTTATGGTTCCTGCACTCTGCACACCATCTCATGGTGTTTAATGTTTGTGTGAAGTTTCATGAAAATATGTGAATGGGTTTTAAAGTTATGGAGCGGACACGAAAATTGTTAACAGACACAGACAGACAGACACACAGAAAATACGAAAACCAGAGTTATGGTTCTTGCGCTCTGCACATTGTCTCATAGTGCTTACCATTTGTGTGAAGTTTCATGAAATTATCTCAAACGGTTTTCGAGTTATGAAGCGGACACTGTTAAAATTGCCATTTTTCAATGTTCAAAGGGCAATAACTCCAAAAATAAGCAATGCAGAGTTATGGTTCCTGCGCTCTGCACATCGTCTCATAGTGCTTAACATTTGTGTGAAGTTTCCTAAAAATATCTCAAACGGTTTTCGAGTTATGAAGCGGACACAATTAAAATTGCCATTTTTCAATGTTCAAAGGGCAATAACTCCAAAAGTAGGCAATCCACAGTTATAATTCCTTCGCTCTGCACATTGTCTTATGGTGTTTAACATTTGTGTGAAGTTTCATGAAAATATGTTAAGCAGATACAAAGTTATGGAGCCAACACAAATTAACGGAATCACGGAATTACGGAATTACGGAAAATGTTCAAAGGGCAATAACTCCAAAAGTAGGCAATCCAGTTATAATTCCTTCGCTCTGCACATTGTCTTATGGTGTTTAACATTTGTGTGAAGTTTCATGAAAATATGTTAAGCAGATACAAAGTTATGGAGCCAACACAAATTAACGGAATCACGGAATGACAGAATGACATGGCAAATCCAATATAGCCCCACTTTTTCAAAGCGGGGCTATAATAAAGTTCCATACTTTTCTATGATATATCTGAGGTTCCTCCGGCCCCACCCATTGGAGCTTGAAGAAATATATGGGCTTCATGATGCCTCCACGCAGAGCTGAAACCAACCCGCACATGAGTACTGGTAAACCGCTTAGAGGATCTAAGCCTGCTCAGGCAAAGCGGTGCGAGTTGGCCCGTCCATGCTTATAAACCCTATTGGTTTCATTAGGCGGCAGGGCTTGAGATGTCATTTCATCTCAATGTCAGGTAAAAGTCCCACCAAATTGGAATTATTGTCTCCAAAATGACCTTTACAGTGTTGACAGGAACGTTAAATCTCAAATCAAACAAAATCTGAGGTTCCTCTAAGATCAACCAAAATGGACTGAATTAAAGTGAATCATCTTACCGGACTTATGACAAAGAGATATTGGCTATTTATGATCATTTGTCTACATAATCTATACGTATTGCAAGCAAGCTTTAAATATGTCTTGTGTTGGAGAAAATTTGTATGAAATGTCCAACCCCATTTTTTTTTAGGAAAAATATTTCAAAATGTCCTCTGCTGAAAAATACCCAGCATGCAGAGTGTTAATCCATCATCATTCAATGGAATAAACCAAGAGGGAAGTAGAGAAGATCAGAAACCTAAGATGTTTTTTTCTTGTAGCCTAGCTTACTTTCAAGAAAAATAGATAGAAAATAACAATGGCAATGAATAACAAGAACAAGTCTTAGAATTGAAAGTTGTCCAACCAGAAGACCAATTGTGTTTCTGAAATGCTCAGTCGGCTGGAAGGAGAAAACAAATAATTTTTGGTTTGATTGTTTGGCAACTGACTGAAAGTTAACAATACAACAGAACCTATACTGCTTTGTCCACATTGCTGTTGTGATATTTAACATACCGGTAGCCCTAGATAAGAGGGGGTATTCACATATTTTTTATCTTACATAATTATGTTGTGGGTACTCATTAGAAGCACCTCGTTGAGGCACTTCCAAGGAGTACCCAAAACATGCATATTAGTGCCCTTCTAATAAGTGAAGAAATAAGAAAAGTATCAGTACTTTTCGGATGAAAAAAGGATCTTATCCGGAGCTATGGGTCATGGATTTTTTTTTAGTTTAAACATATTGTATTTCCATATTGATATTGTACAAATACACAATGACATAAAACATTTAGGATTAAAACCGAACCTTATACTAAAGCTTATTTTGTCCTTTCCTGTAAAAGGGGGCAGCTGGAGAAGAGCATTTGTTTTTACATCCCAAACACAGATTGTGGGTTCTTGTTAGAACAGCCTCATTGAGACACTTCTATTGTGCACCCACAATCTATGTTTGACCAGAAATAAGGAAAAATTACCCTTGAAACCCCAGTTTTCTTAGTGTAAAGTGGAGTTTACAAGAGTTATATATTCCTCACACAAGCTTGTTAAAGTGAGGGAAAAGACTGCTGCTTACCTAACATTTTCATGTCTTTGTATGTAGATCTTGTGGAACATCGTGTCTTTTGGCTTCCCAGCTATGTCAGCCTTCATTTCCATGGCAATGTGCCGTGGCAGAACAGACAATAATAGACGCTCCTAGAAATCAAAATAAAACAATACCTTTTAGCCATTTTGTACTGGATGGAATCTTACCCTTTATTCAGTAAAATTCCTATATTAAGACGACCTTTGGAATTGTTCAAAAGTGGTCTTGAAGACCACTGTTCAAAAATGGTCTTAAAGACCACTTTTGAACAGTCCCAAGGATTAGTCGTTTCTGACAAGAGGACACTGTGTGTAGAAAACACAAAAAAAGAATAACTGCAACTTATAAATAAGCTTTTGAAAGCAGAATTGGTGGTCTTAATACAGGAATTTCATTGTATATAGTAGGAGTGCAATTCTAATTTTGGGGGAAAAGTTGAGTTACCTAAGAAACTGGCTGAATCTTTAAGAACGGTGAAAACCAAAATCAGATGCCAAATTCTGAAGCATTTGATCTGGCCGATGTCCTGTTTTTGGGTTTCTTGCGTAAAATGTGTTCAAAAGAGAAAAACAAAGCAGCCCAAATGGAAGATTCTTTTCTTTTTCAAACTTGCCTAAGCTCATCACCTACACAAGGTACAGGAAACCAGTGCAGACTCTGATCAGACTAAGACCAGTGCAAACAATGTTAGCAATGGGACAGCCAGATTTGATAACAACCCCATATATGACGCCTTGGGCCAATTGTTTAAAGCATCGTTAGCTTAATGAGCTCGCTCATGGTCGAATTGTTATCGGTACAATATCTAAAATTTTATTTTATGCCATATTTAATGATCCAAATTTTAACGATATGTTAAGTACAACGTTGTTAGTTTTGAACAACTAGCCCCTGGTGTCCAAACTAGATTATTCCAAATGGTACAGAAACAACAGGTAACAACTTTTTTCAGATATAGCAAGGCAAGATAACTCAAGGAAATTAATTAGTCAGAGTAGCATGCCTTGGCAACCTTTAGTGTTCTATACATCTGTAAAGTTTCACTATGCTATTCTAAAAAGAACAGAAATACAGGTTAAAAACTATTTTTCTGATAATTCAAGGGCAGATAACTCAAAAATGAAAAAGAAACAGAGTAGTGGGCCTTAGCCACAAAATATATCTTCAGTGCATGATATATCTAATATGGATCTATAATGTTTTTGAAAAAGAATATATCCGGGTTCAGCATCATCAGTGAGGTTTAAGAATAGTTCTTGGCCTCAATATGCTTCTGTTAATGGTCTATATCTGTGAAATATCATCCATTCCATATACAATTATAGTTAAGGAGTAATAGGTCAGAAACTGACAAGGGCTATAACTCTGTCAATGGTCAATGACTGACAGGTTTTTGCCCATTTAAACTACCCCCCCCCCCCCCCACCACCACACACACACATACAAATGTGTACTCCAAATCTGAAGAAATTATAGAAAGGACACAGTGATGATGGATCAATGAGGGTATACCATAATATACCACTATCATGTAGCAGGGTAATTTAACTACTGTTGATATTTTGATTTTTTTTTTAGAATGACAAATTTCACACAAAATTTACCTGAACATAAAAAAAATATATATATAACAAGTGGAGGGAAAAAGTTTGATTCCTTGAGTTTGCTGACTTATTTGACTTCCCAATAAAAGTTTAAATTAACCCATATATGCCTGGCATCCTGAGAAAATAATGTTGGCAAACAATGTGACCCAAATGAGATGCCACAAAATGTGGTTTCTGATCAGTGTCTACCCTGTTTGCTTAAAGTACAGGAATTTTTGTAAATATTAATTCAAGTACACCACAACTTCAAGATGGATCCTGAAATGTATAGATTATATAGAAAAATGACCATTTTTCTTTATAATCTATACATTTTTGTTTGGATATAACAATTGTTTAACGGTTCATTATAACACAGTATTGGATATAACACAATTTTAAGTTGGATCCCGAAATGTATAGATTATATAGAAAAATAACCATAAATGGTAATTTTTTATACTATCTACCGGTATACATTTTTGATTGGATATAACAGTTGTACAAGGTTTCTGCTTTGGACCCCATTAATAGTGATATAAAGAGGTTGTGGTGTACAACAAATGTCACATCCCTTAAATTGACAAATGGATCTGTCCAAAGCTATTAACCCATTGTATACTATTGTTGGACTCTTCCACTGTTGTATGATGGACTAGCTGTATGTTGGACAAGTTCATTTGTCATTCAAGGGGTGTAGTTGTTTTTTTCTTCTTGTTTTTGTAATTTTTTCCCCCTCATTTTTGATGGAAAGTCCGATTAACTTTGATTTGGAGTTTAATGTCCACGTCAACACTATTTAGGTCATTTTGGAGACGTTGCTTCCAATTTTGTGGGACTTTTACCCGACATTGAGATGAAATACTCAACAGTCCGACACACACCACTTTGCCTGGACAGGCTTAGATCTTCTAAGCGGTTCTTCAGTGCTCATGTGTGCAGTTGGTTTCAGCTCTGCGTGGAAGCACCTTGCAGCCCAATCTATTTCTCCAAGCCCTGATGGGCGGGGTCGATAAAAAAAATCTGATTAGCAACCACTGTTGACCCAGCATCTGATCTGTTTGCTCAAAGCCCTAAAATTTACGGGTTTCCAAGTAATAATGGGTTAAAGGAAAGAGTTAAATAAAATCAACAGGAAGTCATGAAGTTGTCTGTTTTCTTAACAACAGCAGTCACAGGACAGCATAGCTTGCCTATTTGTGGACAAGCCTGTTTTCTTAACTAGAGCTGTCACAGGACAAGATAGCTTACTGTTTCTTCACTGTCTAATAAAGCTGTTTTGAAGAATGCCAGAGCATTTTCTTAGTTAGTACAGTGACCTCAAGGCCATTCTTGGGTGGGGTATGGGGTTGACTGCGGCATGAGATGATGCTATTCCAAACTTGAGACAGAAACTCAACTCAAATAATTATATGCCTATCACCCCTCAAAAGGGACACTGACACCCTAAACTTTTCAAATGAACTCCTGCGTAAATAAGGTGTAAGAGTCCATTCAGGACAAAAGGGGTTTAGGAAAAATCTGTGAAATGAATATTGTTGTAAATCCCACTTTTTATAAAGGAAAACTGGGACTAACATGGGTTCAAACTAGTTTTATTATTTCTGTTCCAAGACAAACATGCAGGTTGTGGACACTTGTAAGTGATTCTTGAAAAAATGACCCAATTTTGAATATACCCTGTCGCTAATGTTTGTCCCTTCATGGCGGCTAAACAACGCAGTCTATGGGTGTAAATAAGCCATATAAGCCTAGAGGCATATTCAGGAACTTACTTCCAATTCTAAAACCAATGCCTTCTAGTACGATTATTGAGTTAGCACCATAAATATACCGGTGGGGTATGCGTTTTTGCCATGTCACAAGGCACGGTTACATACTGAAATGCAAATATCTAACCTTTTATTGTTTAGATGGAATGGGATTGCAATTGCGGTTCAATGACACGATGCTTAGGAAACAATAAGCAGAATTTAAATGCATTAAGTGTCTGGAAACAATGCCGTAAAAATAGGGTGTCACTAAAACAGCACTCACATACGGTAACGGATCTATATCTGGTCAAAGTGTGCAGACAGGAATAATTCCCTGCTTATAACTATGTCTTATATCCCTCCAAAGGAATGTTCTGATAAATAAACCATTAAGTGTTTGATCTTCTTTCGAAATAAACATAATATGAAATCTGAAAGTGGATAATTAATTTGTCACTTTTCAGAGCCTCACCTCCGTAACGGTGCTTTCAAAAGGTCAATGGATGGAAAGGAACACTTTAAGCTAATTGCCATACATACTGCATAAGTGTGTACTGATATGAAACATAATATTGACCATTGGTCCAACAACAACGGTTTGGTTGATAAAAAACAAACTGTCCTCCACCTCCGTAACTTCTCTCCTCCGTAACTTAAAAACCTAAGCCGATATAGGTACCGGAACATCTTTGTGTGCATCGAGTGCTATTTGTGCTAGTAATATCAAATCACTAAAGCAAAAGAATTGATTTTGGCCTAGCTACAGACTGTGGGGAGAAATCTATCGTTACGGAAGAGATGTTACGGAGGTGAGTTAAAATGTTACGGCGGTGAGCAATTTAGAAGTGAGCGTTACTTATTCAGACAATCAGTAGCCCAACGAAGTGTTGTTTGTTGGCAAAAGCTATGAGTTTAACTTCATAAATATACCCATTGGGTTAGCATAGACTTTTGGATGAAACAGACACATATTGGCTTACAAATATGAACTCTCCTCCGTAACGAGCATGTTTTACTGTCAAAAACTCAAAAAATATTGAAATGGTGTGGGTAAAAGTTTGGGTCAAATGTTAAAATGTGGAAATAAACCGAAAGAAAACATATCAGTCGAAACTCCATAAGGTTCATTTTTCTACCTTTTTGGTTTCATAATTGGGTCATTTTTTCAAGAATCACTGTTGTAAGAACCACCTCAGATAACCTATGGTTGCTTTTGGTGTATAATTAAGCCTTATCCTGCTGAATAAAACAAATTTAGCCACACCATTTCTGACTATCCACCAATCAAATTACTTGATGTGATGTAGAGGTCACTGTGTGAAATACTTAGATATCGGATACGGTAAGAATGTATTTGTTCAATTCACAAAGAGAATGACAAACAGTGAAGATCCTGATCTAATCTACACTGTTTGCAAAGGTAGGTGCTGTATTGTTCAAGATAAGAGTTAAAAAATTATCACATTTTGTTAAATATGTCAGTTACTGAGACATAAAATAATGCCTGGGTGTGTTGTTCAAATGGGAATACATGGATGCTGACCCCTATAATCCCTAGAGTCACAGCAATAGTTCTTCCCGTTCTTTCATACAGGGAAGCTGAAAAATGGGGGAAAATCAAGGCCACCTTAACCATTTGACAGTACCAAATGGAATCTTCCACCTTATATATAGTATAAATCCATTTCAAAACTTAGGGGTGTCAGGTTGTGTTTTCTTCTAATTTTATTTGGAAAATGGCTGAACATTTGAGTGGAACATTTTGCAAACAGTATAGGCCCCGATCAGACGCCACAGAATGCGGCGTCTGATCTGGGCCTGCACAGTTTGCCAATTACCTGTTTTGGGGTTTCTGGTATAAACGTGGTTAATCATGTCTTAATTAAAAATTAGATTTGAATTTATGGTGTTTTTAAGAAAACGTAATTTCAAAAGTATGGATTTATTGCACTAATTATCCTGGATTTTGATGTAATTTTCTGGAACTGTCATAATACTTCATCTAATGACATTTGATTTGGGGAAAAAAACTCTATGAATTGTCTCAAATTTCTTTATCTGTAGAGCATTGTCCTGTTGAATAAATTAATTCTGTCACACCCATTTCTGGCTATCAAACCAATCACATAACTTGATATAATGTATTCATTCAAATTTGCAAACTGAGTGACAAACAGTGCTGATCCATGATCAGATGGCTTCTTCAGAAGCCATCTGATCTGGATCTACACTATTTGCTTTAGGTAGGGGATGTCATGTTCAGCAGGCTAAGGGTTTAGACAAAAATTATAGGAATACCTGTTCCTGGTTCTCTCTCTGAGTTATAAGTCTGGCCTCGATACATCGCCTCGTCTCCAGAAATGCCTTTCTCTGGGCAACCTCTGTCGGGTAATGGGTGAAAATACCTGCTATATTGGCACATATGAATATAAAGATATTGCACAAAATCTGAAAAAGAGATGTTAAACCGGGTTTTATAGGTGCTGAATGAGCCATTCATAAGCATAATGAATAAGTTTTCAGAATTTACAGATTCTGCAAACTGGCTGAATATGTCGTTCCCCCCACCCCACCCCCACCCCAGATAGGTCACTTACTACTTGAGACTACCGTTAGTTCTGGGAATAATGATTTTGTCAATCCAACACAAAGGCCAGTGGTTGCAGAGGGGTCAACAAGCTAATCTGTTTGCACGCTGGTTTGACAAGACACACAAATGCCAAACCCCGGGTACTACAGGCTATATAGACTTGGATTTCTGTATACAGTGATGCAGGTAGGTACATATACCAGCAATCAGAAATGAACATATTTTAAAGAGTTATATTTTTGAACCCCTCCCCACAGCCTCACATCGTTTGAAAAGGGGTCAGGTAAGGGGTTTATTCTTAAAAGGGGTCTACTCTTAGAAGAATGAATTTGCGGATCTTTCTTCTTAGATTTGCTCCTATATGGAGCCAATTCTTTCTTCTAAGAGTTAAGGCTCTTGTTTCTTTGTTGTCTTTTTTTTTTTTTTTTTTTTTTTTTTTGTTATTTGCTTTTTTGAAGTGCTGGTGTTTTAAAAGTTGGATAATTCATAGAATTTCCTTTAATAGTCTGTTCAATTTCTATGACATATTTATTGCTCTCTCTTTGCTGATAACAAGGGGATATAAAATTCGAAACAACTTCCTCTGACACACTGACACAAGCAATTCGCATCTTGATAATCATGCAGCCTAATCGAAAAGAGCACCAGGTCTCTCACCGATTTGGGTTCGAGCCTCCCTCAGGTCACATGTGAGGAGCTAAGGGATGTAAGATCAGGTGGTTTTTCTCCAGGTACTCTGGTTTTTGCCCACCTTTGATTAAGGGTCTGCTTGAAATATGATTGTAAAATAATTTTGAAAATATGTGCTTGAATCATGAAATGTGCAGATTTAACATGGCTTGCTATTAAAATGTTCAAAGTTTTAACAAAATGTTAATTATCTGAGTATTAATTTGTTTTTAAATCTAGAAGTTGTAACAATTAATTAACCTACCTGTTTCCAAGCAAATGGGTCTTGATGGTTTCTGGCAATGGTAATAATGAGGTGAATTATAACGAAACAATTTGCACCAGAAACAGCAAGTCTCATTCGTATTGGCAGAAGGGCATATGTCATGTATATAAACAATACAGTACACCAAACACTGTCAGAAGCAGACCTGGGATCAGTATCAGCTGTGATCAAAGCCACAAATCCACACAACATCACTGCTATCACGTAGCATACTAGACTAGACTGTTTTTGATCAAAGGATGAACGATTGCACAGCACCTCGAGAAAGATGAATATCACTATGATAATGCCTAAACATACTCCCCTCATCGGAAGTGTGGCACCGCTGATGTAATAAAATATGATCAAAAGAACGGCAACAACACAGAATAATCCCATTAGTATTGTCAAATTATACTGATTTAATTTGAAGAAATACCTCTGATATAAATTCTCAAGTTTGGGATTTTTAAACCTTTTTGTTTTGAAAATATGCCGATATGATCGCTGCTCAAACCATTTTTCTTTGTAAAGCAAATCATCTTGTGAGTCATTTCTATTTTTACACCTAGAATCCTGCCGCTCATGCACCTCCTTAGTTTTTTCCCAAGCTGATCTGTGTGAAGCAGGGCTTGGTGTCTGCACATTCGAAATGTTGTCTGCCGGGGCAACTTTCTTTTGGGGTTTAATATAAAGTTGCTCAAATACTGACTTTTTGTAACTTCTCATCTGATTGGAGTTCTTAACAGCTCCATTCTGAGCTGATGCGACATCAGCGTTCTTGCTATTAAACATCTCCAGACCGGTCGAAGAACCACGGCTGTCACAGTCACTATCTGCTTTTCCCGCTGTCATGATTCGGAAGTTCTTCCCACTACGAGGAATGTTGACATCTTGCTCCATAGTGCTGTTTAGTCTGTCACAGCCTTTAGTGTAAATTCCTTATCTAGAATAGAAAAAAAAAAACAGGGTTGTTTGGCTTGCCCAGAAAACATGTACACTTCATATATTTCAGTTCTGTGGTGTATTCCTTGCTTCCAAAGGATACCCCTTCTATAGAACGTATTTTATAAAGAGCGGTTTTGTCTTTCAGCACCTGGCTCGGGTCAGCAACAGAAGATCCTGTGGTTTTTCTCCGGGTACTCAGGTTTTCGCCCACCTCTGATTAACGATCCGCTCGATATGAGTGAAATTATCTGGAAAAGGTAATAAAATGATTAAAAAATGATCCTAAGTATTGGAACAGACAGGCCAAAGCAACCCCTGCGAAATTTGTTCTAGAACCAGCATAAAGTTCTTGAACTTTTGATGAACCTTTAGAACTGTTCTTGAACTTACAGAATAATTCTTGAACAGTGGTTCTGGAACCTGAATCGTTCTCGAACACTGGTTCTATTACTATAGGATCTAAGGAAGATTTATTCTAGAACTAAACCAGTTCTTGAACAGATCTGCAAGTTCTAGAACTGTTGCCCAACAATCAAATGGTTCTTGAACAGTTGTCACAAAATCACACCTAAAATGAAAGAATAAAAATTCTAGAACTACCACTGTTCTTGAACTGATTTGTGAGTTCTAGAACTGTTGTACACATTTAAAAAACATTTATGAACTGATTTGCAAGTTCTAGGACTGTCAGCCAACATTTAACTGGTTCTTGAACAGTAACTGTTGTCACTTTTGGTTTGGTTTTGGTTTTACTGCCCTTTCAAGATTATTTCACTCATATCGAGCCTATCGTTAATCAGAGGTTAGAACCGCCTCACTAACAAGAACACACAATCTATGTTCTTGAGCAAAAATAAGGAAACTAATTGATACCCCCATAAACCCCACTTTATATAAAGTCAGGTCTATAGGATGGTCTTCATTTCACAGACTTGTTAGGTTAACCCATTCAGTACCTGAAACCCCAAAATGGGTACCCTGGCAAACAATGCAGGCCCAGATCAGATGCCGCAGAATGTGGTGTCTGATCAGGGCCTACACTGTTTGCAGGAAGTTCAGCCATTTTCCAAATAAATTTTGATGAAAACACAACCTGTCACCCTAAACTTTAAAATGGACTCTTGCTATATATATGGAGGAAAATTCCATTTGGTACAAAAAGGGTTAAGTCAGAATGTCAACAACAACTTGTTTATCAGCAATGTACTGATCTAACTAATGGATACCCCATAAACCCCACTTCATATAAAGTTGGGCCTATAGGAGGGTCTTCACATTATGATAACTCAACCGTGCGACATAGTGCTTTTTTTCATATCTCCAAAATGGCTACTTTTCTGATGAAAATCCTTCATATTTTTCTTATAAATGCTCAAAACATAGGATGTGGGTGCTCGTTAGAACCGCCTAATTGAGGCGGTTCTAACGAGTACCCACAACCTATGTCTTGGAGCAGAAATAAGAAAAATACCGAATACCCCCGTAAACCCCAGATTTCTCTATATAAATTGGGGTTTAGGGGGGTGTTCATTTCACGGACTTGTTAGCATGATGTTTATCAGCAATGTACTGATCTAACTAATGGATACCCCATAAACCCCACTTCATATAACTTGGGCCTATAGGAGGGTCTTCATTTCACGGACTTGTTAACCAGACATAACTTACTGATACAAATTATCCCTCCATTTTAACTCAGAAAGTCAACAACATCATGTTTTTCAGCAATGTACTCATCTTCTGCCATCTTTTTCTTATTCTGTTTACATTATACTTACACATTAACCCTTTTTGTACCAAACGGAATCAATCTCTTTATATATAGCAGGAGTCCATTTCGAAATTTAGGGGTGTTAGGTTCTGTTTTCTTCAAAATTTATTTGGAAAATGGCTGAATTTTTCGCAAACAGTGTAGGCCCTGATCAGACGCCGCGTTCTGCGGCGTCTGATCTGGGCCTGCACTGTTTGCCAGGGTACCCGTTTTGGGGTTTCCGGTACAAAATGGGTTAATTTAAATAAAAATGGAAATTTTACTTTTTAAAATGCAAATGATTATTAAATGTTACAATGAATGATATTTAAAGTGTTTGCTAATTAAAAATGGAAATTTTGTGGTTAACCCATTCTGTACTGAATGAAATATTCCACCTTACATTTTGTTTTATTTAAGGTTTAACTTCCCCGTCAACACTGTATAGGTCATTTTGGAGACATTGCTTCCAATTTGTGGGACTTTTACCCGACAGTGAGATGAAATGACATTTCAAGACCTGTCACCCAATGAAACCAATAGCATTTATAAGCATGGGTGGTCCGACTCGCACCACTTTGCCTGGGCAGGCTTAGATCCTCTAAGCGGTTTACCAGTACTCGTGTGCGGATGATTTCAGCCCTGCATGGAAGCATCATGCAGCCCGTCTATTTCTTCCAGCCCCGATGGGCGGGGGCCTATTCCACCTTACATATTGGAGGAGTCCATTTTGAAATTTAGGTGTACCAGGTCGAGGATATTTTAGAATTCAATTAAATAATGGTTGAGCTTTCTGCTAACAGTGAAGGCATCATCACACACTTGGCTCTGTGGCACCTGATCTGGGCCTGCACTGTTTGTCAAAGACCCGTTTTGGGGTTTATCGTATAAAATGGGTTTAATACTGTTGTTGACCTATTACGTCCGTAATAATCTTTGTAATTCTCCCCTCATTTTTCCAAGTGACGTATTTTTCATAAACATGTCATTTGCATAGAACATTTTCATTCTTTCTAACTTTATTTTTTTGTGAAATCTGTCTCATGTGCATGTCTTAAACAACTGAATCAGCTAAACATAATAGTCAAGCTAATAAACAAACATTTTTTTTTTTTTTGGTTTGGGTTTTACGGCCCTTTCAAGATTATTTCACTCATATCGAGGCAATCGTTAATCAGAGGTTGGCGAAAACTGGAGTACCCGGAGAAAAACCACCTGACCTTCCGTTGCAGAACTTGGCGTCTCACACGTGGCCCGAGCGAGGCTCGAACCTATGGCGGTGAGAGACCTAATGACTAAGAGTCAGCGCTCTTATCCACTAGGCCACGGAGGCCCGTCATAAACAAACAATTAAAGCAAGATGGTTCTGCGTAGCTCACCTGTGCCTGTTATCCATCACAAAAACACGTCTATATTTAAAATTGACCCTCTTGAACCCCACTCTTATATAGTAAAACTGGGGTTTACAGAGGTACACCTTATTTTTCTTATTTCTGCTCCAAAATACAGTTTGTGGGTGCTCGTTAGAACCGCCTCGATGAGGCGGTTCTAACCAGTACCCACAGTCTATATTTTGAGCAGAAATAAGAACAATACCATAACTTTTCATCTTCAAATTTTAGTTTTTTTTTCGACGGTAAAGTTTACAATGTATTTGTACAGGCATGTTTTAGTAATGATTTATAAGATCAAAATTTAATACATGTTACACCATATTAACCTCTTTTTACATTATTGCTGGGAGCATTACGAAAACATGGCTATTCAAATATACTGACAAATTTTCCACCAAAAATTGAACATTTTCAAATAAACAATTGTATATATTTTTCATATTTCTGCTCAAAACATAGGTTCTGGGAACTTGTGTTAGAACCGCCTCGGTGAGGTGGTCGAAGCGAGTCCCCATGCTGAGGCAGTTCTAACTAGTACCGACAATCTATGTTTTTGAGCAGAAATAAGAAACACCAGAACAGATAAAAAAACAAGGAGAAAGCCCATCATCTCCACCACGATATAAATCATCATCACTTGAACAAGTCCGTGAAATGAAGATCCCCCCTAAACCCCACTTTATACAGAGAAAACTGGGGTTTATGGGAGTATTAATTCTTTTTCTTATTTCTGTTCCAAGATATAGGTGGTGGGTGCTCGTTAGAACCGCCTCAATGAGGCGGTTCTAACGAGCACCCACATCCTATTGTTGTTTGAGCATTTATAAGTAAAAATATGAAGGATTTTCATCAGAAAAGTAGCCATTTTGGAGATGTGAAAAAATGCACTGTCGTACAGGCGAGTTATTGTAATGTCATTATTTGCATTGCATACCAAGTTTAAGGCTTCTAACTTATGTATTTCCTGAGAAATCTTTGACACTGTACATGACTGTAAGTGACGCTATTTATCAGAAAATGATGTCTTGGCTGAGCATGGCTGAGCCTGAAAATTTTGGCAAGATACAGTTTTATTGCCTCAGACATCCTTTGTTCAACAAAATTGTATTATTTTGCTTAAAAAGCAATAGTTGAATACATGTATTTGAATGCATTGCTTGTATAAATCGAACATTATTTTAATGAAACTTTTAACAGTTTTTGTAAACTTTAACGAGAAACCAAGGCACCCATTTTTCGCATTTGGCATAAATTCCTCAAATTTGGAGGCTTTAAGCTGCTTTCAAATCAATTTTACTTATTAGACTCTTAAAATTTTTCAACAACATTGTGTTAAAATTCACAACTAACATTTAATTACTGATTAAAATAATTGACAATTTAACATATTTTGGCAACTCAGTCAGATACCAGTCCGTGCATATTGGGTCTGAGTTCTAGACAGAGGTAGACTGTTCCATATATAGACCATCATGGGTATAATATAAGAATCTTATATGGGGTTCTGTTGTAGATGAGTGTTTCCAAGCTGAGGGATGACCGTGCTGAGCGGAAGCGAGGCTATGCCGAGGGTTGAGTGAGTGAGTGTTTCAGTTTTACGTCCCACCAACAGCTAAGGTCATATGGAGACGGGACCTCGGTTTAAAGACCCATCCGAAAGTCTGGAGAAGCCCGGGATCGAACCTGCGTCCCCTGGTTTACAAGGCGAGTAGCGTAACCACTCGACCACGGAGGCTTCTATCCCGAGGGTTGGAAACGCCCATCTACAACAGAACCCCATATTGGATTCATTTTCTTGCACAACACCTCCGGTTAGTTTTGACAGCTCGTACAGTATATTGTTTACAAAATAAAAGTAGTGCAGAAGTAGTTCCGGCAGTTGAATAGAATTGAAGCGCATTTTTGTTAGTTGGCTGGGTGGCAACACCAGGGTCAGAACATAAATTTCTATCCCAGGGTAAAATCACGGATTTCCTTGTCTGGTGTGCAAGAAATCATAGTACCACGTAATGAAGGAACTATTTAGGGATTTCTTTTCAATCTTAACACTTATCCAGCTGAATAATTAATTTAGCCACACCCATTTCTGATTATCAGCTAATCAGATTACATGATATTATGTTTTCTTCCAAATTCACAAACTGACTTACAGACTGTAGATCCTGATCAGATGGCTTCTGGCTTCGTCAGAAGCCATCTGATCTGGATCTACACTGTTTACAAAGCTATGGGTTGTTGTGAACAGCAGGATAAGGGTTAACACTATATCCATTAAAAACACCTCAGTATTAAATGAACATTAAACACAAGATTTTTGTTGGTTTGATTTCAGGTTTGACGTCCCCATCAGCACTGTAAAGGTCATTTTGGAGACATTGCTTCCAATTTTGTGAGACTTTTACCCGACATTGAAATGAAATGACATCTCAAGCCCTGTCGCCCAATGAAAGGTTTATGAGCATGGACGGTCCGACTCGCAGCGCTTTGCCTGTGCAGGCATAGATCTCAGTACCCGTGTGCAGGTTGGATTCAGCTCTGCGTGGAAGCATCATGCAGCCCATATATATCTTCAAGCCCCGATGGGTTGGGGCCTTTTAAACACAAGATACATGTGCATTCTCTTTAAAATATAGGAAATATATGTGAAAAGGCCCCCGCCCATTGGGGCTTGAAGAAATAAATTGGCTGCATGATGCTTCCACGCAGAGCTGAATCCGACCACAAACGAGGACTGGTAAACCGCTTAGAGGATCTAAGCCTGCTGAGACAAAGCGGTGCGAGCAGGACCATCCATGCTTATAAACCCTATTGGTTTCATTGGGCGACAGGGCTAGAGATGTCATTTCATTTCAATGTCGGGTAAAAGTCCCACAAAATTGGAAGCAATGTCTTCAAAATGACCTTTATAGTGTTGACGGGGACATTAAACATCAAATCAAACAAACAAAGCACTATCTGAAGCATTAACTTTTATTTTATTTCTAAGTTTTGAATCAGCCATGTATAAAGCCATTGATTGACCAGTTAAAACATTGAAAATAAGACAAGGTGCTGATCAGATGGCTTTCAAGATAATTTTCTCATATTTTCCAATATTACGGCAGAAATAAGCTGTTTTTCAGGCACTTGATCATGGTAGGCTAATCAAAATGCACAATACAGTTTAATTATTGATGTCAATTTAATGAGCTTTATCTTTAAAAACATAATAATAAAAATAATATTTTTGCATGTTCGTTCTGTTTTGTCAACCCTTGTTCTGCTGAGCCCAGATATGTCTTACCTTTCAAACAATGAAGATCCGGGTCAGATGGCTTCTGAAGAAGCCATCTGATCAGGATCTTCATTGCTTCTGAAGAAGCCATCTGATCAGGATCTTCATTGTTTGTCATTCAGTTCTATGAATTTGTCACAATAATTTGCATCAAGTAATCTGACTGGTTGATAATCAGTAGTGGGTGTGGCATATTTAAATATTCAGCAGGACAAGGGTTAATGAGTCCTTATAAAAAATGTTCTATGGTAAACATGCCTGTGTAAAATGTTCAGCTTGGCAGTCATTATATGAGTAAAATGTTCAGCTTGGCAGTCATTATATGAGTTAAATGTTCAGCTTGGCAGTCATTATATGAGTAAAATCAAAAGAAAACCAGGTTTTGGCATTTGTGAAGGGGCAGGTCAGCCTGTGAAGGGGCAGGTCAGTCTGTGAAGGGGCAGGTCAGCCTGTGAAGGGGCAGGTCAGCCTGTGAAGGGGCAGGTCAGCCTGTGAAGGGGCAGGTCAGCCTGTGAAGGGGCAGGTCAGCCTGTGAAGGGGCAGTCAGCCTGTGAAGGGGCAGGTCAGTCTGTGAAGGGGAAGGTCAGTCTGTGAAGGGGCAGGTCAGCCTGTGAAGGGGCAGGTCAGCCTGTGAAGGGGCAGGTCAGCCTGTGAAGGGGCAGGTCAGCCTGTGAAGGGGCAGGTCAGGCTGTGAAGGGGCAGGTCAGCCTGTGAAGGGGCAGGTCAGCCTGTGAAGGGGCAGGTCAGTCTGTGAAGGGGCAGGTCAGCCTGTGAAGGGGCAGGTCAGGCTGTGAAGGGGCAGGTCAGCCTGTGAAGGGGCAGGTCAGCCTGTGAAGGGGCAGGTCAGTCTGTGATGGGGCAGGTCAGCCTGTGAAGGGGCAGGTCAGTCTGTGAAGGGGCAGGTCAGCCTGTGAAGGGGCAGGTCAGTCTGTGAAGGGGCAGGTCAGCCTGTGAAGGGGCAGGTCAGCCTGTGAAGGGGCAGGTCACTCTGTGAAGGGGCAGGTCAGCCTGTGAAGGGGCAGGTCAGCCTGTGAAGGGGCAGGTCAGCCTGTGAAGGGGCAGGTCAGCCTGTGAAGGGGCAGGTCAGCCTGTGAAGGGGCAGGTCAGCCTGTGAAGGGGCAGGTCAGTCTGTGAAGGGGCAGGTCAGCCTGTGAAGGGTCAGGTCAGCCTGTGAAGGGGCAGGTCAGCCTGTGAAGGGGCATCCATGCAGTCTGATCAGCATCTTTGTGTTCCTTGCATGGATGTGGTAGTATGATTAACCCTCATCCCGCTGAATAAATTAATTAGCCACACCCATTTCTGACTATCAGCCAATGGGGTTACATGATATAATTTTTTATTCAAATTCCTAAAACAAATGACAAACAGTGTAGATCCTGATTAATTGGCTTATTCAGAAGCCATCTGATCTGGATCTACACAGTTTGCAAAGGTAGGGGTTGTCATGTTAGCAGCAGGATAATATAAACGGGTTAACCCTTATCCTGCTGAATATTATACATTAATTATATTAAGTGGTTTGATTGGTTCATAGTCAGAAATTGGTGTGGCAAAATTAATTTATTCATCAAGATAAAGTTAATACATGTATCTCTAGTTTCTAAAGACTTTGTAGCTCAACAGACCAGACCAGTTTGTGCCATTCTTGATCAGAGACCCTGAAAACAGGTTGTCTCACAAGAGAACTCGTATTGTGCGTTGTCTCACAAGAGAACTCATATTGTATAGTGTGTTGTCTCACAAGAGAACTCATATTGTACTGTGTGTTGTCTCACAAGATAACTCATATTGCATTGTGTGTTGTCTCACAAGAGAACTCATATTGTATTGTGTGTTGTCTTACAAGAGAACTCATATTGTATTGTGTCTAGTCTCACAAGAGAACTCATATTGTATTGTGTGTTGTCTCACAAGATAACTCATATTGTATTGTGTCTAGTCTCACAAGAGAACTCGTATTGTGTGTTGTCTCACAAGAGAACTCATATTGTATTGTGTGTAGTCTCACAAGAAAACTCATATTGTATTGTGTGTTGTCTCACAAGAGAACTCATATTGTATTGTGTCTAGTCTCACAAGAGAACTCATATTGTTTTGTGTGTTGTCTCACAATAGAACTCATATTGCATTGTGTGTTGTCTCACAAGAGAACTCATATTGTATTGTGTGTTGTCTCAAGAACTGCCTCAGTTTGTTTGTTTGTTTGATTCACAAGAAAGCTCATATTGTATTGTGTGTAGTCAAAAGAAAACTCATATTGTATTGTGTGTTGTCTCACAAGAGAACTCATATTGTATTGTGTCTAGTCTCACAAGAGAACTCATATTGTTTTGTGTGTTGTCTCACAATAGAACTCTTATTGTATTGTGTGTTGTCTCACAAGAGAACTGATATTGTATTGTATGTACTCTCACAAGGTAACTCATATTGTATTGTGTGTTGTCTCACAAGAGAACTCATATTGTATTGTGTGTAGTCTCACAAGAGAACTCATATTGTATTGTGTGTTGTCTCACAAGAGAACTCATATTGTATTGTGTCTAGTCTCACAAGAAAACTCATATTGTATTGTGTGTAGTCTCACAAGAAAACTCATATTGTATTGTGTGTTGTCTCACAAGAGAACTCAAATTGTATTGTGTCTAGTCTCACAAGAGAACTCATATTGTTTTGTGTGTTGTCTCACAATAGAACTCTCATTGTATTGTGTGTTGTCTCACAAGAGAACTCATATTGAATTGTGTGTTGTCTCACAAGAAAACTCATATTGTACTGTTTGTTGTCTCACAAGATAACTCATATTGCATTGTGTGTTGTCTCACAAGAGAACTCATATTGTATTGTGTGTAATCTCACAAGAGAACTCATATTGTATTGTGTGTAGTCTCACAAGAGAACTCATATTGTATTGTGTGTTGTCTCAAGAACTGCCTCAGATTGTTTGTTTGTTTGATTGATTTGAGGCAACACTGTAAAGGTCATTTTGGAGACATTGCTTCCAATTTTGTGGGACTTTTACCCAACATTGAGATGAAATGACATCTCAAGCCCTGTCCACAATGAAACCAATAGGGTTTATAAGCATGGCGGGTCCCACTCACACCACTTTGCCTCAGGGCAGGCTCAAATCCTCTAAGTGGTTTCCAGTACTCGTGTGCGGGTCGGTTTCAGCTCTGTGTGTAAGCATCATGCAGCCCATCTATTTCTTCAAGCGCTGATGGGCGGAGGCTGTGCCTCAGTGAGGCATAATGTGTAAAAAGAAGGAAGTCCGGAAATAATGAATCTTTTGTGTCGCCTGGATACATGTACATATGACAATATGAGCAATGTACAGATGCAATGATGGTCATTTATTTGTCATCAACTGATAACCGTCATTTATGGACAATAATTTATAGAAATAGTTGAGATATATAGCCTCACTTTAACTGATAAATAAGCCGTGACACAGGGAGATCTGTCATGTAACGTGTGTCTCACATAGGCTAATTCTGATTTAAATAGTCTTTATTTTCTACATGAAGCGGACCTCCAGTGGTTCATGCCAATCCAGACTGTGCTGCCCTTTATCAGGTTCTATAGGTATAGTGCAGACCTGTCCTCACTAGTCAGAAAAACCTAATTTAACCCATTTTGTACCAAATGGAACCTTCCTCTTTAAATATAGCACGAGTCCATTTCAAAATTTAGGGGTTTCAGGTTGTGTTTTCTTCAAAATTGATTAAGGAAAATGGCTGAACTTTTTGCAAACAGTGTAGGCCCTGATCAGACGCCGCGTTCTGCGGCGTCTGATCTGGGCCTGCAATGTTTGCAAGGGTACCCGCTTTGGGGTTTCTGTTACTAAATGGGTTAAGGATGAATGTGGCACATCTTAAATGTTATAAATAGAATTTTATAGTATTAATAAATACCTGTTTAAATATTAAACATTGGGAATTGTAATATATTGCCTTATAAATAAGCCTGTGCATCACATAACCTACTGCACGACCTGTGTGACCTGCAAATTTAAAGATCTCAATTCCTGCATATCAATACCAAGTCTGGATCCATATTTGGACAGCTCAGAGGATATAGTAGTTAGGCTCATGCAAACAGTAAGGTGCAAATTCTGATCTGAATGTTCACAGATCATGACCAATGAACACTCAGATCAGACTGTGCACCATATTCCTTGGTTTTGTCATGCTCTGGCTCTAATTTATTTCCATTATCTGTTAAGAAGACACAGTGACAGACAAATTCATACACTGTCATATACTCGTAGCTCCAGAGATAATCTTCCTTATTCCTTGTTAGAAGCATGTTGTGGGTACTTGTTAGAATATTATTGCCTCATTGAGGTAATTGTAACAAGTGTCCCGACTAATCCCAAAATAATCTTCCCTAGCTCCTCCTTATTTGAAGCTTTTTAGACACAAGAAAACCTCCTATATTCCACCATGTTGACAAGTCCGTGTCAGGGGCCAGTTGTTAACCCTTCTCTTGCTGAATATTCATTTAAGCCACACCCATTTCTGTCTATCATCCAATCAAATTACTTGATGTAATTTATTGCTACAAATTCATAAACTGAATGCCAAACAGTGTAGATCCTGATCAGATGGCTTCTTCAGAAGCCATCTGATCTGGATCTACACTGTTTGCAAAGTTAGGGGTTGTCGTAAACAGCAAGATAAGGGTTAACAACTAACAATGCCATTAGTTAACAATTTCGTTGAAACATTCATTATTATGGCAAATTTACAAATATTTTGATGAAAACATGTGGGTAGCTTTTACATATGCAAAAACTACTCTCATTTTTTTTAGCAAAAATACCAGAATTTTAGATGTTGTATACTTGCTAGAACAATATACAGTTTGTTTGTATTTGAGTTTAACGGCCCAGTCAACACTATTTAGGTCATTTTTGAGCCGGTCAGTTTACCTATCAACACTTTCCTGGGCAGGAGAACAATATACAGTTTGACCACTAATGAGCTTAGCTAAAGATGCTTTTGAAAAAAACAAAACAAAAAAAAAATGGACCCAGATCTGACTTGTTGTAAAAGGATAAAATTTTTATATCTAGGATATTACACGAGTGGTCATTTCATATGAAATACATGAAGCGAGCGTCTGGCAAGTTTCAAAAATTTCATATTAAAAGATCATGACTGTAAGATTCTGTTTATCATACAGATTCACATCACATGAACACATCCGTGAAAAGAAGATCCCCCTAAACCCCACTTCATATAGAGAAAACTGGGGTTTACAGGGGTATACATTATTTTTCTTATTTCTGCTCCAAGACATAGGTTGTGGGTACTCGTTAGAACCGCCTCAATGAGGCGGTTCTAACGAGCACCCACAACCTATGTTTTGAGCATTTATAAGAAAAATATCACGGATTTTTATCCGAAAATTAGCCATTTTGGAGATATGGAAAAAGCACTATGTTGCATGGGTAAGTTATCATAATGAACTACTGAAGACATCAAAAAGAAATAACTTTATGGGTTGTTTTGGATGGCATCATGTAACAATGTTATTGCATGTGTAGTCGTTTCATTTTTATCACATGGTGTTATCCACTGTTCAACAGTGAATTTATATACATTACGATAACACACCTGTGTGACATAGTGAATTTTTCACATCTCCAAAATGGCTTCTTTTCTGCTGAAAGTCTGTGATATTTTGATATTTTTCTCATTAATACGGCAAACATAGGTTGCAAACATACGTTACCTAACGAGTACCCACAACCTGTCTTGGAGTAGAAATAAGAAAAATAACGTATACCCATTTAAACCCCAGTTTTCTCTATATGAAGTGGGGTTTAGTGGGGCGTTCATTTCACAGACCTAAAAATGCAGGAACAGAATATTTGCCTTTCCAGGTCAGACATGTTATACCTCTGAACACAAAACTGTACATACTTTGATGGGTTTCATTTTATTTTGATATGACATATTTTCTAATTTTAGTCAAGTGCTAGCCAGGTAAAAAGGGAAAACAAAAGGTGTTGTACATTTCACTGCAGACCCATGCATTAGCCAATCAAAACACATCTCTCAAAAGTCAAGAACATACATCAGACCTAAAATAGGAATAAGTGCTTGTCAAAATGATTGAGGTCCACTTTTAGAATTCTTTGATGAATGACATTTGATCGTCAACCTATTACTTGATACATCAGTTTGAGCAGTTTTGTGTCCACAGGTAACTAATTTCATGCTGAACCCACCTGAGCATGGAATTTTTTGTCCTGCTCACATTGACATAAATTCCAACAATTGCAACTTTTTTTTTTTAAATCTGATCTGAGAAAATGATGGCCTCATGTTGTTTTGTAAAGAGACTACATGCCATACATGAGGGTTCTGCGTTTCAGATGTTCATATTTTACATTTATGTTTTTGTTATGCACAACTATAAATGTTGGACTAGGCTGCTATTAATGAATCTATCTTCTAGATTTGTCTGTCTAGAATTACACCTGATTTAAGTGAGCATTATATACAGGACCTCGTCGAGATCGAGTATTATAGCACCACAAACACGTTTTATAAACGATCGTTATCTTCTTGTATTGACAAGTTTACAAATATCTGTAATGTACCCGGAAATGTTTTATTGATCGCGGCAATATCAAACAAAATTTTAATTAACTTACCAGTAAATTCGAGAACATAAAATATTTTTCTTGTTTTTCAAATATTTCCCTCTTCGAAACATAAAATCAGAACGGCAAATTGAAGTGTATCCGTCAAATTCGGCACTGTTATACCTGTGTCAGGGATGGAGATAATCCTCACTATTGATTGGCTAATACCTGAGTTTCACCTGTCGTCTGCAAATGGCTACTGATAACAATAATTGTTCGCGTTCTACGTCCCCATGGTAACGGTTAACAGTATTCTCAAATCGATGAAATTCCATCAGAAATGAATTGATGACAATGTGTGATTCTCTAAAGACAAATTGTGATAATTACCGACATAACGGACTTACATTCGGCCCCCGCCCATCGAGGCTTGAAGAAATAGATGGGCTGCAAGAGCTGAAACCGACCGCACACGAATACTGGTAAACCGCTTAGAAAGCCTACCAAGGCAAAGCGGTGCGAGTCGGACCGTCCATGTTTATAAACCCTTTTGGTTTCATTGGGCGACAGGGCTTGAGATGTCATTTCATCTCAATGTCGGGTAAAAGTCCCACAAAACGGGAAGCAACGTTTCCAAAATGACCTATACAGCGTTGACGGGAACGTTGAACCTCAATTCAAACAAACAAATTACATAGGCACCCTCGGAAGAAGGTGAATTCATATCAGGTACTAATATTTGCAAAGAAGAACCACGATCACGAAAACACTCCTGTATAATTTTGATCCCCTTGAACCCCACTTTTTTTATATAGTAAAACTGGGGTTAATAGGGGTATACCTTATTTTTCTTAGTTCTGCTCTAAAATATAGATTGTGGGTACACGTTAGAACCGCCTCGATGAGGCGGCTCTAACGAGTCCCCACAATCTATATTTTGAGCAGAATTAAGAAAAATATCATAATTTTACATCTTAATTTTTTTTTCGGAGGTAATCTTTATAATGTATTTGTATAGGCGTGTTTTCGTAGTGTTTAACTGCCGATCTGTACTTCGGTAACTTCACCCTGAAAATAATTTCCCAGCAGGCACTCAAGGTTGAATCAACGTTGTTTCACCGGTTAAAATTTGAAACAATTAACAAGACAAGAATCTCCGCTCTGTAACTTGGATTTTGTCATGTAACTGTCATGTAACTTTACATAAATATAAAGTTTCAGAAGAAAGGAACAATAACTCTGGCTTTATTACTTTTGCAGTTATTGTTCTTTGAAGGCTGAAAATAGTGATTATGGTTATTTTCTAATGTCAGCCAGGATATAGTTTCATGAAACTTTGCAAAAATTTAAAGCACTATAAGAGAACATGCAGAAGACCATAACTCTGATTAAGCTACTTTTGGAGTAGTTGTCCTTTATTCAGTTATTTGTGGCATGAACCCACGTAAAAAGATAAAGATAAAGATAATGTCGGATATCTGAAACAAATAACATAAGCACTGTAGAGCTTTTATTGCGACCAACAAAGTCCATGTCCGCTGAAGACATGTTAACTGTAATTCCGGGAGAGCACATGTAAATTGTAGATGTTGTACCCCGCTTATATGGGCCCCGTCAAGTGATTTTGGTACTTATCGCCTATGCGAGCATCGAAGGTTCAGGCGAGCCTGTGCATCCGCGCAGTCTCGCCAGAACCGTCGCTGCTCGCTCATACCAGCAGTGAATCAAGAGGAACCTTCAGACAGAAAGCCATATCCCTGGCCTCTATGAATGGCTGGGCATGCGCAGTTAAAATTTGTCATGATGGAATGCTCGAAGACACCAATTCGCTTGGCGGGGCTCATATGATATTGAGGGGTTGCTGATGACGTCACACTAAGAGTTATTGGTTTGTTTGGCATCCCCGTATTAAAACGGGTACACAGCAGCTGCGGCAATGGCGTAATACAAGAAGCGTCGTTTATATGCTTAGCGGGTTGGAGTGGGTCCCTTAGGGCCAGTCGTGAGCAGTCCTCTTTAACCTTCTTCTATAAGATACATTCGGGTATTTGTTTGTTTGTTTTGAGGTTTAACGTCCCCGTCAACACTATATAGGTCATTTTGGAGACGTTGCTTCCAATTTTGTGGGACTTTTACCAGACATTGAGATGAAATGACATCTCAAGCCCTGTCGCCCAATGAAATCAATAGGGCTTATAAGCATGGACGATCCGACTCGCACCGCTTTGCCTCTAAGCGGTTTACCAGTACTCGTGTGCGGTCGGTTTCTCTGCGTGGAAGCATCATGCAGCACATCTATTTCTTCAAGCCCCGATGGGCGGGGGCCGACAGTTGGGCATAGTGTCTTTAAAAAAAATATAGATTCTTGACCAATGCTACAGTTTCAACCCGAACAAGAGCATCAAAATATATCTTGTCCAAATCCGAAGGCAGACGTCTCGACAAGGGATTAACAAGAGGACCAAGCTGGTCCTATATCTCTTACCAGAGCTAACGGATTCAAAGTTTCAGAAGGTTCCAATCTTTACTGAAGGATTTATGCGAGGACAAGGTCAAAAACAGGCATTTTCAGCATTCAAGGGGATGTAACTCTATGAGAAATAGGCAGACATCACCATTTTTCAAACGCATCCGAACTTTCATTCCCAACTTTATTTCCGACCGACATCGCTAGTTTTCGAACTCGGCCGTGCTTTTATCCCTGACTTTGTTACATATAAGTTTCAAGAAGATCCTTTGAAAACTGAAAGAGTTATGGTCAAAAATAGACATTTTTGTTTGCAATCAAAGGGAGGTAACTCTATGATAAATAGGCTGACCTCATCTTTCGTACTCATCCAAGCTCTTATCCCTGACTTGCTTACATGTGAGTTTCAAGAAGATCCATTCCCCCGCCCATAGGGGCTTGAAGAAATATATGGGCTGCACGATGCTTCCACGCAGAGCTGAATACAGCCTGCACACTAGTACTAGTAAACCGCTTAGAGGATCTAAGCCTGTCCAGGAACCGCGGTGCGAGGCGGACCGTCCATGCTAATAAACCCTATTGGTTTCATTGGGCGACAGGGCTTGAGATGTCATTTCATCTCAGTGTCGGGTAAAAGTCCCACAAAATTGGAAGCAACGTCTCCAAAATGACCTTTACAGTGTTGACGGGGACGTAAAACCTCAAATCAAACAAACAAACAAATCAAGAAGATCCAATAAAACTGAAGGAGCTGCGGTGATGATAAGATCAAAAATAGGCATTTTCTGTAATCACGCGGGACATAACTTCCTGATAGATAGGCCGACCTCACCGATTTTGAACTCGGCCAAGATTTTATCCCTTACTTTCTTAAATGTACGTTTAAAAAGATCCGATAAAAATTGAAGGGCTATGGTGATGACAAGGTCAAAAATAGGCATTTTCAGCAGTCAAGGGGACGTAACTTGACGATAGATAGGCCGATCTCGTCCGTTTCTCGAACTCATCCTAGTTTTTTTTCCCTGACTTAGTTTCAAGAAGATCCGATCAAAACTGAAGGGGCTACAGTCATGACAAGGTCAAAAATAAGCATTTTCAGAAAATTAGGGGACATAACTCTATGATTAATCGACCGACATCGCTAGTTTTCGAACTCCTCCAAGCTTTTCACCCTATCTTATTTTTATGTAAGTTTCAGGAAGATCTGATCAAAAATAAAGGGGCTTCGGTGATGACAAGGTCAAAAATAGGCATTTTCAGTAATTAAAGGGACGTAACTCTATGATTAATGGGCCGACTTGGCCGGTTTTCGAACTCATTCGAGCTTTTATCCCCAGCCACCTTACATATAAGTTTCAGAAAGATCACATAAAATCTGAAGGTGCAACGGTGATGACAAGCATTTTTCCATTGCAAGTCTATGGGACCTTGTGGTTGCCATAGCAACCAAAGTTTTCATTCATTTTTTATAAAATGCTGATGCCATCAATGCCCCAACAGAGGCATGCTACAGCTAAGAAATAATTGAGATCAGCCTGCAGGCTGCAGAGATATAACTGGTCAAAGGTGCTGACGGACAGACGACGGATAAACCACGGACGACCCACCATACTATTAGCTTCCCGGGAGCCTTCGTCAACAGGTGAGCTAAAAACCGTGCCTGTGCAGCGTCAGCCGTCCCGAATAGGAAAGCTCAGTGAAGACTTGTTACACATTCAGTCGGCATTAATACCCAGCACGCACATGCCGTAATTGTGACGTCACATCAACGTTGGCGCAACGTCATGATGTTTATGCAACGTCACATCTACGTCTTTGCAACATCGTGACGTTGCACCGACGTTGATTTGACGTTGCCCTAACGACGTGTACCTGCTGGGAATGAGGCTTAAATTTGATACTATCAACATACCTTGGGGATATTGGTGGGAGACTTGTTTGTTTGAATAAAGGTTTTTTGGCCCCGTCAACACTATTTATGTCATTTTTGAGATGTTGCTTCCAATTTTATGGGACGTTTACCCGACATTGAGATGGAATGACATTTCAAGGCCTGCCGCCCAAACAAACCAAAAGGGTAAGGTTTATATGTAGAGACGGTCCGACTCATACCATTTTGCCTGGACATGCTTAGATCCTCTTAGCGGTGGACGGCCAGTTTCAGCTCTGCATGAAAGCATCGTGCAACCCAATCTCTTTCTCCAAGCCTCAATGGGCGGGTGGGAGATATGTAACTGGAACCACAACAAGGTTGTTCACAACTATATACATCAGAATAAGGTCTATTGATCATCGTCGATCTTTAGGGTTTACCGGTTTAACCGTTTGATCACAGAGGTGACACTCGTAGGAATTTGACGATTTAAGGCTTTTTTGACCCATTCCCACTTGGGGACTTTGTGAATTCTGCTGATTTTCACTGTGTTGCCTAAACCGCAAATTCATTGCCTTCACTTCTATTTTTCATATAACCATTATTTCATAATGAATGGGGTCTGTTTTACATCAAACTCGGCAGAAATGTTCACTGGGCAGTAGCCTTTCAAATGGAACCTTTTTAGGCTAAATCATTGTTGCCATGGCAACGAGGGGGCATCTCAAAGTTGTCAAGAAGTGTGATTCCACATGTATTTTTGACCGAATCTTAATCTTCACGCTGCTGTCAAGGTAACAATTAGGGGGGTTGGCACTGACCATTGCCATAGTCTGCAGCATGTTTGCCAGCGTCAATTTCGAGGCATTTTGACCCCAGACACCCTCAGTTTCATTTCAGGGGCCGTCTGGACAATATCCCTATTTTTTCGGCGGTATATGGGGCTGCCGCCCACTTCAAACCTAACATAGGTATATTTGTAGTAGTAGTATACGGGCCTCTTTAGGGTAAATGACGTCACAAGATGGTCGACAAGATGGCCGTCATTCTGACCGTGGTTGACCCTCGATGACCTCGCGGGGGTCGCCGGATGACTCTCGATGTGGGATTTGAGACCAAGATGGCCGTCATTTCTGACCTCGTTTGACCCTCGATCACCTTGCGCAAGGTGTCGCTGGATGACCTTTGTGGAGAGGGGGAGCCGTCTGATATGGGTGTACACTGTTTGCTTAGGCCTATCTGTCCGAATACTTAGGATCATTACGGTATTGAACTTGACAAAGATATCTTCAAGACAAAAATTCTGGAATAGATGGAAGCAAAACTGTGGCCTATAGTGGGTGTACAAAGTATTAATGCAATTTGACCTAGTATTTGTTCTGTCATGACCCATATTCCAAGTGACCAAGATACCATCAAGTCAAACTACCTGGCTGGTAGAGTTTCATGAAGACTGAACCAAAACCGTGGCCTCTAGAGGGTGAACAATGTTTTAAAGCCATCTGACCTAGTGACCTAGTTTTTTCTCCGACATTACCAACATTCAAACTGAATCAAGGTATCATCAAGACAAACATTCTGGTACAGGTACAAGGAGATTGGAGAAAAACTGTGGCCTCTAGGGGTGAACAAATTTTAAAGCAATTTGATCATAGACTCTAGATTTTGATCCGATATGACCTACATTCAAACATGACCAACATTTCATCAGGCCAAACATTCTAGTATAGTGTCATGAAGATTGAAGAAAACTTAAGGCCTCAGAGGCTGAGCAATGCTTTAACCCTTAAGATGCCGAGAAAACTGCATCTGAAAACGGTCATCGGTTTTTGTCGTCAGCTGAATCTTCTTGCAAACTTTTTAAAAATACTTTTGCATACAGGCAAATAGTGTGGACCCAGATCAGACTGCTCCTAGAGTAGCAGTCTGATCTTGGTCCTCACTGTTTGCAACAATGACTTTTAAAGTAAACGACAGACAACTAAGCAGACGACAATTGTTCTGATTGGCATCTTAAGAGCTAGAACTACCCCTGCCTAGAACCGATTTTACTAGAAATCATCAAAGCTTGACAGGATGTAATGGCATTTTATGGGTTAAAACAGTTTGACCTAGTGACCTTTTGACCCGACATGACCCTCATTCACAAATGACCAAGATATAATCAAGACAAACATTCTGGTATGGTTTCATAAAGTCTGATGCAAATCTGTGGCCTCTTCAGTGTGAACAAGGTTTTAAAGGAATTTGACCTAGTGACCTAGTTTTGGATTTGACATGACCCATATTTGAACTAGGCAAGATTTCATCAAGACAAACATTCTGGTGCAGTTTCATGAAGATCGCAGCAAAACTATGACCTCTAGAGGGTAAACAAAGTTTTAAAGTAATTTTGACCTAGTGACCTAGTTTTAGACAAAACATGACCTTTGTTTTAACCTGACTGAGATATCACCGAGTCAAACATTCTGCTAAAGTTTTATGAAGTTTGAAGCAAAAATGTGGCCTCTGGAGTGTGAATAAGGTAATGTTAATGATGTATGACGGACGACGAACTACTGACGATTGACGTATGGTAGATACTGGGTGATCATCATATTCACCTGCTCAGGTGAACTAAAATCTATCCACTGGCATAGGAACAGAAGTTGTTTAAACTTTACAACTTGAGGACTTATGGTGATGACAAGATCCAAAGTAGGCACTTCTAGCAAATAAGGGAATATAACTCGATGAGAAATAGGCCGACATTGCCGTTTTTAGAACTCATCCGAGATTTTATCCCTGACTTACTTATTTATAAGTATCAGGAAGATTCGACCAAAAATGAACATGCTAGGGTGATGATAAGGTCTAAAATAGGCATTTTCAGCAATCAAGGGGACATTACTCTATGATAAATAGGCCAACCTTGCCAGATTTCGAGCTCATCCAATCTTTTACCCCAAGCCAACTTGTATGTAAAATAGAAGTGGAGGAAATGATCAGGAATCTACACAATTAACCCACAACTCCCATCAGAGACACCAAAGGAAAAGAAGCACAAACTTGAAACAAGTATACAGACCCTAATAGAAACATCTATAGCGGAGTAAGTTTCATAAAGATTCGATAAAAAATTAAGGTGCTACGGCGGTGACAAGGTCAAAAATACGTATTTTTTGCATTGACACAATAGGGAAAGAAACACAAACATGAAATAACTAGACCCTAATGGAAACATCAATAGTGGAAAGCCAAAAGGACAGTTACTTTCCCACAAAATGGCCAACTGGCTATCCAAAACAAAATAATAAAAGCGAAACACACACTCAAGACAAAAGCATAACAAAAATAAACCGTGACAGAAGAACCGCCTTTGAACGGTCAGTAAAACGAATTCCATTGGGAGGCTTAAATCGATTTTCGCAGCTGCAATCCTCGCCCCTTACTTCCGTAGCGATAGACAAATAATTTGTTTAGTCCACATGAAGGCCTAACTCATCAGTGCAACAGCTCCGAGAATACAAAAGTCAAACAACCACAGAGAAATAACAACGCTGAGGACAGCAAGAAACAACTGAAATGCTGGAGAAAAAAAACCAGCGGTTATACTCCAACCAACATTACATAAAATAAAATTCTCTCTAATTCTCAGTAAGCTTTTACGCTAGAACCGTCATAGAATCTGAGGCCTGACCCATCGGCTTGAAATTAAAGAGGGAAGGAAAGTTGTCAACCGTGATTGTGTTAACTACCGTGCATGCAGTCTGTCGTAGAACATTTATGTTGTTCCCAATCGTTTTATATCAAAGAATGATTTTACGAAATTGGGTGCTGAAGTCATTACAATTATATATTTTTCTGAATTTAGATACTAAGTCACCATGAAATTCGGGTTCCGATAGACCTTGTTGCAAGTCCAACGTTGTATTTTGAAATTAAATCGGAATGACGTCTATAAAATTTTGAAAAGGCTTTGCGTAGTTTATGATACCGATAATGCTGATTAAGAAGTTTTGCAGTTAAAAATTTATTACCAGTGTTGAAGTCATTTACATGACTAGACACTCTGGCAAATCGAATTAATTGCGAAATATAAACGCCATAGGATGGCGCACGAGGAACATCACCATCCAAGAAAGGAAAATTTACAATCTCAAAATCAAAATAATCGCATTTATCATAAAAAGTAGAAGTAAAACAAAGATCAGGAATTGATACAATTAACTTACTCAACCCATAAAAGACACCAAAGGGAAAGAAATACAAACATTAAGCGACCAGACCATAATGGAAACCTAAACAAAGGAAGGCCATAAGAACAGTTACTTTCCCACAAAATAGCCATATGGCCATCCAAAATTAAAAGACACAAGTGATACACACAGTAACAAACAACAACATAAATAAATCGCCACAGAAGAGCCGCCTTGGAACGGTCAGTGGAAGATTTCCACTGGGGGGCTTAAATCGATTTTACTTGGCCACAATCCTCGCCCTTACTTCCGTCGCGATTAAGACAAATAATTTGTTCAGTCCGCATGAAGGCCTCCTAACTCATCAGTGCAACATCTCCGTGAACACAAAAATCAAAGAACCACAGAGGTGAGACAACGGTGAGGACTCGACAGCAAGAAACCACTGAAATGCAGGAGCAAAAGAAAACCAACATTTAGACTCCGATGAGCCCGACCAGAGACAGAGCATCAGGCACCAACCAACATTATCTCTCTAATTCTCAATAAGCCTTTATAGAATCTGAGGCCTGACCCACCGGCGTGCAATTAAAGAGGGAAGCAAAGTTGCCAACCGTGATTGAGTTAACTACCATGCATGCAGTCCGTCGTATAATATCCATGTTGTACCCAATCTTTTTATATCGAAGAATGATTTTACGAAATTGGGTGCTGAAGTCATTGCGGTTATATATATTTCTGAATTTATATACTAAGTCACCATAAAATTCGGGTTCCGATAGACCTTGTTGCAGAAGAGATTTAAGTCCAATATTGAATTTTGAAATTAAATCAGAATGGCGTCTATAAAATTTTGAAAAGGCTTTGCGTAGTTTATGGTACCGATAACCCTGATTAAGGAGTTTAGCCGTTAATAATTTATTACGAGTGTTGAAGTCAGTTACATGACTACACACTCTAGCAAATCGAATTAATTGCGAAAGACTTTGTCGCAATATTTAATCATATGTTTTTGATGGCAGTAAAACATGAAGTTAATAATTTGGAAAGTTCAGTGGTGGTACAAGAGCTTGTTATTGCAATAAATCGTGCTTTATAGGGTCTTTTATGAAGTTTGGGTAACCAATATAAAGTAGGAAGCTTGTCTTGGCCTTCTGTAATACATACAGCAAACATGGTGGCTGAATGACAAATGTGGTCATCAACTACAACTCTCTCTACAGACAAAGGCTGCAGTTCATGGGCCTTAGTACCACCAAGTTCTGGCTGAAGAGTGTTGACATAGTGGAGCCGTCAAACAACGACCACAATGTTAGCGGCCTTGTCTGCTGTAGCCAAAACAAACTTCTTATGAAATTCTTGAATACCTAGTTTAAGGTGACGTAAAGACATATTAGGTTTAGGAGGTAATAAGTTCGTATTTTGAGAGTAGAAAGAAATGCGTTTGTTCACTAGTTTCAGAATGCTAAGTTTCCATTCCTTTAAGGCTTGTGTGGGAAAGTAACTGTCCTTTTGGCTTTCCGCAGTTGGTGTTTCCGTTGGGGTCTGTTGCTTCATGTTTGTGTTTCATTCCCTTTGGTGTCTCTGATGGGAGCTGTGGCGTAATTGTATCGATTCCTGATCAGTGCCTCTTCTTCTATTTATTCTTTTAAGGACCACTGCCTTCACTTATATTTTCTATGCTCAACATACTTTTGTTTACACCATCGATTACCAAATTCATTCAATCAGCAGCGATTTCATCTCTACGCTTATTGAAATCAATTTTCGAAGGAAATCGATATTTCGGCCCTTTAGAAATTATATTTCGTATTCTAGAATCAGGAATAATTTTTAAATTGCCAGTAATAATATGACCAGGAGCAGGTTAGCAATACACTGAATTTTTACAATCACATGTTTAAAGAAATAGTGTCAATATCAAGATCAGAAACAAGTTTATTTAAATTGAAAATGATAGATCTAACAGGTTTATTGCTAATTATGGATGTTTCTGTACTTTGAAAATAAGCAGGAATGGATGAAATCACCGAACTGTCCCGGAAGATACTAGGTAAATCGATAAAATCCAGTCCCTTATTAATGAAGGATATATTGATGTAATAACGTGTGTGATTAATTTCAGAATCGATAAAAGGACGAAGCGCATGCTGAGTATAACCTCTAGTTAAAAGAGCAGCATCGTATAACTGATTAGAACTATCGTAGAATTTATTCGCCTCGGTATCCAGATTACGTAATACACAAATGAGTAATGAACATAAAAATGCAGGAATTGAGTGGCGTCCATGATTCAATAATATTAAGGACAGTCACTTCAGCCTGGTATTGTTTTTTTAAAGCACGTAATTTACGTTTTTCCTGGCGTCGTGCTATCTAGTTTTACGTTTTCGACGGTCCAGAAGCGAGAAAATATCAAAATCGGGCATTTAAGAAATATTACCCTCATGATAAATGTTGTCATTAAAACCCAACGGAAAATGTATCTGTAATAATTTGATCCAATTTAATTCAGTTTCATGTTGTATGATGATTTTAGACATAGCTGTAGAATTAACATCAGAGTAATTTTTTTTCCGCTGGCTATATAGAAATATCATTTACAGAATGACCTGTACTTTTAAAATGACGGTACAAGAAAGTGTAAGTCAGATTTTTAGGCTCGCGACGGAAGTCAGGGCGAGGATTGTAGCCACGTAAAATCGGATTACGTCCCACCCCCCAGGTGGAATTCGTTTCCGCTGACCGCCCCCGCCCATAGGGGCTTGAAGAAATATATGGGCTGCACGATGCTTCCACGCAGAGCTGAATCCGGCCCGCACACTAGTACTGGTAAACAGCTAAGAGGATCTAAGCCTGTCCAGGAACCGCGGTGCGAAGCGGACCGTCCATGCTAATAAACCCTATTGGTTTTATTGGGCGACAGGCCTTGAGCTGTCATTTCATCTCAATGTCGGATAAAAGTCCCACAAAATTGGAAACAACGTCTCCAAAATGACCTTTACAGTGTTGACGGGGACGTTAAACCTCAAATCAAACAAACAAAATCGTTTCCGCTGACCGTTCCACGGCGGTTCTTCTGTCGCGGTTTATTTTGTTATGGTTTGTCTTTGGATGTTTGTGTCGCTTATATTATTTTATTTTGGATAGCCTATTGGCCATTTTGTGGGACAGTAACTGTCCTTTTGCCTTTCCGCTATTGATGCTGCCATTAGGGTCTGTTGTTTCATGTTTGTGTTTCTTTCCTTTTGGTGTCTCTGATGGGAGCTGTGGGTTAATTGTATCGATTCCTGATCATTGCCTCCACTTCTATTTTACTCATTCTACGATAGTGTTAAATTTTATTTTTAATATGCGATTAATTTGCCTAACGTACTGCTTTTTTCAATATGCAGTATGTCAGGTTATCACATATATCAAATGCATAGACTTACATGTCAAATCGGACATGTTAACTACAGAAAATCGCCTTCCATTTACAAATGAAGAAACGGTAGACCCAATGCATAAATACGAACAACATCTACACCTCTTAGCATTGCACATAGAAATACTAGGATACATTCCACTTCTTTTGAAAAGATCGGTTTATTTTTTGAAGAACGGGCGATATGATAGGAGATAATCTAACTCTTAGATTATTTTTTAAATAAATTGGTATTGCCTTCTCCACTGAGATTAACGGCATTTTATCTGGACCACAAGCTTTCTTGGGATTAAGTATTTTCACATAATTTATGACACCAATAATAGTTCGTCTGTCATTGCTGACAATGACAAAGCTTTGTCATATTTGAGAAATGTTACTGTTTATGTATTCTCATATGGCTTGGCTGATGAGACCGATTCTTGCTCTGCACTGTCTGTTTCAGATAATGCAAAAGAGGATAGAGGAAGACAGCCCTGTTGGTGATGCCTTAGCTATGGCCTTGCGCTGTGCGCCTTTCTACTCAGCTTCGCTGATTCTTTTTGCCTCGTATTCACTGGCACCCCTGCCACTTTGCTCTGTCCTGTACAATTTGTTTCCACGTTGGAATGTTGAAATCCCTGCGGGAGGCTTTGTGGGTGTCCTTGTAGCGCTTTTTCTTACCGCCTTGGGAGCCTTTGCCCATTTCTAGTTCTCCATAGAGAATATCTTTTCCAATGACCAAGCATTCTGGTAACATGGCCTGTCCACCTTAACTGTGCTAATTTCAGAAGAGTATGCACACTTTGCGTCCGTGTCCTGTTCAGGACTTCGGTGTCTGGGATCCTGTCTTGCCACTTAATGTTTAAGAGTTTTCTAAGACAGCTTGTATGGAAATGATTCAGTCTTTTGGCGTGCCGTTGGTAAATTGTCCATGTTGAACATGCATACAATAGAGTTGGCAGCACCACAGCTCTGAAGACTTTCAGTTTTGTGTCAAAATAGAAGTATATGCAATGGTCAAAGTAGAAGTAAAACAAAGATCAGGAATCGATACAATTAACTTACTCCACCCATCAAAAACACCAAAGGGAAAGAAACACAAACATTAAGCGACCAGACCACAATGGAAACCTAAACAAAGGAAGGCCATAAGGACAGTTACTTTCCCACAAAATGGCCACATGGCCATCAAAAACAAAAATACACAAGCGAAACACACAGCAAGTAACAAACAACACCATAGATAAATCGCCACAGAAGCCTTGGAACGGTCAGTGGAAAGATATCCACTGGGGGGGGGGGGGGGGGGGGCGCTTAAATCGAATTTATGCGGCCACAATCCTCGCCCTTACTTCCGTCGCGATTTAGACAAATAATTTGTTCAGTCCGCATGAAGGCCTCCTAACTCATCAGTGCAACATCTCCGTGAACACAAAAAATCAAAGAACCACAGAGGTGAGACAACGGTGAGGACTCTTCTACTATAGTGGTTTCTCCCATAGCCAGCTGCTAGAAGTGTTTCCTCATTGTCTACTACATAGGCTGTTTCCACTTTGATACTCAGCGTTTCATTATTCCCAAGTTCATCACCCTTAAATTTCTTTAAAGATGCCTTTGCTTCCACGTATAATCGATTTTTATTGTCAAAGTTCATGCCTGTTAGTACCAACAACTTTTCTTCTCTTG
Organism: Lucinisca nassula; assembly: GCA_963580285.1. Classification (NCBI taxonomy): domain Eukaryota; kingdom Metazoa; phylum Mollusca; class Bivalvia; order Lucinida; family Lucinidae; genus Lucinisca; species Lucinisca nassula. The sequence goes on from OY757025.1 coordinate 125,575,296, forward strand.
TAATATTTGCTTTCTTCAGCAACTTAAATGCCAAAATTTCTGAGGGCAATGGCATGTTTTTCTTTTCCACCTTTCTATATTGAGAATCGAACATGGCAATATACTCATGAATTGTTTGCCCTTCTTTTCTTCTATAATCATCGAAGTCTTCAAATTTTTCGAGACTATCAGCCAGATCATCCTTAGCTAAATGTTTGTCCAAAAACGTTATAAGTATATTCAAACCATCTTCACTCTTGAGATCATCAAGGGATATCTGATCAAAAACTTTGTCTTTTATTTGGCTCTCATCCTCCTCTGGCAGAGACAAGGCTACTGCTATACCTTGTTTGTTATTACTTAATTCAGTTATCTCTCTCCAAGCCAATATTTCTTGCTTAAATCTTTCATAACTCTTTGCACTGTTAAAAGATGGTGGATTTATCCTTGTTGTCATTCTGATATTTTTGTTATTACATGTACTTTTAATTTTAAATCACCACTTTGTAAACACTAGACAGCAGTTCTGTTTCTGTACACCCTGTAAACTGTCGCAATACTCTGGGTCACTGTAATAAGATACTGTAATCTCTGTATGATGCAGTCACTCTACACTGTTCACTTTAGTTGAAACTATGCAACACACACTACACGCTGTATTTGTTAACTCCTATAACTGTATGTTGAAGCTGTCACTTAATCCGCAGATACTTTATACGCTGTAAATACCACACTGTAGACGCTATACGCTGCACTCTATACACTGTAATCACTATACACGCTAGAATGACGCTGTAGACGCTATACGCTATAAACACCACGCTGTAGACAATGTACGCTGTAGACTCTATACACTGTAAATCTGTAGTCTCTATACACTATAATAGACACCAAACTCTTGATTTTTATTTTGTTTTATCCTTTCCTCATTTTTTTTTCTGTGTATTAATCCGGTCATAACTGTAAATACAACTCACTGTTCTTTTTCTGTATTTCCACCATTTAGTACTACACTCTTTACACTGTATGACATAAAGTTATTCTCAACATGCTGAGGATCGGAACCTCGCTCTGCTACCATTGTTAAAGATAAGTTAAACACGAAAAAAGATTTCAATCATTAACACAGTTTTATTAACACATGCAATGGCAGACATTCATACTCAAGACGTTACGTCGTTGTCATGACGTTATGACGTCACAATAGGACAAAGGTATGTAATCTTATCTCTATTAGTTGAATCCCTTAGCTAGAACATTAACAACCTATTGGATGCTTTTTGAAAGCAGCCAACTTGTTTTTAAATAAATTGGTATTGCCTTCTCCACTGAAATTAACGGCATTTCATCTGGACCACAGGCTTTCTTGGGATTAAGTATTTTCACATAATTTATGACACCAATTATAGTTCGTCTGTCATTACTGACAATGACCAATCTTTATCATATTTGAGAAATGTTACTGTTTATGTGTTCTCATGTGGCTTGGCTGATGAGACCGATTCTTGCTCTGCAGATGGTGCAAAAGAGGATAGAGGAAGACAGCCCTGTTGGTGATGCCTTAGCTATGGCCTTGCGCTGTGCGCCTTTCTACTCAGCTTCGCTGATTCTTTTTGCCTCGTATTCACTGGCACCCCTGCCACTTTGCTCTGTCCTGTACAATTTTTTTCCACGTTGGAATGTTGAAATCCCTGCGGGAGGCTTTGTGGGTGTCCTTGTAGCGCTTTTATTTACCGCCTTGGGAGCCTTTGCCCATTTCTAGTTCTCCATAGAGAATATCCTTTCCAATGACCAAGCATTCTGGTAACATGGCCTGTCCACCTTAACTGTGCTAATTTCAGAAGAGTATGCACACTTTGCGTCCGTGTCCTGTTCAGGACTTCGGTGTCTGGGATCCTGTCTTGCCACTTAATGTTTAAGAGTTTTCTAAGACAGCTTGTATGGAAATGATTCAGTCTTTTGGCGTGCCGTTGGTAAATTGTCCATGTTGAACATGCATACAATAGAGTTGGCAGCACCACAGCTCTGAAGACTTTCAGTTTTGTGTCAAAATAGAAGTATATGCAATGGTCAAAGTAGAAGTAAAACAAAGATCAGGAATCGATACAATTAACTTACTCCACCCATCAAAGACACCAAAGGGAAAGAAACACAAACATTAAGCGACCAGACCACAATGGAAACCTAAACAAAGGAAGGCCATAAGGACAGTTACTTTCCCACAAAATGGCCACATGGCCATCAAAAACAAAAATACACAAGCGAAACACACAGCAAGTAACAAACAACACCATAGATAAATCGCCACAGAAGCCTTGGAACGGTCAGTGGAAAGATATCTACTGGGGGGGGGGGGGGGGGGGGGGGCGCTTAAATCGAATTTATGCGGCCACAATCCTCGCCCTTACTTCCGTCGCAATTTAGACAAATAATTTGTTCAGTCCGCATGAAGGCCTCCTAACTCATCAGTGCAACATCTCCGTGAACACAAAAAATCAAAGAACCACAGAGGTGAGACAACGGTGAGGACTCGACAGCAAGAAACCACTGAAATGCTGGAGCAAAAGAAAACCAACAGTTAGACTCCGATGGGCCCAAAAGAGACAGAGCATCAGGCACCAACCAACATTACCTTGAATTAAATCTCTCTAATTCTCAATAAGCCTTTTTACCCTTTTAAAGAACATATTTAACTTCACTACAGCTGGTGTGTGGGAATGTGTGGCGGCGGTAAAACGTCTCCCTGCCCTACATCATAGTGTAGATTATATTTTCTCGTCCTTTGGGATCATTGATTCCATTGTGGAATTTTTGATAATAACTGAGGGTCACTGATGAGGCCTAATTGGCCGAAACTAGCTAGTCTGGCCCAGAAAACATGTACACTCCATATTTTTCACTTCTGTGGTGTATTCCTTGCTTCCAAAGGATAACCCTGTTCTAGAACATATTTTACTTCACTACAGCTGGTGTGTGGGAATGTGTGGCGGCGGTAAAACGTCTCCCTGCCCTACATCATAGTGTAGATTATATTTTCTCGTCCTTAGGGATCATTGAGTCGATTGTGGAATTTCGAAAATAGCTGAGGGTCACTGACGAGGCCTAATTGGCCGAAACTAGCTAGTTTGGCCCAGAAAACATGTACACTCCATATTTTCAGTTCTGTGATGTATTCCTTGCTTCCAAAGGATAACCCTTTTATAGAACATATTTAAATTCACTACAGCTGGTGTGTGGGAATGTGTGGCGAGGGTAAAACGTCTCCCTGCCCTACATCATAGTGTAGATTATATTTTCTTGTCCTTTAGGATCATTGAGTCCATTGTGGAATTCCGAAAATAGCTGAGGGTCACTGATGAGGCCTAATTGGCCGAAACTAGCTAGTCTGGCCCAGAAAACATGTACACTCCATATTATTCAGCTCTGTGGTGTATTCCTTGCTTCCAAAGGATAACCCTTTTATAGAACATATTTAACCTCACTACAGCTGGTGTGTGGGAATGTGTGGCGGCGGTAAAACGTCTCCCTGCCCTACATCATAGTGTAGATTATATTTTCTCGTCCTTTTGGATCATTGAGTCCATTGTGGAATTACGAAAATAGCTGAGGGTCACTGATGAGGCCTAATTGGCCGAAACTAGCTAGTCTGGCCCAGAAAACATGTACACTCCATATTTTATAGTTCTGTGGTGTATTCCTTTCTTCCAAAGGATAACCCTTTTATAGAACATATTTACGTTGGAGCCGTCATAGAATCTGAGGCCTATCCCACCGGCGTGCAATTAAAGAGGGAAGCAAAGTTGCCAACCGTGATTGGGTTAACTACCATGCATGCAGTCTGTCGTTTAACACCCATGTTGTACCCAATATTTTTATATCGAAGAATGATATTACGAAACTGGGTGCTGAAGTCATTGCGGTTATATAATTTTCTGAATTTATATACTAAGTCACCATAAAATTCGGGTTCCGATAGACCTTGTTGCAGAAGAGATTTAAGTCCAGTATTGAATTTTGAAATTAAATCAGAATGGCGTCTATAAAATTTTAAAAAGGCTTTGCGTAGTTTATGGTACCGATAACCCTGATTAAGGAGTTCAGCCGTTAATAATTTATTACGAGTGTTGAAGTCAGTTACATGACTACACACTCTAGCAAATCGAATTAATTGCGAAATATAAACGCCATAGGATGGCGCACGAGGAACATCACCATCCAAAAAAGGAAAATTTACAATCTCAAAATCAAATTTATCGCGTTTATCATAAATTTTGCGCGAAACAAACCCATCTGCAATAGATAGATGTAAATCCAAAAATGGGGCCTCGGTATCAGAAGAATTTGCTTTATTTAACTGCAGTTCTGGGGGGTAAATCTGACTGATCAAACCATCAAAATAGGTATTATCAATATTTAATAAATCATCTCAATATCTAGAAGTGGAGCTAAAAGCTTCAATAATTTCAGATTAAGTCTGATTCCACTTCGACCCAAGACACTACCGCGTAGCCGGCCAAATGCTGCACTAGCTTTGGCAATCCTGACATTGACTTCTTCATCAATGTGCACGGCTCTTGACAGTGTGTTCCCAATGTAGCTGAACTTTTCTACCAGATGCAATCTTTTAACTTTCACTGTGACGGTGGGCTCTTTGTAAAATAGAAGTGAAGGCAATGATCAGGAATCGATACAAATTAACCCTCAGCTCCAATCAGAGACACCAAAGGGAAAGAAGCACAAACATGAAACAACTAGATCCTAATGGAAACATCAATAGCGGAAAGCCAAAAGGACAGTTACTTTCACACAAAATGGCCAATTGGCTATCCAAAACAAAATCATATAAGCGATACACACACTCAAAGACAAACCATAACAAAAATAAACTGCAACAGACTTTAAAAGATTGGGTACTGTTACATGTGGGTTTACGGCGTCCCGCAAACCCCCATGCTGACAAGACAACCGAGCGTGATCTCTGACAGGTGTACGGGCAGCTGTGGGGTAAGGCACAAGAAAGATATTAGATGAATGACATGAATTATTTACAGTATCTATATACAACACTTACTAACACAAAACATCACAATTTGTTGCTTCTGTAGCCAACTCACGACGTCCGCGCCGAAGGCAAAACAATGTTCTGTGCTCGGAACGGGTGACGTGAATACCTACAGAAGCAAACAACAAAAACAACAACAAAAACAAAAAAAGAAACAACACAAGACGCGACTGGCCAGTTTATAACTTAGGGTGAATCCCCCTCTCGCGTGAATCTTCCTCTCGCGAACTAGTGTAAACTAGTCTATCGACATTGTTGCCGATCACAGGTTGATATGTATTATTTAGCGATCGCACTAATCTGATTCGTCTGAATCACCTGCAGGTTATTTAATTGACCTCTTCCATTTGAATGGTCTCACATTCGTTCACAATGGACAATGGTATGAGCTGCTTATGGTGGTCCGTCCGCCCTTGCTGGACCCTAACCCCCAGCGTCGTACCAGTACCTGCTGCTATAATGCAGGGAGCAGCAGGTCACCACACATTGTTGTGCCTTTCATTATACTTTCACTTTCCCGACACAATGTTGTGGATACTCGTTACAACTTGACCTGCTGCTAAAGTGTTCGTTTTTCTCATGGTTTTTATATCTATGAATACAACCGGAAAATCATGCATACTCATATTAGCTTGCTAAAATCGTGGCGAGGTGGAGATACCGTCCACAATTGAAGCTAGATAGCAAAAATCGAGTAGATAATGGATTTGCGTTCAAATAGTATATTTCCCATAGGAAAAATTGATGAAACGACCCTATAAATCAATGCCATGACTCCTGTCAAAACGAACACCCACACAACACGTGACGGGAATGAAAATCATATATGGCACAATTTGGCGGTTGGCGACTTTTAGGCAAATTTTATAGAACTCAGCCTTATAGCGGCCCCCTGTATTGCAAAAACAGATCTCCACAAACCACTCATGCATACATCGTATGACATGTGCATGACTTGTGCATGGAGCAGCACATTTTGCCTACCATATTTCACCTAAAATATTTCACTCGCACCACCCTACCATATATCTACTAAAATAATTTAGATGTGCATAAGCACCAGAGAGGTTTCCTATTCCATCTCGTAACAGGTACAATTATAAAAAGATTGGGTACAACATAAATGTTATACGACAGACTGCATGGTAGTTAACCCAATCACGGTTGACAACATAATTTTGCTTCCCTCTTTAATTGCATGTCGGTGGATCAGGCCTCAGATTCTATGACGTTTCAAGCGTAAAGTCTTACGTCACTACAACTGGTGTCTGGGACTGTGTGGCGGCCGTAAACAGTCTCCCTGCCCTACATCATAGTGTAGTTTATATTTTCTTTTCCTTTGGGATCATTGATTCTATTGTGGAATTTTGAAAATATTTGAGGGTCACTGATGAGGCCTAAATTGTCGAAACTAGCCAGTCTGGCCCAGAAAACATATACACTCCATATTTTCTCGTTCTGTGGTGTATTCCTTGCTTCCAAAGGATAACCCTTTCTGGAGCATATTTAACGTCACTACAGGTGGTGTCTTGGAATGTGTGGCGGCCGTAAAAAGTCTCCCTGCCCTACGTCATAGTGTAATTTATATTTTCTTGTCCTTTGGGGTCATTGATTCTATTGTGGAATTTTGAAAATATTTGAGGGTCACTGATGAGGCCTAAATGACCGAAACTGGCTATCCTGACCCAGAAATCATATACACTCCATATTTTCCCGTTCTGTTATGTATTTCTTGCTTCCAAAGGATAACCCTTTCTAGAACATATTCACTGGTCGGGCCCATCGGGGTCTAACTGTTGGTTTTCTTTTGCTCCAGCATTTCAGTAGTTTCTTGCTGTCGAGTCCTCAGCGTTGTTTCATGCATCTCTGTGGTTGTTTGATTTTTGTGTTCACGGAGATGTTAAACCGATGAGTTAGAAGGCCTTCATGCGGACTGAACAACAAATTATTTGTCTAAATCGCTACGGAAGGATTGTGGCCTCGTAAAGTCGACTTAAGCCCTTCCCCCCCCCCCCCCCCCCCCCCCCAGTGGAATTCGTTTCTCTGACTATTCAAAGGCGGCTCTTCTGTCGCGGTTTTTATGCCCCCGCCTATTCGAAGAATAGCGGAAGGGCATTAAGTTTTACCCCTGTCCGTCCGTTCGTCCGTCCCGACATCGTGTCCGGGCCATAAGTCCTAAACCGTATGGAATATATTCATGAAACTTCACAGGTGCATTCATCACACTGAGACGATGTGTCATGAACAAGGAAGACAAATCCTGCTTGTTTAGTTTTTGAATTATCTGCCCTTGACTTAAATCCATATATAATCAAATGGTATGTCGTGTCCGGGCCATTACTCCTAAACCGTACGGAATACATTCATGAAACTTCACAGGTGCATTCATCACACTTAGACAATGTGTCATGAACAAGGAAGACAACTCTTGCATTTTTGGTTTTTGAATTATCTACCTTTGACTTAGTACCATATAGTAAACCGTGTCCGGGATATAACTCCTAAACCGTATGGAATATATTCATGAAACTTCACAGGTGCATTCATCACACTGAGACGATGTGTCATGAACAAGGAAGACAACTCTTGCATTTTGGTTTTTGAATTATCTGCCCTTGACTTAGTACCATATAGTAAACCGTGTCCGGGCCATAACTCCTAAACCGTATGGAATATAATCATGAAACTTCACAGGTGCATCCATCATACTTGGACGATGTGTCATGAACAAGGAAGACAACTCCTGCTTGTTTAGTTTTTGAATTATCTGCCCTTGACTTAAATCCATATATAGTCAAATGGTATGTCGTGTCCGGGCCATAAGTCCTAAGCCGTATGAAATATATTCATGAAACTTCACAGGTGCATTCATCACACTTAGACGATGTGTCATGAACAAGGAAGACAACCCCTGCTTGTTTAGTTTTTGAATTATCTGCCCTTGACTTAAATCCATATATAATCAAATGGTATGTCGTGTCCGGGCCATTACTCCTAAACCGTGTGGAATATATTCATGAAACTTCACAGGTGCATTCATCACACTTAGACGATGTGTCATGAACAAGGAAGACAACTCTTGCATTTTTGGTTTTAGAATTATCTGCCCTTGACTTAGTACCATATAGTTAACCGTGTCCGGGCCATAAGTCCTAAGCCGTATGAAATATATTCATGAAACTTCACAGGTGCATTCATCACACTTAGACGATGTGTCATGAACAAGGAAGACAACTCCTGCTTGTTTAGTTTTTGAATTATCTGCCCTTGACTTAAATCCATATATAATCAAATGGTATGTCGTGTCCGGGCCATTTCTCCTAAACCGTACGGAATATATTCATGAAACTTCACAGGTGTATTCATCACACTTAGACAATGTGTCATGAACAAGGAAGACAACTCTTGCATTTTTGGTTTTTGAATTATCTGCCCTTGACTTAGTACCATATAGTAAACCGTGTCCGGGATATAACTCCTAAACCGTATGGAATATATTCATGAAACTTCACAAGTGCATTCATCACACTGAGACGATGTGTCATGAACAAGGAAGACAACTCTTGCATTTTGGTTTTTGAATTATCTGCCCTTGACTTAGTACCATATAGTAAACCGTGTCCGGGCCATAACTCCTAAACCGTATGGAATATAATCATGAAACTTCACAGGTGCATCCATCATACCTGGACGATGTGTCATGAACAAGGAAGACAACTCCTGCTTGTTTAGTTTTTGAATTATCTGCCCTTGACTTAAATCCATATATAATCAAATGGTATGTCGTGTCCGGGCCATTACTCCTAAACCGTATGGAATATATTCATGAAACTTAACAGGTGCATTCATCACACTTAGACGATGTGTCATGAACAAGGAAGACAACTCTTGCATTTATGGTTTTTGAATTATCTGCCCTTGACTTAGTACCATATAGTAAACCGTGTTCGGGCCATAACTCCTAAACCGTATAGTATATTTTCATGAAACTTCACAGGTGCATTCATCACACTGAGACGATGATTCATGAACAAGGAAGACAACTCTTGCATTTTTGGTTTTTGGATTATCTGCCCTTGTTGCATATATTTTATGATTGATTTGAAGTACATTTGTAATATTTTTTATGACTGGCATTTGGCGGGGGCATCCGTGTCCTATGGACACTTTTTCTAGTTTTATATGGTTTGTCTATTTGACTATGAGTGTTTGCATCGCTTACAATATTTGGATAGCCAATTGGTCATTTTGTGGGAAAAAATCTGTCCTTTTGGCTTTCCGCTATTGATGTTTCCATTAGGATCTGTTGTTTCTTGTTTGTGTTTCTTTCCTTTTGGCGTCTCTGATGGCAGCCGTGGGTTAATTGTATCAGTTCCTGATCATTGCCTTCACTTCTATTATACAAAAATAAAGGCTTACCAGGTGCTGACTGATAGACTACCTCAGTCTTTTTGGTGCTGATTGTGAAGCCATGGCTATCACAGGAGTCAGATACTTGATCTATACCTTTTTGGATCTTCTCTTCTGTTGGAGCACCTTTTGCTATGCCATCAGCAATCAGCAAAGAGGAACTCATCTAGCACCTCTGGCTGCACCTTGAGTTTGGCTTGCACCTTCTGAGATTGCAAAGCTTCCCATCAAAGCCGTTATGACATTGTCATTATCCTGGAAAGCATCTGTGAGCATGGCAGAAAACATCATGCTGAACAGTGTTGGGGCTAACACACAGCCTTGCTTGACTCCGTTTGTCACAGGGAATGGATCTGAAAAATCACCATCATTTTGGAGCCGTACAAGCATATAATCGTGGAACTGACTCGCCATTGCTATGAATTTGGTTGGACATCCAAACGTCACCATGATCTTCCAAAGGACCTCACGAGGGACTGTGTCAAATGCTTTGTGAGGTCAACAAAGATCAAATATAGGTCCATGTCCCGTTCCTGGCATTTTCTTGCAGCTGCCTTGCTGTGAAGATCATGTCACTTGTTCCCCTGTCTTTCCTAAACCCACATCAATTTGCTTTCTGGTAGAAGCTCTGACTGTTCAATGTGTACATTTAATCGGTTAAGTAGAACTCTTGCAAGGACTTTCCCAGCAAAGAGATGCCACGGTGATTATCATAGATCTGATGGTTCCCTTTCCGTTTGAATAGGTGGATAATTGACGCATCCTTAAATTCTTGAGGGATGGCTTATTTTCTCCACATAATGTGAAATAACTCCAGTAAGGATAATACATTAAACATTGACGGATATTTCCTTAGTGAAATAGTGTGCCGTCTTCTGTGGTAGATGCCAGGACCGCAAATGAGTTCAGTATAGATTTGGACTCAGGTTCAGGCGTTTTAGCATAGTTTAGATAATAATTTGAAGGACCTTTTTGTTGCATTCATATATTCATATGTATGTATGATCTTATAACCAAAATTAAACTTTGTGACTCAGCCAGTGATCTGTTTGTTTTTTCTTTCTTTTTTTTTTTTGTTAAATAGAAGTGAAGGCAATGATCAGGAATACATTAACCCACAGCTCCCAGCAGTGACACCAAAAGGAAAACACACACACACACACACACACACACACACACACACACACACACACATGAAATAACTAGACCCTAATGGAAACATCAATAGCGGAAAGCCAAAAGGACAGTTACTTTTCCACAAAATGGCCAACGGGTTATCCATAACAAAATAATGTAAGCGAAACACACACTCAAAGACAAACCATAACAAAAATATACCGCGACAGAGGAACCGCCTTGGGACGGTCAGTGAAACGAATTTCACTTGGGGCTTTAATCTATTTTACGCAGCTGCAATCATCAGCCTTACTTCCGTCGCGATTTAGACAAATAATTTGGTCTGAGTCGTATACTGGCGACACGTCAAATGACATTCATTCACCAAGAGTTCAGTCCGCATGAAGGCCTTCTAACCCATCAGTGCAACATCTCCGAGAACACAAAAATCAAACAACCACAGAGATGAAACAACGGTGAGGACTCGACAGCAAGAAGCCACTGAATTGCTGGAGCAAAAGAAAACCAACAGTTAGACTCCGATGGGCCCGACCAGAAACAGAGCATCAGGCACCAACCAACATTACATAATAGTAATTTCTCTCTAATTCTCAGTAATCCTTCACGCTGGAACCGTCATAGAATCTGAGGCCTGACCCACCGGTGTGCAATTAAAGAGGGAAGCAAAGTTGTCAACCGTGATTGGGTTAACTACATGCATGCAGTCTGTCATATAACATTTATGTTATACCAATCTTTTTATATCGAAGAATGATTTTACGAAATTGGGTTCTGAAGTCATTGCAATTATATATTTTCTGAATTTATATACTAAGTCAGCATAAAATTCGGGTTCCGATAGACCTATCTATCTATCTATCTATCTATCTATCTATCTATCTATCTATCTATCTATCTATCTATCTATCTATCTATCTATCTATACTGCTGCAACCCCGTTAAGGGGACTATCGTGCAGGTGTGTGCGCAGAGGCGTCGTGCAAGACAAAGTAAAAGAAATAAAAGTGAGACAGTATGGAGGAAAAGTTAAAAATTTATGTTACAGAAGAGAATAATATCAGATAAAAACAAGTGTTGTGGATTAGGGCATATAGTGTGACACTGTCCTTACCCCTGACCTAATTGACTCTATGTCTTCGAGGTCAGGAAGATGATTGGGAAGTTGATTCCATTGTACAATGGCCAAGGGAAAAAAGGAGTATTTATAGTAGCTGGCTGTAGTCGGTATCTGGACATAGTGAAGGGGGTGCATATGCCTGGTCAATCTGATGGGATAGCTAATATATGGAGGGAGGGGAACAGCAACTAGACTATTTACTGTTTTGTAAAATAGTATCAAGCGGGCGTCGGCCCGCCTGTCCTCAAGTGAACGCCACCGTAGTGAGTTTTGCATGCTTGTAACACTAGCATAAGGGGAGTAATTGCTGTTAACCCATCGTATGGCCCGTCTTTGGACCATTTCAATTTTATTTATGTAGGTTTGTGTGTATGGGTTCCACACAGATGATGCATATTCGACTTGGGGGACGAAATTAAGTCTGATATGCTGCTTCGCGAATACCTGTGTGTTTTGTTCTGATGTTTCTTTTCAAGAAACCTAGTGTCCTGTTTGCTGTTGTTGTGATTCTGTTATTGTGAGTATTCCAGCTCAGGTCTTTGCTGATGTCTACGCCTAGATATTTTGCGTGATCCACTTCATCTAGTGCCTGTCCATGTAGCATGTTGATGTGCTGAGCTGGATGCCTAGATTTTGTTATGTGTAAGACTTGACACTTACTTGGATTAAAGTCCATATCCCACACGGTTTCCCATGTTTGTAAAGTGTCAAGGTCATTTTGGAATGTGTCAGAGTCGTCCTGGTTATTGACTGTGATGTAAATAGCTGTGTCATCAGCAAAAAGTCGGACCTGTGAGTGTATATTCTCAGGTAGGTCGTTTATGTAGCGGAGGAATAGTAAGGGGCCAAGCACAGAACCTTGTGGGACTCCAGAATTCACAGGGATTTCTGATGAGTATTCGCCCTCCAGTACTACTGTTTGAGAACGCTCAATCAGAAATGCTTTGATCCAGGACAGAGTATTGCCTCTCATACCATGTTGGTGAAGTTTGTGAAGCAGCTTTAAGGGATTTACTCTGTCGAAGGCCTTACTAAAGACTAATAAGATAAGGTCAGTTTGGCGACCTTGTGAGGTGTTTCGTGCAAGCTCATCAACTAACTGGATGAGCTGGGTCTCACAAGACCTCCTCTCTCTGAAACCATGTTGGAGGTCATACAATATATTGTTACTGTTAAGGTGCTTGGACAGGCTAGAAGCTACAATGTGTTACATCACTTTGCAAAGAATGCATGTGAGTGATATGGGGCGATAATTAATGGGGTCACTCATATCCTTATCCCCCTTTTTGAAGATGAAGGTAACACATGCTTTGGTCCAGTCCTTTGGGACCTGCCCTGTGTTGAGTGACTTATGGAATAAAATGGCAAGGAAAGGACCTTGTTGCAGAAGAGATTTAAGTCCAACATTGAATTTTGAAATTAAATCGGAATGACGTCTATAAAATTTAGAAAAGGCTTTGCGTAGTTTATGATACCGATAACTCTGATCAGAATCAGAATTAGTACTGGTGTGTCAAATGACATTCATACACCAGGACCTGTGATATGGGAAGTTAGTCCCTAGCTCTAACCGATGAGCTAAAATTAGCTACACAATCCTCAGCACCTTCAGCCGTCGAAATAATCGAATCGGGAAGGGCATTCCAATCTCTAATGAATCTGGGGAAGAAAGATTCTTTATAAATGTCCGTTCTTGCAGTAAGTGTCTGAAACGTCATTGAATGGTGCTTTCTGCAGTGCCTAGCTGGGGGAACAATGTCATCTGTTGGAATGCTGACAGCACCCTTAGACCTTTGTATAAGAGTATGAGCCTACTGTCTCTTCTCCTTTTCTTGAGAGACTCCCATCTTAATTTTCCTAGAATTCCAGTCATGCTCCCAGTTTCAAAGCAGTAATTTCCAGTTACAAATCTGGCGGCTCTATTCTGAACTTTTCCAATTTCTTCATTGAGGACTACTCAGCTTGGATCTTTTGAGGCTATCCGGAAAGACAGAGTTGGGGATGCACATGGAGGTGTCTTTGTGGCTTTCAAGCGAGACCTACTCTGTACAGAAACTCCGGAGTTGGACACCAAATGTGCATTAGTTTGGTGTAAATTGAACATTATTGGATGGACTCTGTACCTTGGTTCCTTTTATCGCCCACCAGATCAGATTGACCCAGAATATCTTGAGGCTTTTAATTAATCTTTGTCTAGGATAATGTCAAATGCAAATGCCCATATTTTGGTTGGCGGAGACTTCAATTGTGGTGACATTGAATGGAGCAACATGCAGGTGCCCCATGGGGTATCTAAAAGGCAGACACAGCAACAGCTTTTAGATATAATCAAAGAACACTGCCTAGCCCAAGTAATTAATATACCCACCCGACAAGAAAAGACCCTCGATCTATTATTTACAAATTCCCCATCCCCAGTTAATCGAGTTAAGGGGATGCCCCCGATCGGCAAAGCCGATCACGACATAGTCCTTATTGAATACGACATAAAAGCAAAACGAATCAGACAAGGCCCGCGTTAAATATATCTATATAAACGTGCGGATATGGATGGTCTGCGAGACCATATGGCGCGATTTAGAGATTCGTTCCTTTCCTCTGACCTTTCGCACATGTCAGTTAACGACATGTGGGTCAATTTTAAGACCGAATTAACTTCGGCTATGGAAAGGTTTATTCCAACGAAAATGACCAAAACAAAGCATAGTGCGCCTTGGATCGACAACACGATCAAGCATCTAATTAGAAGACGCAATCGAATGTACTTTCGTGCTCGTAAGTCTAGTAGCCCTGACGTTAAGAGCCATTACAAACGGTTCAGGGCACATGTACAAAAGGTAATAAGAGATGCATATTGGAAGCATGTTTCCAGCATCTTCACCTTTGAGGATGATAATACAGATCCCGACAGTCCCCAGAAGAATGGTACAGTAAAAATGCTTTGGTCATTCGTAAAGTCCCTGAAAAAGGAAGCTTTTGGGATCATTTCGTTAAGAGATAACGGTATTCTCAAAACAGATTCGCGCGATAAGGCCAACATATGTAACAGATAGTTTCAATCTGCATTTACGCGTGAAACTGATGGTGAGCTACCAACTAAAGGTAATAGTCAGTTCCCCTCAATGGGGGACATAACAGTTGACCCAAACGGGGTCGCCAAACTGTTAGGTAAGCTCCAAATACATAAGGCATCTGGGCCGGATGACCTGAATGCCAGGGTGCTTAAAGAATGTGGTGCTGAAATTTCACCTGTGCTGGCCTTTATCTTCAATGAATCACTCGCCCAGGGCACTGTACCAGATGACTGGCGACAAGCTAATGTTACCCCGTTCTATAAAAAAGGAGAAAAATACGATGCAGCAAATTATAGACCAGTGTCGCTAACATGCATCTGTTGCAAAACCCTGGAGCATATAATAGTTAGTAACATCAACAAGCACCTAGCCTTTGAGAGCATTCTTGCTGACTGTCAACATGGTTTCCGAAGTCAAAGGTCTTGCGAAACTCAATTAGTTCAGTTTTACCATGACATTGTGAGCAATCTGGATGGGGCCACAAACCGTGGCCACAAACAGACTGACTTGATTATCATGGACTTCGCTAAGGTCTTTGACAAGGTACCTCACAGGAGGCTATTGTATAAATTGGATTACTATGGGATAAGAGGATCCACACACAGTTGGATTAGCTCATGGTTCTCAGGGCGCTCACAACAAGTTGTACTTGATGGCCAAGCGTCTGATCCAGTCCCTGTTTTATCTGGTGTCCCCCAAGGTTCGGTCCTTGGACCGGTCCTTTTCTTGGTATTCATTAATGATCTCCCTGATAACATCAGGTCATCTGTCCGTTTGTTTGCTGATGATTGTGTCCTTTATAGGAATATATATTCTTCTTCTGACTGCCTTATTCTACAAGATGACCTGAATCAACTAGCACAGTGGGAGGCCGATTGGCAGATGAAGTTCAATGTGGCCAAATGTCATTCAATGAGGGTGTCGCGACACCCTCCTGACAAACAAATTAAGTTTGACTATAAACTACACCAGCAAATCTTGGAGCAGGTTCAATCCGCCAAATATCTTGGTATCACCATCACTGATGATCTTGATTGGGGTCAACACGTTTCAGAAATATCATCAAAAGCAACTAGGACTTTAGGATTTCTTAGACGAAACTTGGCTTTTGCACCTAGGCAGACAAAGGATGTTGCATATAAAACATTGGTTCGCCCTCAGCTAGAATATGCATCACCTATTTGGCATCCCTATGTTAAAACTCAGATTCAGCAGGTGGAGAAGGTGCAGAGGACAGCTGCTCGATGGACCTGCCGACGATGGCGCAATAGAAGCAGCGTCGGTGACATGCTTAACGAGCTAGAATGGCCGTCCCTAGAGGCCCGTCGTGAGCAGTCCTCTTTAACCTTCTTCTATAAGATACATTCATGTACAGTGGCCGTTAATAAAGATAAATACTTGACCCCTGTTGTTACATTATTAGTCAATCCTCATAGTAAACTGATGACAATCCCCACTGTGTACCTCACTGAATATAACTACTTTCAGCCTCTAAAATACCACACTTCTCTTGTAGCTATGATCATGTTTGTTATATGCTAGAGACAGTCGTCTTATTAAATAATAGTTTGAACACATTGTCGTTCTTCATAATTAATAAGTTATTATCACTGCATCATATATCAGTGCATAATATTACATGGTGTCAGAAAAAGCGGATTTTACTTAACTGATAAAAACGGTTCATTAATTAAGCTTTACAACTTGGATTTAAACTTTTGGAAATGGACCTATCAGGTATTCCACAGCCGCGTATGGACTGGGAGTCATCCAACCTCCCCGAGGCTTGGAAAAAATTCCAACAACATGTGGAATTAGTGTTCAATGGACCACTTAAAGCAAAGACGGAAGAGGTGAAATGCACTTATCTTCTCCTATGGGTAGGGGAAAAGGGTCGTGACATTTATAACACTTGGGTATTGGACGACGATGACAAAAAGAAACTTAAACCACATTATGACAGATTTGCAGCACATGTTAGACCCAAATTAAACCCAGTGTTCACACGTTTTAAGTTTAATAATGAAGTACAAGGGACACAATCCATTGAACAGTTTATTACCAAGTTAAAACTCCTAGCTAAGGACTGCGCCTTCGGAGATTATGAAAATGACATGGTCAGGGACAGAATCGTGTTCGGCGTGACGTCAGTCAAAATCCGGGAGAAGCTCATTAACGAAGGGGACAAACTCACTCTGGACAAAGCTATTCAGATAGCTCAAAGTTATGAATATGCACAGGAGCAACTTAAGACAATGGCTGCTCCTACAGAGGTACATTACATAAGTAACGCCACCCAGAAGAAGTCGCCACTGCAGGGCACACATACGAATCCTAAACCACAGGGGAAACCGGGTCGAAGACAGAGGAACAGAGGCACGGACAAACCAGTGCAACAGAGATATGCAGTTGACAAGTGTGGAAATTGTGGCTATAAACACACAAAGTCGGAAACGTGTAAGGCTAAGGGCAAACAGTGTAATTTCTGTCATAAATGGAACCACTTCGAAACCGTGTGTAGATCTAAAAAGTCTGTTCATGAGGTTTCTGAAAGGAATTATGATTCACATGTGCAAAATAGTGATTCTAATGATTTCTTTGTGGATAGTGTAGAGAGCAATAAGTTTGTGAATGATCAGGCATTTGTGGAAATTGAGGTAGGACCACGTTCTGTACCTATAAATTTTAAAATAGACACTGGTTCCCAGATTAACATTTTGCCATATCACACTTACACAAAGCTAAATCTACATCATATACTTCAAAAGCCTACAACCAAACTGACCGCCTATGGTGGTAACACACTCAATGCATTAGGTTGCGTCACATTAACCTGCAAACGCACAGACAGAAAGACCTTTGTTTCTACATTGTAGAGACATGTTCCTCTCCCATACTTGGTTTAAGGTCTAGTATTGACCTGGAATTGATCAAGTTAGTGTTATCCTGTGAGACACAAGCCTCTCAACCCTTAGAAAATACTCATCTCACGAAAGCTACTGTTTTGACACAGTATGCTAAAGCATTTCAAGGTGTAGGTTTATTTCCAGGTGAATGTAAAATTCAACTTGATCCATCCATTTCTCCCATAGTAAATCCGCCAAGACGGATACCTGTGGCCTTGAGGGATAAAGTAAAACAGGAACTTGATCGCATGTTGAAACAAAACATTATTGCCAAGGTCACTGAGCCAACTGAGTGGGTGAATTCAATGGTCGCTGTTGAAAATAAACATACAGGCAAACTTCGAAAATGCCTAGACCCACAACATCTAAACAAAGCCATTCTGCGTCCGCATTACCCCATGAGAACGCTTGAGGATATCTTACCTCACCTCTCAGGTGCGAAATACTTCACTAAGTTAGACGCCCGGAGCGGTTATTGGGCTATTAAACTGACAAATGAGTCCTCATTCTTAACAACGTTCAATACGCCGTTCGGAAGGTATCGTTACCTTAGACTTGCTTTCGGTTTGAAACTAAGTCAGGATGAGTTCCAAAGAAAAATTGACGAGTGCCTAGAAGGCCTCCCGGGGGTTGTCGCTATTGTTGACGACATCCTTGTCTATGGGCGAACGCGTGATGAACACGATCAGAACTTTCGCAACGTAATTAAACGTTCATTAGAAAAGGGTATCATCGGAGTCTAACTGTTGGTTTTCTTTTGCTCCAGCATTTCAGTGGTTTCTTGCTGTCGAGTCCTCACCGTTGTCTCACCTCTGTGGTTTTTTGATTTTTGTGTTCACGGAGATGTTGCACTGATGAGTTAGGAGGCCTTCATGCGGACTGAACTAATTATTTGTCTAAATCGCGACGGAAGTAAGGGCGAGGATTGTGGCCACGTAAAATCGATTTAAGCCCCCCAGTGGAAATCTTCCACTGACCGTTCCAAGGCGGCTCTTCTGTGGCGATTTATTTATGTTGTTGTTTGTTACTTACTGTGTGTATCACTTGTGTCTTTTGGTTTTGGATGGCCATATGGCCATTTTGTGGGAAAGTAACTGTCCTTATGGCCTTCCTTTGTTTAGGTTTCCATTATGGTCTGGTCGCTTAATGTTTGTATTTCTTTCCCTTTGGTGTCTTTTATGGGTGGAGTAAGTTAATTGTATCAATTCCTGATCTTTGTTTTACTTCTACTTTTAATGAGGACAAACTTGTAGTCGGGGTTCAGCAGGTTGAATACTTTGGTCATATTTTGACAGCACAAGGGGTCAAGCCTTCGCCAAATAAGGTTTCCGCTGTCAGCAATATGGACCCTCCCACAAACAGAGCAGAACTGGAAACGTTTTTGGGAATGATAAACTATCTTTCCAAATTTTGTCCAAACTTGGCAGAACTTTCAAGTCCACTTCGTAAGCTTTTAACAAAAGATGTGGAGTTTACATGGGATAAGCCCCAGGCTGATGCTTTCCAGAAAGTCAAGGACATTATCACTCAAACCCCAGGCCCTGTATTGGCATATTATGACCCGAAGAAGCCACTAACGTTACAGTGTGACGCGTCTAAGTCAGGTCTAGGTGCCACCATTATGCAGGATGGTAAGCCCATCGCATATGCGTCCAAGTCCCTTACGCCCACAGAAACCCTCTATGCACAGATAGAGAAAGAACTATATTCATGTTTGTTTGGATGTAAGCGCTTCGAACAATACATATACGGTCGCAAAGTACACGTAGAAACTGACCATTTACCTATCGTATCTATCATGAAAAAGCCCCTTCATGCAGCCCCAACGAGACTGCAACGCATGCTGTTGCAATTACAGCGGTATGACATAGAGATTAATTTCGTGAGTGGAAAAAAGATACCTGTCGCCGACACGCTCTCGCGTAGATATGTGTCAGATACATACCCAGAACTTGCTGAGGGTATGGATTTACATGTCCACACAGTAATGTCGAGTCTACCAATCAGTGATCGCAAAATGAAAGAGATTAAGACACACACTGAGCAGGATCCACAAATGGATCAGCTTAAACAGATTATTCTAAAAGGTTGGCCTGTCAAGAGACATCTTTGTCCTGAGCAGGTACTAGATTACTGGAACTTTCGCGACGAATTGACAGTTGTCGACGGCTTAATTTTGAAGGGCCAGAAAATAGTAATTCCGAGTGCTTTAAGACCGAAGATGCTCGAAATATTACACCAAGGACATTTTGGCTGCGACAAAACTCTCCGCAGAGCACGAGACGTCATGTTTTGGCCCAAAATTTCAGCCGAAATCACCGAAATGGTATTAAGCTGCCCTATCTGTCTTGAACGAAGAAGTTCGAATCCCAAAGAACCTCTTATACCCCACAAGGTCCCAGATTACCCATGGCAGAACATCGCCTCTGACATATTTACTTGGGATGTCAAGAATTTCCTCATTACTGTAGACTACTACAGTAAATATTTTGAAGTACAGAAACTTCCCAGCATGAAAACCAGTACAGTCATTGCCAAGTTAAAAAGTACCTTTGCCAGAAATGGCATTCCTATGAACTTTTTCTCCGATAATGCACCACAATTTTGCTCGGAAGAATTCTTAGAATTCGCCAAAGATTGGGATTTTTCTTTGACAAAAATGTCCCCAAAACACAGTCAGTCCAATGGGTTGGTTGAAAAAATGGTGGGCATTTGTAAGAGAATATTCGCTAAGGCAAAATCAGCAGGAAAAGATCCATATTTGGGCAGACTATAGTACCGCACAACTCCCACAAAACTTGGATTTTCTCCTAGTCAGTTACTCATGGGGAGAAAGTTGAGATCCGTATTACCAGTCACCCTTGATCAGCTACTACCAAAAACACCCCCTACCGAACAAATCAAAGAAAACATTCAGAGTGCTAAACAACAGCAAAAGAAATATTTTGATCCAGGCTCTAAAACACAGACTTCACTCAGTATAGGAGACACTGCTAGAATTCAGCAAAATGACAAAACATGGAAACCAGCTGTCGTAATGGAAAAACACAATGACAGGTCGTATTCTGTTAAGACACCAGACGGTACTGTTTATCGACGCAATAGACGTCATCTTCTGAAATCCAAGGAAAAAATTCCAAATTATCAAGCAAATTCTGAATCTACACTTGATCATTCACTTTCTGATCAGCCCTCAGTTAGAAATGAAGAAAAGGGAAAATCCCTTCAGGAGCCTCAAATTTGGAAAACAAGCAGTTTCACACAAAATAATAATGGTGATTCAGTTATACCACCAAGGGAGAATGACATGACGCCATATATTACACGCTTTGGTCGTACTGTGAAGCCAAAAATAATTGAATCTATGTGAACTATGACACAGGATAATGTTAAAAACATATGTGAGGTATAAATCCTGACATTTTAATGGAAACATAAATAGTTCTCCCTATCCTGGAATATATTTCATCTCATGTTGTTGAAAATCAATTTGACTTTATCAACAAGTTGTCATATATAAAGTGTGTGTGAAAACTGTTAGAACAACAGCATCATAGGTTTACCAATTATTTATAAATACAGCTACTCAGACTGGTGAAAAAACTGTCTGCCTTGCAAATATCAATGTTTCACTGAACTGGCTGAACTTTCTTGTGCTAGTTGGGGACTTAAAGTTTGATATGTCAGATTTTCAAGGTGTTTAATTGAGTTTAAATTTTTGTTCTTTTAAAGAAGGGAGGTGTTACATTATTAGTCAATCCTCATAGTAAACTGATGACAATCCCCACTGTGTACCTCACTGAATATAACTACTTTCAGCCTCTAAAATACCACACTTCTCTTGTAGCTATGATCATGTTTGTTATATGCTAGAGACAGTCGTCTTATTAAATAATAGTTTGAACACATTGTCGTTCTTCATAATTAATAAGTTATTATCACTGCATCATATATCAGTGCATAATATTACACCTGTGACAGTTTCAACTCGAACAAGGCATCAAAAGTAAACAACTCACAGTATCACAGGTACCAGTCCTACAGTGATGCCCTGAAAAATTCCTTCTTCCCTAGGATTATTCCCCAGTGGAATAGTCTTCCCTCTTCTGTGGTGAATGCTAAGACTGCAGAGGAGTTCAAAGCCCATACAGTGTAAGATTGAGACTCAGAGGTATGCGTTTTAGTATACCTCTTTTATTCAGATTGTAAATAGTTTTAAGGACTCATCCAGTGACTTCTCTCTTTTTTTTCTTTCTTTTTTAAGCTAAATTCTAAATTTAGCTACGCACCCAACTGAGGTAATGACCAAATATGACCGACTCAGTATAAGAAGATAGATAGATAGATAGGATCCCAGATGCAACTACCATATTCCAAGATTGGACGAACAAGTCCCCTGTATGCAGTCTCTTTCACATCCTGAGGACACTGATGAAGATTTCGCCTCAGTCACCAACTGTTCTATTCGCCTATGTACACATGTTGCTAATGTGTGTATTCCATCTCAAATCGTGAGTGATTGTCACACCAAGGTACTTAATGGAATTCACATTTTCGAGGACCGTTCCCTCTAAAGTGTAAGAAGCCTCCAGTTCATTAGATCTCTTCCTAGTTATCTGCATAATATTGCATTTAACTGGCTGAAATCTCATGCCCCATTTTCGGGCCCAACATCCCAATTTATCTCTGCCAGCCTGAAGTTTCAGTGAGTCATCTGTATCTCTAATTTCTGATTAAGAAGTTTAGCAGTTTATAATTTATTACGAGTATTGAAGTTAGTTACATGACTAGACACTCTGACAAATCGAATTAATTGCGAAATATAAACGCCATAGGATGCCAAAGCTACATTCTAAATTTAGTCACCCCAATGGCTAAATGTGACCGACACAGTAAACGAATATAGAGTATATACATGGAAGTTTCAAGGTTAATGGCACGCACACACACACAGGAATCAGAATCAGAATCAGAATTGTTACTGGTGACACGTCAAATGACATTCATACACTAGGACCTGTGATATGGGAAGTTAGTTCCTAGCTCTAACCAAAGATGTAAACTTAGCTACACAATCCTCAGCACCTTCAGCCGTCAAAATAATAGAATCGGGAAGGGCATTCCAATCTCTAATGGTTCGGGGGAAAACGAGTATTTATAAATATCCGTTCTTGCAGTAAGGGTCTGAAACGTCATTGAATGGTGTTTTCTACAATGCCTAGCTGGGGGAACAAGGTCATCTGTTGGAATGCTGGCAGCACCCTTTAGACCTTTGTATAAGAGTATGAGCCTACTGTCTCTTCTCCTTTTCTTTAGAGACTCCCATCTTAATTTTCCTAGAATTCCAGTCATGCTCCCAGTTTCAAAGCAATAATTTCCAGTTACAAATCTAGCAGCTCTATTCTGAACTTTTTCAATTTCTTCATTTAGGACCACTCCGCTTGGGTCCCAGATGCAACTACCATATTCCAAGATTGGGCGAACAAGTCCCCTGTATGCTGTTTCTTTCACATCCTGAGGACACTGATGAAGATTTCGCCTCAGGAAACCAAGTGTTCTATTCGCCTTTGTACACATATTGCTAATGTGTGTATTCCATCTCAAATCGTGAGTGATTGTCACACCAAGGTATTTAATGGAATTCACATTTTCGAGGACCGTTCCCTCTAAGGTGTAAGAAGCCTCAACTTTATTAGATCTCTTCCTTGTTATCTGCATAATATTGCATTTAACTGGTTGAAATCTCATGCCCGATTTTCTGGCCAAACATCCTAATCTATCTATGTCAGCCTGAAGTTTCAGTGAGTCATCTGTATCTCTAATTTCCCGGTAAAAAACACAGTCATCTGCGAACAGTCTTATTTCTGAGTCAATATCAGTGGAAATATCATTGATGTACAGGGAGAACAATAGAGGACCAAGAACGGTCCCTTGTGGGACTCCAGACAAAACTGGCGCCCATACTGAAGATTCACCATTAACAACAACACGCTGTTTTCTGTAGCAAAGGA
Organism: Lucinisca nassula; assembly: GCA_963580285.1. NCBI lineage: Eukaryota > Metazoa > Mollusca > Bivalvia > Lucinida > Lucinidae > Lucinisca > Lucinisca nassula. The sequence continues at coordinate 125,598,992 of OY757025.1, forward strand.
AGGAATCTATCCATTTAAGAGTCTTCCCACCAATTCCATAACCAAATAATTTGGATTTAAGTAGTTCATGAGGAGGGGTGTCAAAAGCCTTCTCAAAGTCCAGAATAAATGTGTCCACCTGCCCCCCTTTGTCCAGGATTTTTGCCCAATCATTAATAACCGTGCTCAACTGAGTTTCGCAACTATGCCTTTTCCTAAATGCATGTTGTCTGTCTGACAAAAGTTTATGTTCATCCAAGTGGGCCATGATGTTTGAGCAGACTATGTGTTCAAGCAATTTACATAGAACACAGGTCAGTGACACCGGGCGATAATTACGTGCAAGAGCCCTGTCCCCTTTTTTGAAAAGTGGACAGATGTTCGCTAGGAGCCATTCTTTGGGAATTTCACCCGTATCGAGAGATTGTTGGAAAAGATGAGCAAAAACTGGACCTAACTCGTTTGCTAGTTCCTTCAGGACTCTAGGATGAAGCTCATCAGGCCCTAAAGCTTTAGAAGGGTTCAAGCCTTTAAGTAATTTGATCACTCCCGCAGAGGATACAACAATATTTTCCATGAAAGGAGCCGATCTTCCAGTCAATGGAACCTCGTTGAACTCAGTTTTATTAAATGCATCATTGAATTGACCAACCAATTCCTCTGCCCTTTCAGAGTCCGATTCAGCGACCCCGTTCCCTCCTCTTTTATTAAGGGGTGGGATACCTTGCCTATCTTTCTTCTGGCTATTGATATATCTGTAGAAGTCTCTGGGATTCGCCTTTACATCACCTACCAAGTTATTTACATACTGATCATGCTGATTTTTTATGTCATTTTTAATTTCTCGTCTCAAGTTTTCAAATTTTGCTCTGAGTTTACCACTTCCCGACTTTTTTGCCTTAGCATGAATCTTATTTCTCCTCCGAATTTTTCTTATTATTTCTGGTGTGATCCAAGGAATTGAAGATACAGACCTGCTAGTTTTGGAGGGGATATGATTTTCGGACGAAGCTTGAATGAAAGACTTTATCAAATCAAAGTTCTCCTGGACAGACCGAGCGTCTGAATGACCATTAAAGTATTTCTCTCTTGCAAATTTTAGGGCATCCTTCCTCATAGTTTCATAGTCACCCTTTTGATATAAGTACACCTTTCTACGAGGTTTCTTTATAGGTGGTATGAAGAGTTTCAAAAATCCAGAGACAATATCATGATCACTTAGTTTGTCCGGGGATTGAATATCCCCAAACTGTCCTGGCAAAGTTGTAAGAATCAAATCCAAAGTGTTTCTATCTCGAGTAGGGAAGTCAACAACCTGTTCCAAGCCATGATCATTCATGATGTCGACCAACACCTGTCCCTCTGACGGACTCTCTGAAGTTGAAGTCGCCTAAGACATGTACTGCAGGAAGTTTTTTACCCTTATTCTGAGACTTAATGCGATCAAGCTGATCTTTAAATAAGTGGAAGTTTTCGACAGTGTCGTTAGGTGGTCGATACCAACTTGCAATAAAGTGGGAAGTTTTGTTTGCAAAAACCTTAACCCAAACAGATTCTGAATCGTTTTCCAGTTCCATGAATGGCATATGAGGGATATCTCTGTGAACGAGCAACATCACCCCGCCGCCATGAGTGTTTCTATCTTTTCTGTAGACACTGTATTCGCAAGTTTCAGGGAAAAGCTCCGAAGTCATAATTGAACTGTCAATCTTTGTTTCCTGAATAGCCACAATATGTGGTTGGTGAGTATCAAGGAAAGCTAAAAGTTCAAGTATCTTTCCTCTTAAACCGTTAATGTTAATACTGCAAAGTTTCAAACCTTTTACAAAATTCGGCTTTCTCATGTCAGTAGTCGGAGATTTAACTCCTTTCTCCTTTGACAGAGGTTCAAATTTATTTCTTTCTTCCAGTTCTATAGGTTCGCTGAAGAACGAGTCAGAAAAATTAAAAAACTCGCACTTCGGGCATATCCATGAACAACTCGAGTTAACCAGTTTGCCATACTCGGCGTCTGAAAGGAAAGCGCAGTCAGTGTGAATCCACATTTCACACTGGTCACACTGAACTGCCTTATGCTCATTTAGAACATCACCACTGCAAAGGCCACAGTCTGCCTTGCAATCTTTGCAATACCAAGTTCCAATTCCAATTTCAAGCTCTAGCAATTGGTTTTCATCCAATTCAGAACACGAGGCATGAAAATGCTTTTCACAGTCCTCACATTCTACCCATTTCTGAGAGTCTTTGCAATATTTTTTGCACAGCCCACAGCGAAATCTTGGACCGGGGTTAGTTTCAATGTCTCCGGCCAGGATCAATAGAATAACCAAATTTGTTCCACCTGAGGACTTAAAGTTGCGTAAGCCCTCCGAACGTCGTTTGTTTCCTAGCTTCCTAGTTACAGCCAAGTACTGAGAAGTTTTATCGCAGTGTTGCTCTTTTGCAATCCTGCATTCCTGATTTCCATCATCCGGTTGGGTTCTGTTACTTAATTTCCAAAGGGTGAACCAAAGAATCAAGACCATGGGAAGCAGGGAGACCTTCATTTTAATATAAAGGGCAACTTTGAGTCAACAATACTACAAGATAGTCTGCCAGCTGTACGGACAGTCCACACTCGCTGACAAGCTGATAACACAAGGCTCTTCCAAATGAAAGTAACAATTCTGAATCCGAGTTTTTAACAGTGTACTGACAGCTACAAAGGACTATTCAGCACCCTGTTCTAAATTTTATACAGCTCAACACACTCAAATATCTGACAACTCACCGGCTCTTCAGAAAAATGACATTTTAGAGCCCTAAAATTGACATGTACATTTTAGAGCCCTAAAATTTATCTTTCAAGATTTTAATTCACCATATGAAGCTCTGTTGAACAGAGCAGGTACTACCACTCTTCATCTGTCTAGACTAAGATGTCTTGCAATTGAAACATTTAAAATTGTTTATGGTATTTCACCAACTTACTTGAGTGACTTTGTATCCTTAAAACCCAGTTCATACAATTTCAGGTACACAAACTTACTGGAAGTACCAAGGTCAAACACAGTCAGGTTTGGACAAAACAGTTTCCATTTCCAGGCAGCGAAGCTTTGGAACTCTCTTCCGGAGGAAGCCAGAAATATAGCAGATCTCAAAACCTTCAAGTCCTTTATAAAGGGGTGGAATGGTGCTCAATGCAGGTGTGCTCTATGCCGGTAAGGTCCTCTGCCTGGCTTGTGCTTTCTGGCTGCCTCTAGAGTTCTATGGGCTTGCCTGCCTGTTCCTTAGATACTTTGGTTTGCTTCTGTTTTGTTTGTGCTATTTTTGTTGCTTTATTCCATTTTTGTGCTTCCCCGCCCTTAGGTAAAGTTTTCGTTTTTTCGAAAATGGAGGATCATCTGGCTCTCCACAAAATTTTCGTATACCTTTTCGGCCTAAGGACTCTTATCAAAGGTGGATATAGAACACATTCCAACAAACCTAAATAAGTGCAATACACACAACTTTATAGTAAAATTTTATTCCTAAAATATTAGTATTTTTCTTTAACAAAACTTTACCTATTACCCTGCATGTTTTAATATTTTCTCTTGTAATATATGTGTTGTTATAGAAATGTTCTCATGTCTTATAGATCTAGTAATATTTTCATGTCTTTCAAAATCATGATTTTTACGCGGGAGCTTTTCTGACGCAGCATGAATGCAGATGCTGGTCGTACCCTTTTCAACCGTATCAAATTGCATTACATGATGTGTTGGCACTTGCTCCTGAGTAAAAATTACTTTTTTCTAAGTCCCCATGGTGTTTTAGATGAAATTCTAAAGTTGGTCTTTTCATTACGAACTTTGAAATATCTAATAGTCTCTAATATTAGTTTTAATTTGGATTTGATATCATATTTAATATTTTAATTTTTCAGGTCTGTGATTGTTTATACTTGTACAGATTATGCTTTAACTACATGCACCTGTGATAGATCTAGTTGTTAATATTTACATTTGTTTGTCGGTAGAAAAAGCTTTAAGCTTGTGTTGCCATGTTTGTAATCAAACCGACTTTAAATAAACATTACTTGACTTGACTTGACTTGACTTGAATGTGGCAAGCCTCCAAAGAATAATTCAATTTTTGAATTTACCCCACCCACTGGTGTGGTAATGGCGGGAAATTATGTCAACAATGTAAATTAATCTACAAATGAAAAAAAATTAATAATCTACGACAACCAGCAATAATATTTTGCTGGGTTGTTTGTCTGATATGAGTTAGACAAGAAACAAGAAACAATAAACAAGAAAAAAACTTCTCTTTTTCTAGCGCCAAAATTTTTGTGATCCGCCAGGTCAGACGGATCGCCCCAGCAGGGTTAGGGTTAGGGAGCGAACCCGGAGGGGAGGTAACTGTCAGACGGTGTTTAGTAGTGCCGATTTTAAGGAAATCCCTTTTCAGAATGAGGCTGAAGTGGGTATTCCGCAAACATGGCTGATTACTGTGAACAAGACTGGAGAAAATGGTGTTATGTTGAATTTAGTCAAGTATCGAATGCTTTGAATTGTATTTTAACTCTACACAGGTAGAAACAGGCTAGATCAATCAATCAATCAATCAATCTTCTGATACTGCGTCGGTCACATTTGACCATTACCGCAGGTGTATATTATAGATACATACACTCCAGTTTGCAGGATGAAAGCCTACACAGTAATCATGTAATTACGGTAGGGATCTTTAACCTGCACAGGGGATGGTTCTCCCTGCACAGGGGGGCCTCCAGTTAACGTCCCGATCCGAAGGACGGTGCACTTAATGACATTCATCCCTGCAAATGATGCCAATGGAGCGTGTTCGGACACCGAAATTTTATCGCCGCTGCCGGGGATCGAACCCGGGACCTCTAGCATCAGAGGCAAGTGCACTAACCACTGAGCTATCACGCTCCACTAGAAACACAGGCGCCGAAACATATTAATATTCATTAACCATCGGAATATAGGAATCCGGGACAAATCGGTCCCGAGTCGTTTCGGCCTGGGTCGTTTCGGCCTGGGTCGTTTCGGCCTACATTTGGACTTGGGATTTCGTTGGGTCGTTTCGGTGACTCAGGCATGAGACTTTTCAGATTTTTGGGAGATTTCAGATTTTTTTTTGTTTTTAATTGTGTTTTGCAAAGTTGCTTGTTTTTGTCTGAAAGTTGTAAAAATGACAACAACAACAACAACATTTTTGGAAGGGGTGATAGGGATTTCAGATTTTTTTCACTCCGGTTTCAGATTTTTTTTAGCAGTCTTCCAGTCTCATGCCTGCAGTGTGATTCCCCTGATTTTTTCAGCAGAGTACATGTGGAACATTAATTTTTTTTTAGGCCATCATTATTGCTGAATCAGACTCTGAAAGGGCAAAGGAACTAGTTGGTCAATTCAATGATGCATTTAATAAAACTGAATTCACGGAGGTCCCATTAAAGTTCTGGAAGATCGGCCCCATTCATGAATAATATTGTTGTGACAGCTGCAGGAGTGATCAAATTACTTCAAGGCTTAAACCCCAGTAAGGCCTTAGGACCTGATGAGCTTCATCCCAGAGTCCTGAAGGAACTAGCAAATGAGTTGGGTCCAGTTTTCGCACACTTGTTTCAACAGTCTCTTGATACGGGTGAAATCCCCAAAGAATGGCTCTTAGCAAACATTTGTCCACTCTTCAAAAAAGGAGATAGGGCTCTTGCCCGCAATTATCGCCCTGTGTCTCTGACTTGTGTTCTGTGTAAATTGCTGGAACATATAGTCTGCTCAAACATCATGGCCCACTTGGACGAACATAAACTTTTGTCAGACAGACAACATGCATTTAGGAAAAGGCACAGTTGTGAAACTCAGCTAAGCACAGTTAGGCCAATACAAAATATATGTGTGGTTCCGGTTACCCGACCGTGCCTAGCTTTTTCCCGCCGACCCTAATTATTTTTTCTATCATGAATATTCCAAACATTTTATGTGCAAAAACGGTCTTTCAATTTTTCATGGTTAAAGTATTTAAGTACATATTCATTAAAAAGCGCTTTCATTAAAGGACAATCTGGTCGTATTTACGCATGAAAATGGTGTGCGTCTGCCAAAAAAAACAAAAAAAAAAACATCAAAAACATCCGTGTTTGTCTCTAAATAACTGTGAGCCTAGAAAAACAATGCATATCGTAAGCATCGCTATTTAAAAGCTGTTTTTTATCAATTGCCGCGAGCTGCCAGTTAACAGTAAGTGGCCCGTGCTAATCAATAACAATTATCCAGTTACATTTCAAATGGGTCAGGGATATGGCACGTGGCTACTTCTGAAGAAGCCGACGCTTTGAAGTAACCCATAATTATAATCCATAATCTCCAGTACTTAGCACATTCAAGACCGTTCATGCAAACCAATAGAACCACCACCGGAAACAAAAGAAATAAGAAAAAACTACTACCAGAGGGTAAAACGTCTGTTGTCTCCTGGGATCAACAGGTATTTTCTATGGACCGGTAAGAGAGGCAAAATTAGGAAGCGGTCGGAACCCACAAATTTTGAATGCAATTTGTTTTCGGAAGCGCAAGATGCATAAAACCCATGTCCCGGACGCATAAAAAATGACAATGGCGCACATTTCTTGCGGTATGCAGACCGTGACGGTATGATCCCTCTCAATAATCACATTACTTTTGTGACAATAAAAATTATCCAAATTATGTTTTACCACCTGTGGCGATAATCAGACAAGTGTGCACGCTTCAACAAACATAAATAATGCAGATGGCTTGTGTTAATCTCTCAAGTATTTTCACTTGTGTTAATCTCTCAAGTATTTTCACTATCTCCATGAACAGAAAGCTAAGCCTCCACAGATGCGCAGGATGATCATAGTCTTCGCTGGACACACATATATAGTTTTTGTCATGCCGCGCTTAATTTCCCGCCGTCACTTTGAACGTGCATTTGTTGCAGTCTGAAATTTTCCCACGTTTTTCAATAACACGTCATCGATAGTTTGCACACACGGTCTTCGCATCCAATTTTTGGAAAACATGACAGTAAACTGTGCGACAGGTGAAGTCACAGATCAGCCTACGCAGTCTTATCAGTCTTTGCTCTTTGTTCAAACCTGTTGTAGTATGGCTTCTGCGATATGCAGAGAGCAGCAAACGAAAAGCTCGATGTGCAGGCTGATCTTACGTTAAAAGATTTTTTTTTCGTGAGTGCAGGAAGCAGTTTAACCTGTTGTAATATATGTCCGATAAAGACGGTAGTTAATGAGCTAGGGTGTCATATGGTGATGACATCAGAAATGCTTTCCGCGAAATGCACCGTATGCGTATGCGCACACAGAAAAGACTCAGATCAGCTTGAAGTTCTGCACAGTCTGATCTGAGTTTATTGTTCACAAGGTTTCATTTCTCGGAAAGTTTAGACACTCGCCGATCAGACTGGCCGCATATGTACATGATAACACTGGTCAGGTAACTTTTCACACCTAATCGTTTTATTGGTATCACTTACATGTACACTGGTCATCAAATCTTAAAGTGAGATAATTTGGAACAATAAACAGCGGGATTAGCGGTAAACCATCAAACAGGCAACAATCTATTGCTAAAAAAGTGTCTAAAATATCCATTCTTTAAACAGGCATGACGTTGTTATATTTTGGTCATTTGATTTGAGGTTTAACGTTCCCGTCAACACTGTAAAGGTCATTTTGGAGACATTGCTTCCAATGTTGTAGGACTTTTACCCGACATTGAGATGAGCAGACTCAATAAAACCGAGTCTGCTATTTTCGTTTATTTGGTGTATTCTTTGCTTCCGGAGGATCTAACTATTCAGAACTTATTTATCCCTGCCCACCCTTGCATGCCCCTAGTTAAAGTTAACTGGGGATATATTTTCCCAATCTCAGCTCCAGAACATACATGTACATTGTGGTTTCTTATTACAACCACCTCAATGGCATGGTTCTATTGAGTTTCCACACTGTACAAGTTTGGATTGAAGTCATGAAAGAGGCAGTTAGGGAAACATGCAACTATGATGTAGTGCACACGTGTGTAGAAATGTTGTTTATGTTTTTTGTACAATCAAGATCAGGAACTTAACTTTTCAAAATGAAGGATTTTGGACTCCTGTTTTCAGAATCATTGTGAGATCTATCTATCTATCTATCTATCTATCTATCTATCTATCTATCTATCTATCTATCTATCTATCTATCTATCTATCTATCTATCTATCTATCATGTTCAGCTTTAAGACCAAGTAAGACAGATGCAAATGGCACAAGGACTACGATTTGAAAAGACTATATAAAATAGTTTCTGCTGGTGCTAATTGCTGGATGTTTAATTTGCAGCATTAAGCCGTCATAAGAAACTTTCTGATATCCGTTGATCTTTTGAACTTTTACATTTATCTTCAATGTATATATGGTACAATAACAGTTACAACACTATTCAAGATAAAGCAACCTTCACTAAAACAGCAAGTCCCAAAGGCTGACCTTTTGTATAAGGCGAACACATACACAGGATGTCCAATCAAAATACTTTGTTCTGACTGAAGAAAACCCTTATTTTTGTAACAATTAGGACAATATGGATGAAAACTAAGCAATATTTATTATACTTTTATTTGTTTACAATGTTTTCAAGTACAATTATACAACAAAAGCAAAACAATATAACAAAAATAATCGCAGTGTGTAGCATAGTATAGAAGGTGAGAAAAAAAAATAAAAATAAAAAATAAAATAATTTTCCTACCTACCTACCCTATTTTTGAAAACCATGTAATAGGAACCACACATATAGTTTGTTTTGGCCTTATTAATGACTGGGCAAAAATCTTGGACAAAGGGAGACAGGTGGACACATTTATTCTGGACTTCGAGAAGGCTTTTGACACCCCTCATGAACTACTTAAATCTAAGTTATTTGGTTATGGAATTGGGGGAAAGACCCTAAAATGGATAGATTCCTTTCTTTGCTACAGAAAACAGCGGGTTGTTGTTAATGGTGAATCTTCGGAGTGGGCTCCAGTTTTGTCTGGAGTCCCGCAAGGGACCGTTCTTGGTCCACTTTTGTTCTCCCTGTACATCAATGATATTTCCACTGACATTGACTCAGAAATAAGACTGTTCGCATATGACTGTGTTTAGTACCGGGAAATTAGAGATACAGATGACTCATTGAAACTTCAGGCTGACATAGATAGATTAGGATGTTGGGCACGTAAATGGGGCATGAGATTTCAGCCAGTTAAATGCAATATTATGCAGATAACTAGGAAGAGATCTAATAAAGTTGAGGCTTCTTACACCTTAGAGGGAACGGTCCTCGAGAATGTGGACTCCATTAAATACCTTGGAGTGACAATCTCACACAACTTGAGATGGAATACTCATATTAGCAACATGTGTACTAAGGCAAATAGAACGCTTGGTTTCCTGAGGCGAAATCTTCATCAGTGCCCTCAGGATGTAAAAGAGGCAGCATATAAAGGTCTTGTTTGCCCAATCTTGGAATATGGTAGTTGTATCTGGGACCCCAGTGGAGTGGTCCTTAACGATGAAATTGAGAAAGTTCAGAATAGAGCTGCTAGATTTGTAACAGGCAATTACTGCTTTGAAACTGGGAGCATGACTGGAATACTTGGAAAATTAAAATGGGAGTCTCTCAAGAAAAGGAGAAAAGACAGTAGGCTAATCCTTTTATACAAAGGTCTAAAGGGTGCTGCCAGCATTCCAACAGATGACCTTGTTCCCCCAGCTAGATACTGTAGAAATCACCATTCTTTGGCGTTTCAGACCCTTAGCGCAAGAACTGACATTTATAAAGAGTCGTTCTTCCCCAGAACCATTAGAGATTGGAATGCCCTTCCCGATTCGATTATTTCGACAGCTGAAGGTGCTGATGATTGTGTAGCTAAATTTACCTCTTTGGTTAGAGCTAGGGACTAACTTCCCACATCACAGGTCCTGGTGTATGAATGTCATTTGACGTGTCACCAGTAACAATTCTGATTCTGATTCTGATTGACAGCAGGCTGTCAATAGCAAATGTTTGTTATTGAAAGCCCAACTGAGGTAATGGCCAAATATGATTTATGGACATCTCAGCCCCTAACAAACTCGGGCCCCCATTCAACTCCGTCCCTAAAATCTCAGTCCCTAGCAGCATTTAAGCCCTAAAATACAATGGTTTTTGTTTCCGAGAATCAATTTGGAAGGTGGACAAAGAGGGACAGGTGGAGTGGACACATTTATTCTGGACTTCGAGAAGGCTTTTGACACCCCTCATGAACTACTTAAATCTAAGTTATTTGGTTATGGAATTGGGGGAAAGACCCTCAAATGGATAGATTCCTTTCTTTGCTACAGAAAACAGCGGGTTGTTGTTAATGGTGAATCTTCGGAGTGGGCTCCAGTTTTGTCTGGAGTCCCGCAAGGGACCATTCTTGGTCCACTTTTGTTCTCCCTGTACATCAATGATATTTCCACTGACATTGACTCAGAAATAAGACTGTTCGCAGATGACTGTGTTTGTTACCGGGAAATCAGAGATACAGATGACTCATTGAAACTTCAGGCTGACATAGATAGATTAGGATGTTGGGCACGTAAATGGGGCATGAGATTTCAGCCAGTTAAATGCAATATTATACAGATAACTAGGAAGAGATCTAATAAAGTTGAGGCTTCTTACACCTTAGAGGGAACGGTCCTCGAGAATGTGGACTCCATTAAATACCTTGGAGTGACAATCTCACACAACTTGAGATGGAATACTCATATTAGCAACATGTGTACTAAGGCAAATAGAACGCTTGGTTACCTGAGGCGAAATCTTCATCAGTGCCCTCAGGATGTAAAAGAGGCAGCATATAAAGGTCTTGTTCGCCCAATCTTGGAATATGGTAGTTGTATCTGGGACACCAGTGGAGTGGTCCTTAACAATGAAATTGAGAAAGTTCAGAATATAGCTGCTAGATTTGTAACAGGCAATTACTGCTTTGAAATTGGGAGCATGACTGGAATAAATGGAAAATTAAAATGAGAGTCTCTCAAGAAAAGGAGAAAAGACAGTAGGCTAATCCTTTTATACAAAGGTCTAAAGGGTGCTGCCAGCATTCCAACAGATGACCTTGTTCCCCCAGCTAGACACTGTAGAAATCACCATTCGTTGGCGTTTCAGACCCTTAGCGCAAGAACTGACATTTATAAAGAGTCGTTCTTCCCCAGAACCATTAGAGATTGGAATGCCCTTCCCGATTCGATTATTTCGACAGCTGAAGGTGCTGATGATTGTGTAGCTAAATTTACCTCTTTGGTTAGAGCTAGGGACTAACTTCCCACATCACAGGTCCTGGTGTATGAATGTCATTTGACGTGTCACCAGTAACAATTCTGATTCTGGATAGGTAGTTTCACAGAAAGTTTGAGCATATTTATCGTTTTTAATACGAAACTTTATCCACGATAAAAAATCGCGGAAACCCGTGCTGTAATTGGGACGGTGTTGGAATTGAGAATGGCATCACGAAAACATGCCTATATAATTTTGACCACCTGCAACCACACTGTTATATAGTAAAACTGGGGTTTATATCAATTAACTTTTTTCTTCTCAAAAAGTTCTTGTAAGGTCCGCCTTTTACAAGTACCCAAATCCTTTGCTCAAAAACATAGATTGTTGATACTTGTTAGAATCGCCCTGTCAATGTGGTTCTAACAAGTACCTAAAATCTATGTTTATAGCAGAAATAAGAAAAAAAATATGTTCATGTTACATCTGAAAATTTCATATTTTGGTGTGGAAAAAATCAATATTTTAGAATAGGCGTGTTTTTTTTTTTTGTGATATTAACATTTCCAGTGTAAAACCAAATGTAAAACTATAGAAAACATTATTCGACCCCGCCCAATCGGGGCTTGAAGAAATAGTTTGGGATGGATGATGCGTCCACGCAGAGCTGAATCTGACCACACACAAGTACTGGTAAACTGCTTTATAATAAGGACTAAGCCTGCCCAGGCAAAGCGGTGTGAGTCAGATCGTCTAATGCATATAAGCCCTCTGGTTTCATCGGGCGGCAGGGCTTGAGATGCCATTTCATCTCAATGTCGGGTAAAAGTCCCACAAAATTGGAGGCAACGTCTGCAAAATGACCTAAATAGTGTTGACGGTATCGTTAAACCCCAATTCAAACAAACAATAACAAATAGAAAACAATATAGTTCATGATAAACATGGTTCTCCACGATCTGATTGTGCGTTGGCGACGTTCATTACGAAACCACTCCTACACAAATACATTGTCAATTTTTTTTGGCCAAAAATGGAAATTTTAAGATGAAAAATTGTGATATTTTTCTTATTTTTGCTCGAAACATAGATTACGGGGGCTCGATAGAACCGTCACAATCTGATTTTTTTTTTTTTTTTAGCAGATATAAGAAAAATACATTAATTTTTCTGCTGTTCATGGAAGTATGAATGACAGTATAGCGCTAGCAAAGTTTATATGAACCCCTTCTGCGTTAAGTTACTTTGCAGGCGATCCGCTGCTTTCATACTTTCATGGTTTGTTTTTGTTTGAAGTGAGGTTTAACATCCCCGTCAACACTGTAAAGGTCCTTTTGGAGACGTTGCTTCCAGTTTTGTGGGACTTTTATCCGACATTTAGGTGAAATGACATTTCAAGCCCTGCCACCCAATGAAACCAATAGGGTTTATTAGCATGGACGGGCCGACTCGCACTGCTTTGCCTGGGCAGGCTTAGACCCTCTAAGCAGTTTACCAGTACTCGTGTGCGGGTCGGTTTCAGCTCTGCGCAGAAGCATCATGCAGCCCATATATTTCTTCAAGCCCCGATGGGCGGGGGCCGTCATACTTTCATGAACAGCAGAAAAATAAAATTCATTCTTAAATGAACACACCAGTACCGCATTGGTACTAATAGAAAGAAAAGGCTAATGGCTGTGGAATGGTCAAACCCTGCAAATGATAATAAAAACAAAATGGTTCAGTTTTTGTAAGTGTGCAACATATCATACTACTAGTCTCTTTTAAGTGGCAGAGATGTAATTACACGCCAATCAATCAATTAGTTCATTAATTACATCGGAAAGTGAGTAACAGTGGACCCACAGCAGCGTGTCATACACTGGTTCAATCAACGGCATTAGGTTCATTTAACTCATGTGAGATGGGTTACTCATAATTTCATCAAAATGAGTTCAAAAGGTAATTAGGCATATGTACATTAAAATATGTGTAATAGTTTGATAATAAGTCAATTCCAACACTAATATATACATATTCTAATTTTAGGGGCCGAGTTTGCTAGGGGCAGAGTTTGTCAGGGGCCGAGTTTGTTAGGGGCAGAGATGTCCTGTCACCCCAAATATGACCGACTCAGTATGAGAAGATAGATAGATAGATAGCAAACTAGATCAGAATTGTTACTGGTGACACGTCAAATGACATTCATGGGCACTTTCATTATAAATTAGAAAAACAAAATATGAGCATACAGGTATAAATATTTTTGGTAGCTGTATGTTTTAATCAATATATTTGGTTCTAAAATTTGTCACTGGCTGCCAACTATTTTCTGTGAAGCAAAAATACGTAATTTCAGTTTCCAGGTAAGAAAATATATTCAGGGGCTTGCTTGGTATCCAAAACTATCTGTTTATCGTTGAAGTCGGTCTAACAAGAATTTTTTGTAGTAAATTCCCGATTGTCATTAGATTTCGCGACCGCAAAACTTCGACAACACTTGGAAAAATGTTGGAAGTTTTGTGTTCTGTTACATTACACGCACCCAGTTTTGATTTCATATTTCTGAGGGAAAAAAGTGCGTATTATACACGCCGAAATACGGTATACATGGAACGGCATCTTAACTCCCTTCCTGTTTCTTCTATTTTTGAATATCTACAGGTATGCTATTTTTTTCTGTCCTGTTTCCTCTATTTTTGTCTGTGCTAATTTTTCTATTCTTCCATAAATATTTTCTTCGTTCAGCACATTATAAAACCTTTGTCATGATTGTTCAACAGAAGATTACAATTGTTTGCATCAATAAATTAAACAGTCCCCTCAAGTTTACATTGAAATGTTGCTGATATTCTGTTTGTTTGATTTGAGGTCAACACTGCATATGTCATTTTGGAGACATTGCTTCCAATTTTGTGGGACTTTTACCCGACAATGAGATAAAATGACATCTCAAGCCCTGTCGCCAAATGAAACCAGTAGTGTTTATAAGCATGGATGGTAGGACTCGCACCACTCTGTCTGGGCAGGCTGAGATCCTCTAAGCAACTTACCTGTACTCGTGTAAAATCAAAGGCCAAGAGACCTAAGTCCCCTTGTTACCAGCTTCTGCCTAATTTCTTCTACTTATATCTGTCTGCACAAATTCTTCCGTAACATTATATGTGTTCCCATCTTTCTACACTTCTTAATAGCTATTTATTTTGTGAATAATTCTAGTACAGAAAATTTAAATATCTCAAATTCCCCTCTGGGGAGCTGTCATATTTGCAAATTGGGCTGAGTGGTAAGAAATGATTTATTTTAGGACTAATGAGATACAGAGTATTTTATCAGATATTGGGATTGTGTAGTAAGAGTTGGGAAGATGAGATACATGTACCTGTTGTCTTCTTAGCCAACCTTGAGTTTTGTTTGGGTGTGACATAACTGCAAATTCAGGCTTACAGCTATTTAGAGATAAACTATACCCTGCCAGTATGCCTAGCTATGTAAAACCTGTACATTGAACCCTAAGCCATAATCCTTGTATGCTATCCATTCCTCATCAGCAGTGAAACTTGACCATTTAAGTAAGAACACTGAAGATCATTTGTCAGGTGTACAGCCAATCAGGCGCCCCCATCGGGGTTTTAAGAAATAGATGGGTTGCATGATGCTTCCACGCAGAGCTGAAATTGACCACCTTTGCCTCACTCAACTTTCCCAGTATCAGACGGAGATACAAATCGTATGAAGCAAAATCACTCAACCATAAAATATTGCCATCCCACCGCAGTTTGGTTGCTTTATCCACTGCAGTTTGTTTGGGTAGGTCATACATGCAAGTTTCATGATAATTGTTATCTGGAGATGATTAAACTGTCCTATATGAGGTTCATTAAGCTGAAAGATATTGTCTTTTGCTATGTAAGATTTCGTAGGCAGACAAGACAACTTCTATCTTCGGATAGATGACAAGGAAGGCTGTGTAAGCAGTATATATTTTAAACAGATCCGAGGATCGATCTAACCATTCAGTAAATTGTCTCTCCTTTCAGAGATTAGTCTTTCAACAGATTCATCTGTACAGTAAAATTAGGAAATTCAGAAATTATTTATACATGTACTTTTGTCAGTTTGTTGACAGACACACCTTAAAAAATTAAAGTGATCATATTAATTTTCAATAATTGTTTGAGATCTGCAGTAAAATATACCCTCTTTAGTACAGTAAGAAATCTGACACTGGCCAATTAACTTGTCCATCAAGAATGCTTGTGAGCTATGTGGAAAAGGTCAGTAACTACTGTAACTACCAGCGGTTCTCTTGATACCAGCTTTTTAGGCATATATCACATTTTATGTAAGGGAAAGAGGGGTTAACAGGTAAATTACCAGGATATTTTATTATAACAACTTCTGCTGAAAAAAATGCCTCATTGACACAGTTATAACACAGACCAATAATCCATATTTTTAGCACATTTAAGAAATTTAAAAATGTTTTCACCCCACCAGCATAAAAAAGCATATGGGCCAATAAAATATGCAGCATTGAAAAGGTCAAGTCTTTGTTTTGCAATAAGTTTAGCAAGAGTCCTTCATCTTTTATACACTATAATTTAGGCATTCAAGAATTCAGAAAAATGACCACAAACTCATTAAGAAATTCATCACAGATATAGTGTGGCAACATGCTTAACATTAGATAATGATATTCTATTCAGAGACTGCCTTTTTATCCCAAAATACTGACAGAACCAATGAGCATATTCAGCACAAACTTATACAAGCAGTTGTAAAAGGGTAGCCAGTGGCACAGTTAACAACCAAATATTTTATTTAAAACATACTACAACCGAAAATATAAAATTTTAGACCTGTATGCTCGTATTTCGTTTCTGTAATTTAGAAGGAAACTGAGTGAGTGAGTTTTAGTTTTACGTCCCACCAACAGCTAAGGTCATACGGAGACGGGACCTCGGTTTAAAGACTCATCCGAAAGTCTGGAGAAGCCTGGGATCGATCCTGCGATCCCTGGTTTACAAGGCGAGTAGCGTAACCACTGCACCACGGAGGCTTCTTTAGAAGGAAACTGCCCACAATTTTATTATAATTATGAACGCTGGGCAAAATAACCTCTAATATTTCTGACACTGCTTTGTTGCAATTTTTGTTTTTTTGAGATTGATGTAGCTCAAAAATTTGTTCTGTAGGGGACACATTTTTGGGACATGTTATTTCAGTAAATAGGTATGTCCGCGTTAAACTTTCATACTTTAAGTCTGTTTTTCACAATCACATGTATACTACTAGTGTTCTAGGTTCTAACTAATAACAATTCACTTGATAACCTTACTTTTATTTTTACTTTGTTAGTTGTACTCACAAATTTATATGAACCTATTCATTTTTCATCTCTTTGTAGTTCTTTGCTAGGAAGAATACTTGTTTCGGTTTCATAAGATTTCCATGTTAGTTTTTCTAATAGATATAAACGGAAAGAATATGGCAATTTGCACTTATGCTATTGAATTCTCAGAGTTTTACTAAGCTGTCCCAAAAATATGTCCCCTACAGAACTAATTATTTAGGATAATTTGACACTACTGCAAAGAAAAGAACCAAGTCAATATGCATTTGATAGATTGATACAAAGACATTAAAATACCATGTATACACAAGTTTTGCTTGTAACTGAAAGCTTATGTAGGAAGATATATTCTGTTTCAGCAGTTTTTAGAGTATTTACCAGTAACTGGTTTTAGCTGGAAAATAGGCCGCTTTGATATATATACTAGTTTTAATAAAGTTTGTTTTTAATGTTTAGATTCAGATTTGAGGATAAACTTCAGTTTTGACTCAAAATCCTGTGTGTTTTCTGTATTATATACTGTCCCTTTTCTAATGTCCTCTCCAGAACGCTGTTCTGTAGAGGACATATATTTGGGACATCTTCCAGCATCAAAATCACAGTAGATATCAAAATAAAACTTTGTGAGCATGTTTAAACCAACATAACTTGCATGTTTACTACACACAGCAGATCTGCTGTGCCCATGATTGAAAATACAATAAATGAAAGAAGGGTAAATCAAATTTTTAAGACAGGTCCCAAAAGGATATTTGTAAGGTAACCAAAATCTTTTTGAATGCAAGGTTTTGGGTACTTCAAGTCACTTATACCACCCAATTCCACCAATATGAAACAGTTTTTTAAGCAACATATCATCACATGCTTTTTGGCAGCCTGAAAAATGAAACATTGCACTTTTTTTAAAAAAAGATACTTTTGACTTTAAACCATGATTTTTTTTTCAATAAGCCTAATGAAAACAAGTTCTGATTTTTTTCTATACAATTCAAGGTATGTACAGTTGAATAGAATAAGGGAAACCCCTCTGGGAGGGTACTTTTTTCAAGTACCCTGTGAGACTCTTTTTTCTAATTTATAATGAAAGTACCCGAATACACCAGGATAGATGAAACTAAATATTTACCACACTGATATTGCAATATTTTATGTGTTTACTTTATAAATTTTAATGAACAAGTAATTCAACATGTTTTTTTAATAAAAAAAAAATCTGGTGTATGAATGTCATTTGACGTGTCACCAGTAACAATTCTGATTCTGATTCTGTCAGAATCTGAGCTGGTCTTAACTATAGGGGTGAAACAATTCATTGAAATCTATCTATCTTCTGATACTGCGTCGGTCACATTTGACCATTACCGCAGGTGTACATTACATACACTCCAGGTTTTGCAGGTTGAAAGCCTACACAGTAATCATGTAATTAGGGTAGGATCTTTAACCTGCACAGGGGATGGTTCACCCTGCACAGGGAGCCTCCAGTTAACATCCCGATCTGAAGGACGGTGCACTTTATGACATTCATCTAGACAAATCGTATCATATTGTAATACTTTTGCTGACAATACGCATGTCGTATTGTCATGATTGTGGGGCTAATACCGCAATACCCCAAAAAGTACATTTTTCAAAGAAAATGACAGCTTTGACAAATTTCAAGACCATTTTCATAACAAACTACAAAGATCTTAATTTTTCTTGAGATACATAGATCACTTCTATGACACAGTCATATGGGTATCTTAAAGAGGCTTTATTACACAAGATTGAACTCTGAGATGGTTTTGAGCCAGTTTTCCAACAGTTTTATAAATTTTTGACCTGTGATTTAAGCATGAAAGTATTATCATGATATGTATCATATCGTGAGGCAAGTATCACAATAAGTATCGTATCGTGGGGTGACTGTATCGTCACAGCCCTGGTCTTAACCAAGTCATTTGTAAAGTTAATCAGAATACACAGCATCACCAAGAATTTGGTGATTATTTACATGTATATATACGGTTTTATTTCTCTGTTATATTTTCTTTCTGAATAAGAATATACTAGAGCCTGTCCAGTTAGTCTTTTAAATTAAAGACAGGATTTTCATGCTGGGGAGTCTGGTTCCCAGCTTAAACATGTACAGGTAACCAGCAGATAAAAGTAGGTGTGGCTTGGTCTTGGTGGGCTGGTTACCTATAGGGGCCATAAAACTGATAACGATTATAGGATATAATTGACTGTAATAATCAGCTGCTGTCCATATATTTATCAAACAAATACCTAAAAAATGGACATA
Source organism: Lucinisca nassula (assembly GCA_963580285.1). Lineage (NCBI taxonomy): Eukaryota > Metazoa > Mollusca > Bivalvia > Lucinida > Lucinidae > Lucinisca > Lucinisca nassula. Next base: position 125,617,905 of record OY757025.1, read on the forward strand.
AATTATACTTCATAAACAAAGATTTATTTATTTATTAACAGAAAAAAAATCTAGTTTTGTGTAGTAGAAAATAAAATAGCAAACTTGTCTGAAATCAGAAAACGATTTTATCTGAATGTCAATTTAGGTTTGGAAGAAATATAATGTGTGTTTTCATATTTTTCTCTGTACACAATAACCTCTCTGTAACTTGATTCACTGTAAAAAGATTTTGGGATATAACACAGTTCCAACACATATCCCAAAAATCATTAGAACCGCCTCATTGAACATTTGTACGAACAAAATGCTAGTCCTAGTACTCATTAGAAATAGACCTAGTACCAACACTCTATCGGCCCCCGACCATCAGGGCTTGAAGAGATATATGGACTGCATGATGCTTCCACGCAGAGCTGAAACCGACCCGCACACGAGTACTGGTAAACAGCTTAGAGGATCTAAGCCTGCCCAGGCAAAGCGGTGCGAGTCAGCCCGTCCATATAAACCCTATTGGTTTCATTGGGCGACAATGCTTGAGATGTCATTTCATCTCAGTGTCGGTTAAAAGTCCCACAAAATTGGAAGCAACGCCTCCAAAATGACCTTTACAGTGTTGATGGGGATGTTAAACATCAAATCAAACAAACAAGCCAACACCCTATATTATATTGTGCATGGGGGCTCGTTTGAATTGCCTCATTGAGGCCATACAAATGTATACCCTCAATTTTTATAGTATATTGTGGATGCTCATTAGAACTGCCTGATAAAGACCATTCTAACGAGCACCAAAAAACTGTATTTTATTTAAAACAAGAATTATCTTTAAAAAAGATATACAGCGTAAAAGATATTGGAATATGAATATTGAAACTATTTTGTGGTTCAATATGAAACGGACAAATGTTTTAAAATATAAACTTTCGGTACTAAGTTATTTAGACAAATTGTGGGTATTCCGATGGGTACGAATTGCGCACCTCTTGTGGCTGATCTGTTCTTGTATTATTATGAAAGAGACTTCATGTTGTCACTTTCCATTGATAACCAATCTGAAATTATTGAAGCTGTAAGTTCTACTTCTAGATATTTAGATCATTTATAAAATAATGACAATACTTACTTTGATGGTTTGATCAGTCAGATTTATCCCCTAGAACTTCAGTCAAACAAGGCAAATTCCTCTGATACCGAGGCCCCCTTTTTGGATTTACATTTATCTATTGTAGATGGATTTGTTTCTTGCAAAATTTATGATAAACGTGATGATTTTGATTTCGAGATTGTAAATTTTCCTTTTTTGGACGGTGATGTTCCTCGTGCGACATCCTACGGGGTTTATATTTCGCAGTTAATTCGATTCGCTAGAGTGTCTAGTCATGTATCCGACTTCAACACTCGTAATAAATTATTAACCGCTAAACTTCTTAACCAGGGATATCGGTATCATAAACTACGTAAAGCCTTTTCTAAGTTTTATAGACGTCATTCTGATTTGGTTTCAAAATTCAATGTTGGACTTAAAACACTTCTGCTACAAGGCCTATTGGAACCCGAATTTTATGGTGACTTAGTACATAAATTTAGAAAAATACATGCCTGTAATGACTTTTAGTACCCAATTTTGTAAAATCGTTCTTCGATATACAAAAGTATTGGGTACAACATCAATATTATAAAACAGACGGCATGCCTGGTGGTTAACCCAATCACGGTTGGCAACTTTGCTTCCCTCTATGATTGCACACCGGTGGGTCGGGCTTAAATTATATGACGGTTCCAGCATAAAAAATTAATTGGAATTTTATTTTATTTTAGTATTCTTTATGTTGGTTGGCGCCTGATGTTCCGTCTTTGGTCGGGCCCCTCGGAGTCTAACTTTTGGTTTACTTTTGCACCAGCAATTCTGTTGTTGTATGCTGTCGAGTCCTCAACCTTGTTTCATCTCTGTAGTTTTTTGATTTGCATGTTCTCGGGGATGTTACACTGATGAATTAGGAAGCCTTCATGCGGACTAAACAAAATTAGTGTATACCGCGACAGAGGTAAGGGCGAGGATTATGGCCATGTAAAATCGATGTAAGCAAGGTTATAGCTAGGATTTTGTAAACAGGAGTCCCAGAGGCTTTATCCAGAAGAAGTTGTTAAAATTTGGAATGTAAAACTTTAACATGAAGTATTGTGCATCCTAATGATCATGGGCTTTTGTTTGTTTGTTTGTGTTGAAGCTTTACATCATTATCAACACTATTTAGATCATTTTGGGGATATTGCTTCCAATGCCTGACAATGAGATGAAATGACATCTCAGTCCCTACTGCCCAAAGAAACTGCTGGAGTTTATAACTATGCCGGCTTAGACTTTCTATCATGTTCAGTTTGTTACAGTTAAGGCTGACACGATTAATAGGATAATCTGAGATATATGACCTTTTTTGTCGTGCCTGCTATTAGCATGTCACAATATAGGCGCCCGGTTTTCTGTCCGTTCGTTCATCCATCCGTTTGTCAAGGTGTCAACATTTGCGACCACCCTAGCATTCACCCTAATGGTCAGGTTTATTTCTCAAGAACTGTAAGAGCTTCATTAATGATACTTGGTACAAACTTGTGTCTGGGGATGGCAACTTACATGCAAGCATCCATATTTGACCTTGACCTACATTTCATGGTTCACTGACTTTGTAAAATGTTGCAACCAACCTAGCGTTCACCCTAATTGTGAAGTTTATTTCTCAAGAACTACAAGAGCTTCATTAATGATACTTGGTACAAACTTGTGTCTGGGGATGACAACTTACATGCATGCATCCATATTTGACCTTGACCTACATTTCATGGTTCACTGACTTTGTAAAATATTGCGACCACCCTAGCGTTCACCCTAATTGTCAAGTTTATTTCTCAAGAACTACAAGAGCTTCGTTAATGATACTTGGTACAAACTTGTGTCTGGGGATGACAACTTACATGCAAGCATCCATATTTGACCTTGACTTACATTTCATGAATTACTGATTTTGTAAAATATTGCGACCACCCTAGTGTTCACCCTAATGGTCAAGTTTATTTCTCAAGAACTATAAGAGCTTCATTAATGATATTTGGTACAAACTTTAATCTGGGGATGGCAACTTAAATGCAAGCATCCACATTTGATCTTGACCTAAATTTCATGGTTCACTGACTATGTAAAATGTTGCGACCACCCTATCGTTCCCCCTAATGGTTAAGTTCATTTCTCAAGAATTATAAGAGCTTCATTAATGATACTTAGTACAAGCTTGCATTTAAGAATGGAAACTTTTATGCAAGCATCTATGTTTGACCTTGACTACCTACATATCATGGTTGGGTGACTGCGCCCCCACAGGCGCAACATAGCCTTCGGCGGAATTCTTGTATGAAATGGAGGGGTGGGCCATGGCCTCAGCACATTGTCTTAGCACAAAGAGACCCCACGTTGGTGAGGCTGAATGAGTCTTATCATAAGGAACATGAATATACATGTGTTAGAGGTGGTGGTCTGAACAGTATCCGAGATATATGGCATTGTATGAAGTGGAAGGGTGGAGCCTGGCCTGGAACATCACTTGGAGCACACCAGGAGACCTCAGGTTGGCGTTGCTGAATGCGTCTTATCATAAGCAACATGAATATATATGGTTTAGGGATGAGGCTCTGAACAGGTCTCAGATATATTGCCTTTTGTGAAGTGAAGGGGTGTGGTATGGCCTTGGCGCACCCCGGGAAACCCCTAGTTTGGTATCATTGAAGGAACAAGAATGCATACATGTATGTTTTATGGGTGGGGATCTGAAAGGTTTCTGAGATATTAGGCCTTTTACAAAGTGAAGGGGGTAGGGCATGGCGGGGACCCCCAGGTTGGTGTCACTGAATGCGTCTTATCATAAGAAACAAAAATCTATATGGTTTAGGGGTGGGGATCTAAATGGTTTCTGAGATATATGGCCTTTTATGAACTGGAGGAGGTAGGGCATGACCCCAGCTCACCATGGGGGGACCCCCAGGTTGGCATAAAAGCATATGGCCGAAAGAAGTTAGTTTACTCAAGGGATATTCTATAAAAGTTTTGTCAAAATATCTGCACAAAGTCCTGCCGGCCTCGGTAGCTCAGTCGGATGCACATCCGACTGGTGATCAGGAGGACGCTGGTTGGATACCTGCCGAGGTTGGCAACATTCTTTTGTGAAGGTTGATCATGAAGTCTTTTCTATGGTCATTCTCTCCCTTCTGCTGATTCAAGAAGAGCAGATGTCAGTTTCTGGCGAAAGAATGTACTGTACTTGTTCACTGCTTACATATAAGCCTGCCCAGGAAAAGTGTGGATAAGTAAATGGACCGGCTCAAAAATGGCTTAAATAGTGTTGAGTGGGCTGTTAATCTCCTATACAAACAGAAATCTGCAAAGGCTTGATAATTCCTGATCATTACCTTTACATGTACGTCTGCTTGGCAGTAAATGCCATTTTTGGAAACACTTAAGCTGCCATTGCAACCAAACAAATGAGCCGATTTTCATAAAAAACACAAACTTTCAATCTCCCCAGCCCAAGGATGCTACAGATGAAATTTGGGCTGAATTGGCCCAGTGGCCTCAGAGATGTCATTTCAAAGTGTTGACGACAGATGATGCAGGTGACAAAAAGTGTATACCCAGATCAGACACCACATTCTATGGCATCTGATCAGGGTCTACCCTGTTTGCCAACGTCCCACGAAAGGGGGTTAACTCTTCAGACAACATGATTACATCAAATGCAATTTATTTTATGATTATCCATTGTGAGACATGATTATACATGTACCTTATATTCTTTAGAATTATTTATCTATTTATTTATCTATTTATTTATTTAATTGAATTATGTTTTAGGCTCAAAGAGTTGTACAAAATTTAGGTCTTTTATCTTTGATAATAATTATCCCTTATTAGACCATGGTTGAACCCTAGATTTTTTCAGAAGTAATTAATTACATGTTTTATATATTTACCGGTACTTATTTATTTTTATTCATTTATTTATTAAAAAATAAAATTACTTATAAAATTTCATTTATTTATTTAGCACTTACACATGTACCTATTGCTTAACATCTTTATGAGTTCTGGTATTCTGCTAAAACCTCTTTTAAAAAGCCAAATAATACCATATATAACTGATAATTTACATACTTTATTATTTTATATCAATTTATAACTTGCAGAGATTTACATTTGCATGTTTTCAGTTATTCAATTAAATATATACTTTTAATATCTTAGCTGGCTGTCAATAGCGAACTTTCGCTATTGACAGCTGGTTATGGATAGCGAACATTTGCTATCGACAGCCGGCTGTCAATAGCCACTTCCATTATTTTATATATTTGGAATATTTTTACATGTTCTTTCATGTTAGCCATGTTTATGATAGTCCAATTAAAGAATTGTAGAAGTTCTTTTCATCGCCATGTTTCCAGTTAGCACCAACAACGTGGTGTGACAAGGATTTGATAATTGTCTGAAAATAATTTTACTACAATTATATATAAAATTGTATATCGGATAACAATCACACAGCAGGGACACGGCGCTAGGGCAACGTCAAATCAACATCGTACAACGTCAGGATGTTGCATTGATGTAGATTTGACGTTGCACAAACCCCATGAAATTGCACCTACGTTGATGTGTCTTCTTTGTCACATACAATGCACAATAAAAAATGATTTTAAAGATCCTTTGACAATCGTTATGAGTGATTACAAGGAAAAGTGATGGGATGGTGTCACTGAGCACCTGATATACATTGATTTGCTGACATTTAAAAGACTTCCTTAAAACGAAAGGAAATCGATTATAACATGTTTGGATATTTATTTACGTTAACAGAATTCGCGGACAAGTCAGAGGGCTTAAAACTTATCTTACCTCCATAATGAAAGACGCGTGTTTTCACCCCTTATTAAGGTCATGCACCAGTACACAGTTAATCACCAATATGCAAAAAGAACGGGATTAGATAACTCCTGCAAAATTGATTAACAGGTGATTGATTAACGGATCATTAACGTGTGATGATTTAATTTACTACTTAAAAAGCCAACAACTTACAGTGTGAAATAAATATTTGGATGGCATTGCGACTGCAGAAGGTTCATATCTATGAAGACTGATTAGATTGCATGCATGCGCAGGATGATCTGAGTCTTTCCTGATCGAAAAATGACATGCAAGCTTGGATCAACATACACATTTATTCATTAGTGATTATATAATCTAGTCTTTTTACACTTAACTGCTGAAAAGCTTTTTGGGGTGAGGCTCTTTCAGTTTTGAATGGACATATGCCTGTGGATGAAGAGGAGATGGATAGATTTGATTTTGAAAAAAGTTCAGAGACTGACATACCACAAAAATCCTAAAAATTGGGACACATTGAGTACTTGCTGTAATTCTCCTAAAATTTTAACAAGTTTTTTTCATGATCCAGCAAGGAGTTCAAAATATGGAGACGGACTGGCAAACAGTGTAGACACCAATCATACTCTCATCCAGGAGCAGTGTGATCTGGGTCTGCACTGTTTGCTTAGGCCTGTCTGTCCCAATACTTAGGCTCATTATGGTAACAGTCGGATACATGGGGCTATGTCCGTTGATTGCAATGATCAGTTCTGATCCTGTCAAATTAGCCATTACAAATTCATGTTCATGCACTGCATGAACTTTTTCTATTTTCAGTTAAGAGAAACCGAGTACTGAAATGGACTGCGAAAAACCTCTCGATGCACAACATGGTTAATCATAACTCGTCTCAGCCCAACATAGCTGGTCCTGGACCAATGGGCACTATCTTTCCGTAATGATCCTAAGTATTGGGATAGACGGGCCTAAGCAAACAGTGCAGATCACGATCACAGCAAGTCATCAAGGTGTCTGAATTTTTAGGATTTTTAGCTCACCTGTCCTGTAATGACGAGGTGAGCTTTTGGGATCACTTTTCGTCCGTCGTCAGTCCATGCGTCCGTCCGTAAACAATTTCTTAAAATGACATCTCCTCCTAAACCACTGATCGGATTTTGACCAAACTTCACAGAAATGATCATTAGGTGGTCCCCTTTCAAAGTTGTTCAAATGGTTCCGGTCCGTTGCACATCTAGGACACAGGAGCCAAAAAAAGATTTTTTTCACCGAAAACTTAAAAAATCTTCTTCTCTGAAACCACAAGGCCCAGGTCTTTGATATTTGGTATGAAGCTTCATCTAGTGGACCTCTATCAAGATTGTTCAAATTATAGTGCTGGGTCCAAAAATGCCCCGCCCCGGGGCCCTTTGGTTTTACATGGGCTTATATAGGGAAAATCTTTAAAAATCTTCTTCTCTGAAACCACAAGGCCCAGATCTTTGATATTTGGTATGAAGCTTCATCTAGTGGACCCCTACCAAGATTGTTCAAATTATAGTGCTGGGGCCAAAAATGCCCTCGCCCCGGGGCCCTTTGGTTTTACATGGGTTTATATTGGGAAAATCTTTAAAAATCTTCTTCTCTGAAACCCCAAGGCCCAGCTCTTTTATATTTGGTATGAAGCTTCATCTAGTGGACCCTTACCAGAACTGTTCAAATTATAGTGCTGGGGCCAAAAATGCCCCCGCCCCGGGGCCCTTTGGTTTTACATGGGCTTATATAGAAAAAATCTTTAAAAATCTTCTTCGCTGAAACTGCAAGGCCCAGGTCTTTGATATTTGGTATGAAGCTTCATCTTGTGGACCTCTACCAACAGTGTTCAAATTATAGCCCCGGGGCCAAAAATGCTCCCGCTGGGGGGCCCTTTGGTTTTACATAGACTTATATAGGGAAACTCTTCTTCTCTGAAACCACTAGGCCTAGGTCTTTGATACTTGGTATGAAACTTCATCTAGTGGACCTCTACCAAGATTGTTCAAATTATAGCCCTGAGACCAAAATTGTCCCCGCCTCGGGGCCCTTTTTACATAGACTTATATTGGGAAAATATTTAAAAATCTTCTTCTGTGAAACCACAAGTCCTTGGTCTTTGATATTTGGTGTGAAATTTCATCTAGTGGACCTCTATCAAGATTGTTCAAATTAGTGTTTTTACATAGGCTTATGTAGGGAATATCTTTAAAAATAATTCTTCTCCAGCGGCGTAGCCATGAATTTGATATTGGTGCGACCAAAACATATACAACGCCGGAGGCGCAAAGCCCTCCTAGGGAAGGGATGAGGGTCCATGGAAAATTGTTGAAAAAAATGCTGCATTCTGGTGGCTTCTGGGGTATTTTGAGAAGAGTATTCTCTGCTTGAATGATATAAAAATAATTTTGCACTTTTTGCCAAGAATTATGCTCTATTTGTGTCAAAGTTATTGGTGAGACTAGTCGCACCAAAACAAAATATTGGTGAGACCAAATCGCACCAATCTCACCAACAGCTACGCCCATGTTCTCTGAAACCACAAGGCGCAGGTCTTTGATATTTGGTGTGCAGCTTCATCTAGTGGACCTTTGCCAAGAATGTTCAAATTATAGCCTTTGTTGATATTTGTTATGAAGCTTCACCTTTTTAGACCTCCCTCAAGATTATGCACATTATAGCCCTTGGGTCAATAATGGCCCTCCCCAAGGCCCACTTGTTACTCAATGGATCAGGTGAGCGATCCAGTGCCATCATGGCCCTCTTGTTATGGTATTTCATACCCTGCTGGAAAAAAATCATCTTCATACCCTGATTTTTTATTTCAGACATAGAGAAATAGACTTCAGGAGAGTAAAAATATGCATCAAGAGCAACACCGTTTCAGTGAGAAAAGATGGGTCCAACTACAGCTTTCAGTTTGATGACATAGAGTTACTTCCCCTCACTTGTAGAGGCTTGAAATACCACAAAATAGGACAGCTACATTTCAGTATCCAAGGGAAGCAACTCTGTGAGAGAGATGACAAGGATAGTGAAGTGTTATACAGGGAAAAGAGGTTCTCGTTTCAGAATAAAATCATAGAGAATATAGAGTTGTACGGGAGTAAATGGTACTGTTCTGTTTGCCAGCAACATATTCTAAAGGATTCTAGGTAATGAGTAAGGCTGTGTCCGCAAACTGTCAACCAGACTTGTCAAATTGGACACTGTCAAACTAGACAAGATTGTTCAAAGCAGTGTTAGCTTAACAAGCTCCTTACTGGTCGAATTGTTATATGTACTAGTAAGTACAATGTCTAATACAGTGGTATTTTTGATAAAAAAAATGTGAGCAGCTTTTGTATTTGCAAAACAACTGGGGCCAGTTGTTCAAAACTAACGACATAGTTAGTTTATGTATCATTAAAACTTTGATCATTTAATATGGCAGATATACTAATATTTTTGCAGAAAAATTTTTCAGCCAAAAAAAAAACAAAAGGTATTAAACTTGCTAGAATAGTTTAAAATTTGATCACTAACAAGCTCTTTAAGCTAACGATGCTTTGAACAACTGGCCCCTGGTCCCTCAGGTTAATAAGTGTTTAGCGCATAACGTCACTGTTATTAAGTGGATAATGCCATGTGTTCACATGTAATAACACATACATGTAGCTACTGGTGCTTAATGTCATGATGCCGTCCGTGACAGCCCTGTTTTCATTTGACCATCTTCGGCGATAAAATCTTATTTAAATCATTATATGATAAACAGTATCTTACACTTGAGGTCATTCCATATGAAATTTATGAAACTCGCCAAACTGAGATGTAATGACTACACCTGTAAGCCCCACTGTATGAAGGGGAATGGGAACACCTTCAGGGGAGGCAACTCCTGCAAAAGTTTGTTTTTGTCTCCCATGTCAATAGGGGTCAACTCTCAGGCCTGACAAATTCATTGCCCAGCTGTCCGGGAAAAGTCCAAATTTTTACTGGGCAAGTGATTTTTTTTTTCACTTGCCCAGAAACTGTATAGAATATAAAGGGACTATCCTAATTCAGAGTCATTTTCAAGATGCTGAAGACTGCCGGGCAAGTGGTCAGGTCAGTTGATTAACCATTTTTGTACCAGATGGAATATTCCTCCTTATATAAAGCAGGAGTCCATTTCAAAATTTAGGGGTATCAGGTTGTGTTTTCATCAAAATTTATTTGGAAAATGACTGAACTTTTAGCAAACATTGGAGGCCCTGATCAGACGCCGCATTTTGCATCGTCTGCACTTGGACTGAACTGTTTTCTAGCTACCCGTTTTGGGGTTTCCGGTACAAAATGGGTTAACAGTCAACCCAAAAATGGTGGACAGTGTGCACCCACACACATCCCCCACAAAAAATCGATTATATAGAAAATGGTCATTTTTCTATATAATCTAGATATTTTGTCTTGATTCCATGTATAATACATTTATTTAAATAACAGGGTTTTTGGTTTGACCCCAACAAAAGTGATATAAAGAGGTTGGGTGGACATTTATACAAGAGTAATATACCTTGGAGCCATTCACCTAGTGGGGAGTTTTAAATGAACAGTGTTGTTGTGTACATCTTGAAGGAGAGGGTTCAAGGGGTGTTCATTTCACAGACTTGTTCACATGATGTGAAAAAATAGTCATTGTACAAACACTGTTTGAGTTGTTGAAGGTTGACTGTATGTTTTACTTTCAGCTATTTCAGTAGGGTTCTTCCTTTGCCATCAGAGAACTGGTCTGAGTTCGCTGATATGTGGTTCTGTCACAAACATGAAGAAAAAGACACTTCTTGTGCTAAATCTGATGTAAGGCAGAATGGGAAATTATTACCAAAACAACAGGATTGTTTAGTAGGTGATACGTATGTACTAGTTAGTGAGTGTCAGACTGACAGAGAGACTGTGAAGGTTGCTAAGAATGGTACATTGACTTGTAGTAGATGTGGACAACAGATTGGAGTCACACTAGAAAATAAAGGTAAAATTAAAGCTTAGAGCACCTGGTAAAACTGATGAGCAGATGACATTTTTTGGTATAAAAATCAGGTTGACATAAGATTTGTCCTATTTTCTGAAAAAAAAAAAAAGAAAAAGAAAAAAGAGAAAATATTTCATACTGTACACCTTGCCCCTCAGTAAGAGGGATCTACCTTTAAAGGAAAAAATTTGCTCTTAGGAGCTTTGAAACTTGCTTTTTCCGTCCATCCATCCATTTTCCTTTAACCATTTTCCTGCTGCATAAGCCTGCCCAGGCAATGTGGTGTGAGTCAGACCATCCGTGCATATAAACCCTATTGATTTCATTGGGTGGCAAGGATTGAGATGTCATTCCATCTCCATGTAGGGTAAAAGTCCCACAAAATTGGAAGCAACATCTCCAAAATTACCTCAATAGTGTTGACAGGGAATTACATCTAATAATTGGATTGGTTGAAATGTAAATTGGTGTAGCTAAATTTATTCACAAGGATAAGGATTAATTAGGAAATCGATGCACCTTGCATGTTTTCTTGCCATTTACAAGGGGATAACTTGCGACTTCTTGTTCACTTCCTGTAAACCGAGACCCTCTAAAAAGGGGGTCTGCTCTTAAAGGAAAGAGTTTCTTCCTCAGGTACGTGCCATGCTGCCTTGTAAGCGCAGTTGGATGCACATCTAACTGGTGATCAGGAGGTTGCAAGTTCAATAACTGCCAGGTTAATAGCATTTTTTTGTGGAGATTGATCATGAAATCTTGTTTGCAGTCATTCTTGCCATTCAGCTGATTCAGAAAGGGGGAAGAATGTTGTTGATTGGGTGAGGATCAACCTGAGACCTCCTGATCACCAGTCAGTGGAGCATCTGACTGTGCCATGAGGCCTGCTTGTGGTCTGTTTGAAGATATCAGGCTCCAAGTTTATAAAAAAAAATTCATGCTCAACTCAGCTGAGCATAAAATGGGTAATGCTCATAGTATCTATAAAAATACAAACCAATCAGGCAATTTCCTACTCATTTCATCACAGGATGTCATTTCTCCTACTCATAAATTTTAAAATGCCAACATTTGTTGGCATTTTAAACTTTATGAGCAGGATAGGATAAATTTCATGCTCAACTAAGTTGAAATAGTTTTATAGCCTTGGGGCCAGACAAACAATATCTATAGAGAGCATTGTACAACTCTGATGAGATTTTGTTGGATGTGCATGCTAATCTGAAGGTTTGCTAATTACACAGTCACCTTTTCACTTTCCTCTACCTGAATGATCATATGGGCTTTATAATATATTTTCAGATGGTGTGTCAAACGGATCTCGTGTGTATAAACTATATCTTTACTCAGTAGTGACTCATGCTTTAGAAACGGATAAATCACCACACCTCGGATATGCCAACAGGTATGTGTTAGGGTTTGCATGTGTGTTTGACTTTTATGTCCCAGCGTGTGTTTGACTTTTATGTCCTACCAACAACTAAGGTCATATGGAGACCAGAACACAGTTCATCCAAAAGTCTGGAGAAGCCTTGGATCGAAACCATGACCCCTGGTTAATCAGAGGCATAGCATAACTACCACACCTCAGGGGCATCTCTATGTGTTATGGTAATTATCCTGCAGTTAATTCATCACAACTGGTAAGTGTTAGGGTATTATCCTGTTGATAAATCACAACTCAGCTTAACCAACTGGTATGTGTTAAGGTATTTGACCTGCTGATCAATCACTATACATTATATTAATCAACAGGTAGGTGTTAAGGTAACTGTCCTGCTGATAAATCACTATACATTAGATAAACCAGCAGGTATATGGTAGGGTAATTGTCCTGCTGATAAATCACTGCACACAGATAAGCCAACAGGTATGTGTAAGTGTAATTATCCTGCTGATAAATCACTACACCTCAGATGAACAAACATGTATTTGTTTTTATAACAATCCTTCTGATAAATAACAACACATATAAACCAACAGACATATGTGTTAGGGTAATTTTCCAGCTGATAAATCTCGTCACAACCAACAGGTATGTATTAAGGTTATAATCATGCAGATAAATCACTATAGCTCAGATATAACACTGGGTATGTGGTAGGGTAATAATCCTGCTGAAAAATCACCTTACCTCAGATATAACAATGGGTATGTGTTGGGATACCTGCTTTTAAAAGACCAGTCCCCAGATAAACCAATAAGTATGTGTAAGGGTAATAATCCTGCAGATAAATCACTATACCTCAGATATACCAGTGTGTATGTATTAAGGTAATTAGACTACTGATAAATCACCACACCTCAGATAAACCAACAGGTGTGTCTTAGGGTATTTATTATCCTGCTGATAAATCACCAATGGGTATGTGTTAACATAATTAGACTGCTGATAAATCACCACACCTCAGATAAACCAACAGGTGTGTCTTAGGGTATTTATTATCCTGCTGATAAATCACCAATGGGTATGTGTTAACATAATTAGACTGCTGATAAATCACCTTCAGGAGCGGCCTGATCAGGGTCTACACTGTTTGCTATTCCATCTGCACCCTTTGAACAACTTGCTGGATAATGAAACAAATTTGTTAAAATTTTATAATTACAGCCAGTCCTCAAGGTGTCTGGAATTTTAGGATTTTTATGGTAACAGCATTGTTTATTTTGAACAACTTGGCCAGAATGCAGATTGCATGCAGGTGAACTAGTTAGATTGCATGCAGATGAAATGGTTTACAGTGGTTATCTGTTTGCCACACATTAAAATGAAATGTATTCCTAAATTCACTGTTGTAGGAAAAGAACAGAGAGTTTCTTCTCACTGTTACTAGAGGAGCAGAGCAGAATTTACACCAGCTTCAGGTTTATACTGGAGGCTTCTGTTCAAACCATGGTGAACAAGACAGTTTTAACTACCACATCTTACTGTTTGGTAAGTTAGAGTTGTGCCAAGCTTCTGGGTCTGCCCAACTACTCACATTAGGAAAACATGTCCATGTCAAACCATGGTGAACAAGACAGTGTTAACAGTTTTAACTACCACATCCTACTGTTTGGTAAGTTAGAGTTGTGCCAAGCTTCTGGGTCTGCCCAACTACTCACATTAGGAAAACATGTCCATGTCAAACCATGGTGAACAAGACAGTGTTAACAGTTTTAACTACCACATCTTACTGTTTGGTAAGTTAGAGTTGTGCCAAGCTTCTGGGTCTGCCCAACTACTCACATTAGGAAAACATGTCCATGTCAAACCATGGTGAACAAGACAGTTTTAACTACCACATCTTACTGTTTGGTAAGTTAGAGTTGTGCCAAGCTTCTGGGTCTGCCCAACTACTCACATTAGGAAAACATGTCCATGTCAAACCATGGTGAACAAGACAGTGTTAACAGTTTTAACTACCACATCTTACTGTTTGGTAAGTTAGAGTTGTGCCAAGCTTCTGGGTCTGCCCAACTACTCACATTAGGAAAACATGTCCATGTGAAATAATGGCTTCCAACATGGTGTCAGAAATGATGGAAAATACAAATATTAGCTAAAGGTGATAAGATTTTTCTTATTTCTGCTTTCAACATAGATTGTGGGTGCTTGTTAGAACTGCCTCAATGAGGCAGTGCTAAAGAGTACCCATAATCTATGTTACATAGATAGTGCATGCTCATTAGAACCACCTCAATGAAGAGATTCGAATGAGTACCCATAATCTATGTTTTTGAACAAATATAAGGCAGATAATGGATACCCCTGTTAACTCCATTTTCCTCTATATAAAGTTTAGGGGGTGGGGTGTCTTTGTTTCACTGACTTATTGTGATAGATTAGCAAGAGTCTTGAAATTTTAGATACAGAAGCTAGAGGTATTATACTGTACAAACAGTTAACACAAAGATACTCATCAGACTGCATAGATGCTTAGGCTGATTGGCACCTACAGTTAAACTTCATTGGCTCAAACACCTTTGGGGTCACAAAAATCTGATTGGAACAGGGGCTGTTTGAGCCACTGAGGGAAGTATGATGGGGATAATTTTGGGACTTCTTTTCAGTGTTTTGTAATATAAATGTAAGCTGTATAAACAAACAGCATACTTTTGCAAGAATAAAGGTGAAAAAATCCTGAATGTGTCCACTATTTCTCATGTAAAAACATTCCCTTGGGACTCAAGAAAGGTAAACAAGTCGTCTGTGTTTGAGCCAGCAAAGTTCTACTGTATATTGTTGACAAATAGCATAAAACAGCATTTCTCACAAAATGGCGAATTGCACTTGGCTCACAATGATTGATTTTCATTATCATTCATGTCTGCTTGAGGTTAAGAACCAGTATTTTGACTTGAGGCGTGTCCTACTCTATCACTCACTTGGAAGTTCAAAGCTACAAATGTTTTGCTTTTTATGCCCCTGCTCATTAGGCATCGCCATAAACAAAATTTTCGACCTTAAAACCACAGATTTACCTCTTCAAAGGACCATTTTTAATACCGTTATCCCCTAAGTTAAAGACAACTTTAGAAGGGTAACAATGGTATGTTTATATTATAATAGAGTATATTTGTTTGTTTTGATTGATTTCTGAGAATACAAAAAAGCCTTCGAACAGGGGTGAATTATTTCTCCATCACTGATCAAAACAACAATATCAACTGTTTATTACATTTTCATTTATGTTTTATCTCTTAATTTAATTTTGAAATTCAGCCAATGTCAGTTCCTACCAAAATAGTTGCATTCAATTTCTATGCTTCAAGTGCAGATGCAACAATGCCATGAAAGTAGAACTAGATTATCAAGAAAATCATAAGTTAGATTTAAGTTGCAGGTTTTTCCTCAAAAACGTCAACTGGACCAGATTGCAGTCTAATTTCCATGATTTTATCAAATTTTCTATCAAACATCAAGTGCTACTATTGTTGTTACCAATAACGTCAGCAACATCATCCAACCATTATGACGTCAAAACGTTTGAAATGAAATAATTCACTCTTACAAATTACAATTGAAAATGTAATAAATGAGGTTAGCCAAGACCTGGTAATGGAATGAGTGCTTTTGTTGTATTGTTAGATTTGGTTGTTGGATACCAATGCCTCAGTTTACACCAGTGGAGGTTGCCAAGCAGAGGAGGATGACAGTGTGATAGAAGGGGACAGTCTGGTTGATGGTGACAGTGTGATAGACAGTGGCAGTGATGATACAAGAACAACCAAACTAGTGAAGAAACAAGTCATGAAACTTCTGTTTAAATGTCAGCTGTCTGCTACAAACTTGAATAGGTAAAACAACATTTTTGGTTCGAACAGAACAAGTTGAAGTTTGAATATTAGGTCCCACCAACAAAGAGTCATACAGAGATGGGACATGGGTTTAAAGACCTATCAGAAAGTCTTGAGAAGTGGTTTATAAGGCCAGTAGCTTAACTACTACTCCACAGAGGCTTCTACCAAGTTAAAGCTGCATTACAATAAGACATCTGTGTGACATAGTGAATTCATTTATATCTCCAAAATGGTTATTTTTTCTGATGAAAATTTGTTTCATTTTTTGTTATCAAAACTCTAAACATAGGTTGTGGGTCATCATCATCAGATTTTTTATTAACATGCAGGTGCACGGGCAACATCCACATAAGTGGGCCCCCTTCCAGGTAGTTGGCTTGCTGCACATATGTCAGATCTTACACCATATCTCCAGGCTTGTCTATCATGAGGATCGATAGCAGAGAGCTTCCATTCTCTGCAATCTCTTTCTGTCAGCTGCTTCCAGATCATCTTGGGCCTTCCAGGTCCCTGTTTTCCACCTACCTGTATGTCACAGGCAGTCTTGACTGCACCGTTGGAGCATTCCACATGTTCATACCAGCAGAGCCTTCTCTCTTTCAGAATGAGGTCCAGGTCCTCAATGCCAAGACGTTCAAGTAGCTCACTGGACCTGATGGTGAAAGTGTCCTGTGCATTGACAATGCAGATGTGTCTGATCATTGCCCCGTCATTCTATGGGTGCTTGTTAGATAGCCTCATTGAGGCGGTACTAATGAGCACCCACAACCTATGTGTTGGAACAGAAATAAGAAAAATAGTGTATACCCCTATTTACCCCAAATTTCTCTATATAAATAGGGGTATAGAGGGGTGTTCATTACACGCACTTGGTAACGGGGCAGTAACTGAATCAATGTAAGATATACAAATTTAACCTTTAATGCACCAAGCTTCAAGTGAGGGTACTCTTTCAAAATATTCTGCCTCTTTTATTAACATGGTCCTGGTCTAAGTAGCTAATTCTTAAAGAGTTTACCCCTTCATTAGAGGAGGAAAATGCCCAGTAAGACAAACAGGAAGTCCGGAAGTTGTCTCCCTTGCAAAAATGGTGGAACATACAGCAGGTGTATCCATTTACCTTAAGGTAAATGGATACACCTGGCTGATCTTTTAGCTCCACTGGCCGAAGGCCAGCGGGGCTATTTTCATGGCCCTGTGTCCGTCGTGCTTCCTTGCTTCCAGTGGTCCGTGCGTTAACTATTTTCTTTAAACATCTTCTCCTCCTAAACTACTGGGCCAATTGTAACCAAACTTCACAGGAATGTTCCTTACATAGTCCTCTTCTAAATTCCTTCAAAGAATTTTGTTACACCCAGAACTCTGGTTGCCATGGAAACAAAACCACAAAAAAATAAAAATCTTCTCCTCCAAAACCACCTGTGGGATTTCATTTTTTATTTTGCATGAATGTTCCTTGGGTGGACTTCTTTCAGATTCCTTGAAGAAATTTTGATCCGACAAAAAACATGGCCGCCATTGGCGTGGCTTATTTTTACTATTTAACATATAGTGTAATGCTAAAACATCTTCTCCTCCTAAACTACTGGGCCAATTGTAACCAAACTTCACAGGAATGTTCCTTTTTTAGTCCTCTTCTAAATTCCTTCAAAGAATTTTGTTACACCCAGAACTCCGGTTGCCATGGCAACAAAACCACACAAAAAATTAAAAATCTTTAAAAATCTTCTCCTCCAAAACCACCTGTTGGATTTCATTTTTATTTTGCATGAATATTCCTTGGGTGGACCTCTTTCAGATTCCTTGAAGAAATTTTGAGCCAACAAAAAACATGGCCACCATGGGCGTGGCTTATTTTCACTATTTAACATATAGTGTAATGCTAAAACATCTCCTCCTCCTAAACTACTGGGCCAATTGTCACCAAACTTCACAGGAATGTTCCTTACCCAGTCCTCTTCTAAATTCCTTCAAAGAATTTTGTTACACCCAGAACTCTGGTTGCCATGGCAACAAAACCACACGAAAAAAAAATAAAAATCTTTAAAAATCTTCTCCGCCAAAACCACCTGTTTGATTTCATTTTTATTTTGCATGAATGTTCCTTGGATAGACCTCTTTCAGATTCCATGAAGAAATTTTGATCCGACAAAAAACATGGCCGCCATGGGCGGGGCTTATCTTCACTATTTTGGGCGAAAACTGGAGTACCCAGAGAAAAAAACACCTGACCTTCCGTTGCAGAACTTGGCGTCTCACATGTGACCCGAGCGAGGCTCGAAGCAACGGCGGTGAGAGACCTAATGACTAAGAGTCAGCGCTCTTATCCATTAGGCCATGGAGGCCCGTAAATATCTTCACTATTTAACATATAGTGTATTGCTAAAACATCTTCTCCTCCTAAAATACTGGGCCAATTGTAACCAAACTTCACAGGAATGTTCCTTACTTAGTCCTCTTCTAAATTCCTTCAAAGAATTTTGTTACACCCAGAACTCTGGTTGCCATGGCAACAAAACCACACAAAAACCTTAAAATCTTTAAAAATCTTCTCCTCCAAAACAACCTGTTGGATTTCATTTTTTTTTTGCATGAATGTTCCTTGGGTGGACCTCTTTCAGATTCCTTGAAGAAATTTTGATCCGACAAAAAACATGGCCGCCATGGGCGGGGCTTATTTTCACTATTTAACATATAGTGTAATGCTAAAAAATCTTCTGTTGCAAAAGTACTTGTGGGATTTCATTGTAATTTGGCATGAATGTTCCTTGGGTGGACCTTTGTCAGATTCCTTGAAAAAAAATTTATCTGTCAAAAAACATGGCCGCCATGGGCGAGGCTTATTTTCACTATATACCATATAATGTAATGCTGAAAATTTCTTCTTCTGCAAAAGTTCTTGTTTTATTTCATAGTTATTTGGCATCCTTGAAGAAATTTTGATCCGACAAAATACATGGCCGCCGTGGGTGGGGCTTATTTTCACTATATAAGATATAGTGTAATGTTTAAAAAGTCTTCTCTTCTACAAAAGTTCTTGTTTGTTTGTTTATTTATTTATTTTAATGTACCTTCCTGTATCTGAATTAATCTCCTCCGATTTTGCTGACTATCACATATGTATAGAGGTCCACCTACAAATTATCATTCTACGTATTCAAAACATCAGAAATTTTACTTGCCCATCACACTCGTGATAGAACTGATGTTTTCAACACAATCTTTGCAAACTCTATTTATACGATTTTGTTTCAAAATAAATTCAAAATGCTGAGGGAGATTGATTGATTAGACCTAATTATACAACAGTGTCAACAGTTCTCCAGATCCCTGAGGGTTAAAATGGCTTAGTTGAAAAGGGAGACATACAGAATCCGACGGAGGAAAGGAAAAAATAAATTAATAAATAAATAAATAAAAACATAAATAAATAAACACAAACGAGCCTGTTCATTTTTTGGCTCCACTGGCCGAAGACCCGCGGGACTTATGTTATGGCCCTGTGTCCGTCGTGCGTCCGTATGTTAACTTTTTTCTTTAAACATCTCCTCCTTAACTACTTGGTTGATTGTAACCAACCTTCACAGGAATGTTTCTCACATAGTCCTTTCCTGAATTCCTTCAAAGAATTTTGTTACATGCAGAACTCTGGTTGCGATGGCATCGAAAGCAAAAAAAAAAAATATTTAAAAATCTTCTCCTACAAAACCGCTCAATGGATTTTATTCTTATTTAGACTGAATGTTCCTTGGGTGGGCCTCTGTCAGAATCTCTGAAGAAATTTGGATCAGACTAAAAACATGGCCACCATGGCTATGCCCCACATGGCCGCCATGGCCATGCCCCTTGGCTCATTAGCTTTCAAAGTAGAAGTAAAACAAAGATCAGGAATCGATACAATTAACTTACTCCACCCATCAAAGACACCAAAGGGAAAGAAATACAAACATTAAGCGACCAGACCATAATGGAAACCTAAACACAGGAAGGCCATAAGGACAGTTACTTTCCCACAAAATGGCCATATGGCCATCCAAAATTAAACGACACAAGTGATACACACAGTAAGTAACAAACAACAACATAAATAAATCGCCACAGAAGAACCGCCTTGGAACGGTCAGTGGAAAGATTTCCACTGGGGGGCTTAAATCGATTTTACGTGGCCACAATCCTCGCCCTTACTTCCGTCGCGATTTAGACAAATAATTTGTTCAGTCCGCATGAAGGTCTCCTAACTCATCAGTGCAACATCTCCGTGAACACAAAAAAATCAAAGAACCACAGAGGTGAGACAACGGTGAGGACTCGACAGCAAGAAACCACTGAAATGCTGGAGCAAAAGAAAACCAACAGTTAGACTCCGATGGGCCCGACCAGAGACAGAGCATCAGGCACCAACCAACATTACCAAGAATTAGATCTCTCTAATTCTCAATAAGCCTTTACGTTGGAGCCGTCATAGAATCTGAGGCCTGACCCACCGGCGTGCAATTAAAGAGGGAAGCAAAGTTGCCAACCGTGATTGGGTTAACTACCATGCATGCAGTCTGTCGTATAACATCCATGTTGTACCCAATCTTTTTATATCGAAGAATGATTGTACGAAATTGGGTGCTGAAGTCATTGCGGTTATATATTTTTCTGAATTTATATACTAAGTCACCATAAAATTCAGGTTCCGATAGACCTTGTTGCAGAAGAGATTTAAGTCCAATATTGAATTTTGAAATTAAATCAGAATGGCGTCAATAAAATTTTGAAAATGCTTTGCGTAGTTTATGGTACCGATAACCCTGATTAAGGAGTTAAGCCGTTAATAATTTATTACGAGTGTTGAAGTCAGTTACATAACTACACACTCTAGCAAATCAAATTAATTGTGAAATATAAACGGCATAGGATGGCGCATGAGGAACATCACCATCCAAAAAAGGAAAATTTACAATCTCAAAATCAAAGTCATCGCGTTTATTATAAATTTTGCACGAAACAAACCCATCTACAATAGATAGATGTAAATCCAAAAACGGGGCCAAAGACTTATAAGGGGAAAAGTTTTAAAAACCTTCTTCCCAAAACCGCTCAGCTCAATGGATTTCATTCTTACTTTGCATGAATGTTCCTTGGGTGGACCTCTGTCAGATTCCTTGAAGCAATTTTGATCAGACAAAAAACATGGCCACCATGGACATGCCCATTGGCTAATTAGCTTCCATAGACTTATAAAGGGATCTTTTTTTTTTTTTTAAATCTTCTCCAAAACCGCTAAATGGATTTCGTTCTTAATTTTCATGAATGTTCCTTGTGTGGACCATTGTCAGATTTATTGAAGAAATTTTGATCAGACAAAAAACATGGCCACCGTGGCCACCACCTTTGGCTCATTAGCTTCCATAGACCAATAAAGGGAAAAACTTCAACAGTCTTCTTCTCTGAAATCATAAGGCCTAAAGCTAAGACATTTAGTATGTAGCAAAGTTATGTGGTCACCTACTAAGTCCTGCCTACTATGCCTCTGGAGGATTTTTTCATTATTAGTCTATGGGAGCTAGTAAGCACCAGGGCGTTGCCTATTTGGACTCCAGAGGCATAGTAGGCAGGACTTAGTAGGTGACCACATAACTTTGCTACATACTAAATGTCTTAGCTTTAGGCCTTATGATTTCAGAGAAGAAGACTGTTGAAGTTTTTCCCTTTATTGGTCTATGGAAGGTATTCAACTGCATAAATCCTGCCAACCATGCCCCTTAGGTCCAAATTGGCCACACCCTGAGGCCCATATATTCTCATAGACTTATACTGGGAAAAACTGACAAAAATCTTCTCTGAAACCATCAGTGCCCAGAGCTTAGATATTTAGTATGCAGCATTGTCAAGTTGTCACACACATAAATCCTGCCAACAATGTCCCTGGGGTAAAAAATTGGCCACGCCCAGAGGCTTATTAGTTCCCATAGACTTATAATAGGAAAAACTTAAAAAAGTCTTCTCTGAAACCATAAGGCCCAGAGCTTTAGATATTTAGAACGGAGCAATGCCAAATGGTCACTCACATAAATCCTGCCAACCATGGCTCTGGGGTCCAAAAATATAGAATGGACATTCCTTGGGTGGATCACTTGTTTTTATTTTACCCATTGCATGCGGGAAAACCCTAAACGGGTACCTTGGCAAACAGTGCTGGCCCAGATGAGACCCCGCAGAACACCATGTCTGATCAGGGCCTACACTATTTGCTAACAGAATTTTCCATCAAAAATAGAAAAAATAGGCCTGACACCCCTTATATGACAAATGGACTGGTCCAACATATAGCAATAGAAGAGTCCACTGGGATACAATTGGTTAATGTAATAAATATGACAATTGTCTGAAGTTAGCTTTTGGAGCGACAGGCCCTCTTGGGCCTCTTGTTTCACCATTTTTCAAAGGGAGACAACTTTTAGGACTTCCTGTTGGCTTTTCTATAAACTCTGTCCCAGGGAAAAAGGAGTCTGTTCTTTAATGAATGAATTTGCTCCTTGGGAGCAAATTCTTTTCTTTAAGAATTGACCTCTATTGACATGGGAATAAAAAAAAAAGTAGAACTTGCCTCCCCTGAAAGTGTATCCATTCCCCTTAAATAGGAAGAGAAGTTCGTTGTTGGTGTTATTAAGATTAATACACTATTTGGTAAGTAAGTATATAGTAAACTGGAAGCCATTATTAACCCTTATCCTGCTGAATAAATTAACTTGATCACACTCATTTCAGACTTTCAACCAATCAGTTTATTTGGAATAATGGTTCATTCAAATTCAAAAAATGAATGACAGACAGTGTAGATCCTGCTCAGAAGCAATCTGATCTGAACTTAATACTGGTTGCAAAGCTAGTCATTATGACAACACACCCGTGAGACATAGTGCATTCTTTCATTTCTCCAAAATGGCTACTTTTACGATGAAAATTTGTAATATTTTTTCTTATTTTTACTCCGAATATAGATTGCGGGGGCTCGTTAGAATCGCCTCATTGAGGCGGCTCTAACGAGTACCCTCAACCTATGTCTGGGAACAAAAATAAGCAAAATAATATCTACCCCTGCGACCCTAGATTTCTCTATATAAAGCGGGGTTTAGAGGGATGTTCATTTCACGGACTTGTTCACATGATTGGTTATTGTGTTAAGCAGAATAAGGGTTAAAATTAATACACTATCTGGACACAGACCTGAAAATGTGGATCATAGCTTTAAGAGATAACTCACATTATTACAATAAAATACTTCTGAAATTCAAATGCAGAATATCTACACAGTTTTGCTACAAAGAACTGAATGTCATAGCAGAATTTCCTAAGATTCAGAACAAGCTTTGCTTTTCAGAACATCATCTCAAATTTCCAGGTTTCAGATATATGGAAAGCAAAACAGCATGGGGATTCGATTTAGGTATTTCCAGCATTAGGGAACCGAGGCTAAACTGTTGCATAGCCTCAGTTTTGATGGGCCCGGGCTTCCCGACGGTTGGAGTTGGAAATGCCTATATGGAATCCATAGGAGTGATAGAGTTCTTTTCTTGCATGCCACAACATTTCTTTTTGATTTACTTTTTTCACCTCAAACCTTACAGTTTTTGAGCAGATGATTACGTCATTGACTAGCGGGATTCAGCCACTTTGTTTAGTAATTTTCTGCCTAGCACATCTTGCCATAACTGCACTGGTATAACTGCATTTGCAGTTATAATAGTAATAATAATAGCTAGATCAGCAGTCGATGGTAAACCATCACAAATACCCGCTTTTTCTATGAATGACACTAATGACTATGTATTAGCTAGCCAAAACTACATGTAAGTTAAAAAAAGTTGCAAAGAACATTCTAACTCATAAGCAAAGTTTCAGAAGTGTAACTCTTAAAGTTTAGAAGATATGGCAAAGCCATACTTTTTGACCTTTGACCTTGGGGTTATGTTGAGGTCCACCTTAAGTATCCCAATTTATTCTATATTCCAACAGCCATCCAATAACCAAGTTTCAGAAGTGTAACTCAATAATTTAGAAGATATGGCAAAGTCATACTTTTTAACCTTTGACCTTTGGGTCGAGGTCACACCAAAAGTAGCCCAACATATTCTATATTTCAAGGAGCATCCAATAAGCAAAGTTTCAGAAGTGTAACTCCAATAGTTTAGGAGATATGGCAAATCATAATGTTTGACCTTTGACCTTGGGGTCATATTGAGGTCAAGGTCACACCAAAAGTATCCAAATTTATTCTATATTCCAAGGGCCATCCAATAACCAAAGTTTCAGAAGTGTAACTCTAATAGTTTAGCAGATATGGCAAAATAATACTTTTTGACCTTTGACCTTGGGGTCAAGGTCACACCAAAAGTAACCTGACATATTCTATATTCCAAGGACCATCCAATAAGCAAAGTTTCAGTAGTGTAACTCCAATAGTTTAGGAGATATGGCAAATCATAATTTTTGGCCTTTGACCTTGGGGTCATGTTGAGGTCAAGGTCACAAAAAAGTTGCCCACTGCCATCTACATTCCATGTACTATCCACATGCGAAGTTTCAAAAGTGTAACTTCAGTGGTTGCAGAGGAGATCCATTTACAAGAAACATTTTCGAAAAAGCGGGTATAATAATAGTTTGTCTGTCATTACTGACAATGACTAATCTTAATCATATTTGAGAAATGTTACTACATGTATTTGTGTATTTCTAAGATGGCTGATGAGACCGATTCTAGCTTTGAACTGTCTGTTGCAAATAGAGCAACAGAGGCTAGAGGAAGACAGCTGTTGGTAATGCCTTAGCTCTGGCTTTGCCCTGTGTGCGTTTCTGCTCAGCTTCACTGATTCTCTTTGCCTCATATTCATTGGTACCCCTTTTGATGAGACCTCGACACTTTGCTCTTTCCTGTGCAATTTGTTCCAATGACTGTTGGAAGTTACAGTTATTTTTTGACCGCCAGCAAGAGTTATCTCAGCATTAGGATAAAAATACGAAGGCGAATATAGAGAATACCAGGTTCATGTCCTTTGATATCAAGTTTATCAGGCAAGGCTTCAAGAACGATGGTAGAATCTTCAGGTTTGCCAAGTGATTCAACGTGCGTTCTCGTAGCCGAGCTTGATAAACTTGATATCAAATGACACGATCCTGTTATTATATTTATCAGTTTATCCCTTTGTACACTCTTAAATTCTCAATTTACGATCAGTTATTAGTTGTCTTCAGTATGTCCAAACATTCTGGCACACAATAATTGGTCAATATATTTAGCATTAGCAGACCATACTTTTTCTTATGGTATTTTGTGAAGTAATATTTCCAGTAATTATAAAAATTTTGCCAATTTTTCAAGAAGTCTGGTTAATTCACAAAAGTGTGATGTCATCATCATCATCATCATCAACGGATTTTTGATTAACGTGCAGGTACAGGGGCAATGTCCACATAAGTGGGCCCCCTTCCAGGTAGCTGGCTTGCTGCACGCATGGCAGATCTTACACCAGATCTCCAGGCTTGTCTATCATGAGGATCGATAGCAGAGAGCTTCCATTCTCTGCAATCTCTTTCTGTTAGCTGCTTCCAGGTCATCTTGGGCCTTCCTGGCCCCCGCTTTCCACTTACCTGTATGTCACAGGCAGTCTTGATTGCACCGTTGGAGCGTTCCACATGTCCATACCAGCGAAGTCTTCTCTCTTTCAGGATGAGGTCCAGGTCCTCAATGCCAAGACGCTCCAGTAACTCACTGGACCTGATGGTGACAGTGTCCTGTGGCTTGACATTGCAGATCTGTCTGATCATTGCCCTGTCATTTCGCTGTAGACGTTGGAGGTTTGGCTTTGTCAATGGCCATGTCTCACTGGCATGGAGCATTGCGCTCCGCACACAAGAGCTATACACACGGCCACGTGTCTTGAACGAGAGGTGGCGGGAAGAGAGAACTGGTAGCAACTCCTTGAATTTCTTCCAGGCTGTTTTCACACGTGATGTAGTTGAAAGGTCGCAACCACCCCCTGCAGAGAGCATATCACCTAGGTAGCAGAAGGAAGCTACAACCTCCAGCTTGTCTGATCCGACTTGAACTTCCCTCTGTGGTCTGCCATCTAAGGGGCGTGCAGTTCCTTGGCACCGTGTACACCTGTACCCAGGGTCCTCTATCAAGCGTTTGAGCCCACTGCATTTCTTGTGCACCCAGAACTTGCAGCCATTACAAAAGATACTGTTGCTGCCAACTCCAGTGCGACATACAGCGCATGGGAACTGGCCTGTACTCTGCAAGAGGTCCAGACCTGTACCACAGATCATGATCTTTGTCTTTCCTGCATTCACTCTCAGCCCTTTCGCCTCCATTGCCTCTTTCCAAGTTAAGAGCCTCCTGACACATTCCTCAAGGGATTCAGCTATGATGACAAGGTCATCAGCATACAGGTCCTCCCAGGGGACTCCAGAGCGGAACTCGCATGACAAGGCTTCAAGCACAATGATGAAAAGCAGTGGGCTGAGAACAGAGCCTTGATGAACACCCACCTTCACCTCGAATTCTTCACTGTAACCATCACCAACGCGGACACGGCTCCGAGCATTTGCGTACATCCCTTGGACCAGTTTCACAATCCACTCGTCCACTCCAAGTTTTCTTAGTGCCCACCAGATGACTTTCCGAGGCACTCGATCAAATGCCTTCTCCAGGTCTACGAAAGCCATGTAGAGTCTCTTGTTGGCCGCCAGATACTTCTCATGTTGACCTGATAAAACTCACTTGTCCTGAGATAGCATATCTTACAGGTCAAGGTGTTACAATGCAATTACAATTGGAGGTAACTGATAAAATAAGTTCCAGCTCACAAGCTTTTTTCTGTTTCATCAAGTCTGTGCAGAAAATGTATGATACTCTTACCTGGTATGCAAGAAATAAAAGATTCTACACGCGTGTTCATGTATTATTGAATTTATTAAACAAGTCGAGGAAAAGGGATAAAATGCTAGGCTTTGCCAAGCATTTTATCCCTTTTCCTGAATGAATTTAATAAATTTAATAATACATGAGAACAATGTAAGATTCTATTTATCACATGGCATTTAAAACACATTTTTTAACAAAATTGGCAATATTGCATCTCATAAGCAATCGCGACATTGTTAAGGACGTCATACATGTAACATTGCAGGGTGTATCTGCTTATATAACTTGCTTGCATATTTATCCACTTACTGAATTTAATACATGGCATTTTTAAATTCTCGGACACTACATCATAAGATAAATAAATACAGACAACTCCTATCTCAAACTCCAAGGTACCAGACAGTTTGGTTTCTGATAACATTTGTTTGAGATAATAGGAGTCAAAATCTAGTGAACAGGCAGCAAAACTAAAACAGCAGTACCCAAAATTTAGTTTGACTGGAGAAATAGTTTGAGATATCTGTGTTGTTTGAGATAAAGGAACACACACGTACAGATAACATTATTTATTTTTAAGACCAACAGATTTTCCAACCAAAGCTGTGATATCTATGTGGAAGAAAGACAATACAGTTCACAGTATAAGTTTACCCCACCCAGTCTTCTTACAACTGGTTGATCAGCTGATTTGCAATTCCAGAGTTTTACCAACATCACAGAGGTTACTGAATGGCTTTCATGTGAGTATAGAACTTCAAAATGAAGGGAGTTAAGGGGAATGGGAACACCTAGCACATTTTTCTGCCATTTTTCAATGGGAGACAACTTTTGGGACTTCCTGTATGTTTTTCTATAAGCCCTGTCCCACTTGAAAAGGGGTCTACTCTTAAAAGAAAGAATTTGCTCCTGAGGAGCAAATTCTTTCTTATAAGAGTAGACCCCTATTGACATAGGAGACAAAAATACTTTTCTCCCCTGGAGGTGTATCCATTACCATTAAGTTACGAGAAAATGGCCTGTAGCATTCTCCAGCACATATCCTTCAAATTCTCCAGCACATGTCCTTCAAATTCTCCAGCACATGTCCGTCAAATGTGCAAGCACAGCTCATAGGGCTAGATATATAACTTCTTGCGTCACATTAACAAGTCCATGTAATGAACACCCCTCTAAACCCCTCTTTATACAGAGAAAACTGGGGTTTACAGGGGTATCCATTTTATTTCTAATTTATTCTCCAGACATAGGTTGTGTGTAGTATTGGTTAGAACTGCTTCATTGAGGTGGTTCTAACGAGCACCCACAACCTATATTTGGAGTATAAATAAGAAAAATATCAGAAATTTTCATCTCACCATTTTCAGAGATATGAAAGAATGGACTTGGTCATACATGAGTGTTATAATGCATGACTCTATCCCAAGGTCTTCTCTTTTTGTCTGTAAGCAGGTTCTAGTGATTATATACAGGCTCATCTGAGCCTTTGTGGCTCACTTATGCAACAAAAAACCTTCCCAGCAGGCATACATCGCTATGGCAACGTCAAATCAACATTGGTACATTGCACCGACGTAGATATGACGTTGCATAAACGTCATGACTTTGTACCGAATTTGATAAGATGTCACAATTACATCATGTGCCTGTTCGGTTGTCTCCTTAGCTGGCTGAAATTTTGTCATACTAGTGAGAGCCAAGTTCCGAGAAGCAAACTGACATTCCCCAAGCCCCGATAGGCTGGGGGCAATGAACGTTTGTGTTTTAGCAGATTACATAAATTGCCACATTCATTATAGCAGATTACATAAATTGCCACAATGAATGTGGCACTTTATGTAATCTGCTTTAACACAAAAGTTCATTGCCCCCAGCTCATAAGGGCTTAGGGAAATAGATAGGACTGCCTGGCACTTCCGATCAAATCTGAAACCGACCAAACATTTGAGTACTGGTAAACCGCTTATGTCTTAGCCTACCCAGAAAATATGGTACAAGTCAGTCTGCTCCTTAAACCTTAGCAGCTGGTAGAATTCACACAATCTCCAAATTTACATAGTGTTGGCAGGACATAAAACCTCAGGTCAAACAAAAAAATGTACATTGAGATGGAATGACATCTCAAGCCTTGCTGCCCTTAGAAACAGCTAGGGTTTAAAAGCAGGGCTGGTCCCACTCTCACCTCTTTGGCTTGGCAGGCTTAGACCTAACTTTCACCAGTACTTGTGTTTGATCTGGTTTCAGCCATGCATGGGAGCACCATGCAGCCCATGGAAGAACCCATTCTATTCATTTTGCATGCATTTGGAACTAATCCGTAGCATACCTGAAAAACTATTTGAAAGGTCCTTAAATATTTGAACAAGTTTATCTCCTTTTTATATGGCTGTTTTGAAAAAAAAATGTTATGATATAGGGGTCGGCGTCTGTCCGTCCATTTGTAAACTTTTTTGTTTCCGGATAATTCCTCCAAGTTTTCATTGGATCAAGCTGAAACTTGGTAGATAGTACGACTATGATGTGATGTATTATGTAAAGTTTCAATATTTACCATCCACCAAATATTAACAGTTATGCCCCTTTGAAAATTTCTGTAGGCTAACTCCTACAAATAACAATTGTTCAAGCTGAAACTTAATATATATAGTTTGACCATGAAATTGATGTGGAACAGTGGATATTGTTGGGCCCAAACACTACTGTGTGGGTGTCCTTTCAGTCAGTCCCTGTGTTTGTCCTCCTTAACCAAAAAACTTAACCTGTATCATAACTTCAAAAGTATTTTCCCTACTCTCATCAAACTTCACACAAATACCATCACAAGACCTACATTCTGACAAAAGGCCTTAACTATACTGCTTTTGTCTTTTACTTATATAGTGCGTTTGTTTGTGTGTTTCTCATGCCTTTATCAAATAAAACTTGAGCTCGGTCATAACTTCAAAAGTATTTACCTTACTCTCATGAAACTTCATACCACCACAAGACCTACGTTCTGACAAAGGGCCATAACTACGTGTACATGTATATTGCTTTTGGCAGTGTGTTTGTCACGCTTTTACTGCAAAACTTGGGCGCAGTCACAACTTGAAACAATTTTCCCTACTCTCATGAAACTTCACACACATACCTACCATCACAAGACATTCATCCTGACAAAGGGCAATAACTGTATTGCTTTTGTCCGTGTGTTTGTCATACTTTCACCAAAAAACTTAACCTCAGTCATAACTTCAAAAGTATTTGTCCTACTCTCATGAAACTTCACACACATTAGATATATGCATTTGATGACAGCCTTATGTGGGGGCCCTTTATGATTTGTTCAGTGATCTAGTTTCTAGGTTACGGTCTGCAAAATAATAACAAAGTATTGCCCCTTTGAACATTTCTGTAAACATTTTGTTCAGGCTAACTCTGCAATTTAGATTCAGTTAACCTGAAATTTGATATATAGTTAGACCATGATGTAGCGCATATTGTTTTGAGGTTACGGTTCACCAAATATTCAGTGTTATGCCCCTTTGAAAATTTCTATGAACATTTTGTTTCTGGCTAAATCTTTCTACAGTTAACACTTGATCAAGCTGAAACTTGATATATAGTTTGACCACATTCTGGAGCATGACATATTGTGTTGGGTTATGGTTCACCAAATATCAATAAAGTTAGGACCTTTGCAAATTTCCATAAACGTTTTGTTTGTGGCTAACTCCTCCTACAATTTAGATTCCATCAAGCTGAAACTTGATATATACATAGTTAGATGATGGTGTGGAGCAGTGCATATTGTTTCAAGGTTTCAGTCCACCAAATATAAATTGAGTTATGCCCCTTCAAAAATTTCTGTAAACATTTTTATTTTGGCTTAATTTTCCTGCAGGTAACATTCGATCAAACTGAAATGACTATGATGTGGAGCAGCACATATTTTTTCAAGGTTGTGGTCCACCAAATATTTGTATAGAGTTATGTCCCTTTGAAAATTTCTGTTGACATTTTGTTTGTGGCTAACTCCAGTCCAGTTAGATCCAGTCAAGCAGAAACTTGATAATATAGTAAGACCATGATGTGGTGTAGTGCATATTGTTGCAAGGTTCATGTCCAACAACTAACTATTAACTTGCTACAGGCGGATAGTGCCCCGCTTGCTGAACTCTAAATTAAGCATTGTAGCTGTATGGAAACATGAAGGCAAATACAGTGAAATTAAGATCAGCAAAAATTAGGACTAATTCTGCTTTTAAAAGCATATTTAAAAACTTCCTAATTCTTGCTTTTTGTTTTCTACTCCCAGAGACTATCTTTGGGACTGTTCATAGCTTGTCCTAAAGAATTCCAATATTCAGCACACCTTTGGGAATATTCAAAAGTGATCTTAAGGGGAATGAGAACACCAGGCAGATTTATCCGCAATTTTTCAAAGGGTGACAACTTTCGGGACTTCCTGTTTGCTTTTCTATAAGCCCTGTTTCACTGAAAAGGGGGTAAACCCTTAAAGGAAAGAATTTGCTCCTCATGAGCAAATTCTTTCCTTTAAAGAGTTGACCCCTATTGACATGGGAGACAAAAATACTTTTGCAGGAGTTGCCTCCCCTGAAGGTGTATCCATTCCCCTTTAAAACCACTCAAAGGTGGTCTCAATATTATAAAGGAATTTATTTTGTGCCTTTTATGCTGATATCTGTTATCTTCAGTATCTCAGTCTATCACAGGATCAATACTTATCAGGGACCAGTTGCTCAAAGTATCATTAGCTCAACAAGCTGGCTAGTGGTCAAATTGTTAACTCTTCTAGTGAGTAATACAATCAAACTTTGATGGCTGGAACCCCTTTGGGACTATGAAAATTTGTTCGAGACGGCTGTAGTTCGAGCTACGGAGGGTTACTATTAGTGCCATACCAGGAGGCATAATGGAGATAATTGTTGGACATCTTTGCGATGTTCTATATTATAAATGTATGTTGTTCTACTCATTAGAATCGCCTCATTGGAGTGATTCCAATGAGTACACACAATATACATTTGCCAGATAAAAGAAGAAAATCTCACAAAATTATTCCTATATCCTAAGAATGTGTTACATGTGGGTTTACGGCGTCCCGCAAACCCCCATGCTGACAAGACAACCGAGCGTGATCTCTGACAGGTGTACGGGCAGCTGTGGGGTAAGGCACAAGAAAGATATTAGATGAATGACATGAAT
The DNA here is from genome assembly GCA_963580285.1 of Lucinisca nassula. Classification (NCBI taxonomy): domain Eukaryota; kingdom Metazoa; phylum Mollusca; class Bivalvia; order Lucinida; family Lucinidae; genus Lucinisca; species Lucinisca nassula. The sequence goes on from OY757025.1 coordinate 125,650,221, forward strand.
TATTTACAGTATCTACATTTAACACTTACTAACACAAAACATCACAAATTGTTGCTTCTGTAGCCAACTCACGACGTCCGCTCCGAAGGCAAAACAATGTTCTATGCTCGGAACGGGTGACGTGAATACCTACAGAAGCAAACAACAAAACAACAACAAAAACAAAAAAAGAAACAACTCTAGACGCGACTGGCCAGTTTATAACTTAGGGTGAATTCCCCTTTCGCGTGAATCTTCCTCTCGCGAACTAGTGTAAACTAGTCTATCGACATTGTTGCCGATCACAGGTTTAGCGATCGCACTAATCTGATTCGTCCGAATCACCTGCAGGTTATTTAGTTGACCTCTTCCATTTGGATGGTCTCACATTTGTTCACAATGGACAATGGTATGCGCTGATTACGGTGGTCTGTCCGCCCTTGCTGGACCCTAACCCCCAGCGTCGTACCAGTACCTGCTGCTATGAAGCAGGGAGCAGCAGGTCACCACACATTGTTGTGCCTGCAAATTACGATAACTGGACTAAGACACAAGTCACAAAACATACATGCTATATCATGATCCCCCTCCCGGAGAAGTAAGAATATGTTCATGCATATACCGTTATTGCGCATGCGCCGACCAGACATACAGGCTGATTAGTGCATGCGACAAATAACCGTACAGCAGAACTCAACTTGACTGTTCATCAAATTATCAGCACCCAGTGCTTGACACAGTAATACTCAAAGTTCAGGTTTCCTTACTGAGCACTACAGAAATCAATTAATGCTCACTACTACTGAGCATAATATTCATCAAATTTGTGCTCACTACATTATCACAAGTAAGAAGCAATTGAACAGACCACGCCTTTGCGCTACCTGGTCAGCCGCCAATTACAGGAAACATAACAATCTCTATTTCATATCCTTCTCCGCGACACGGCTCACAAATATAGCTATTCAAAAATTCATTACATTAATAACAGATAGAAACTACAAACAGAAGATTTTCATCTATAATCCACAACATTTGTTAGAGTCTCATAAGGGCCAACACTGTTTGCCGTAAATTCTCTCTGTATTTGGTAGGCACCCCGTCACAACCGTCCTCGCGACGCTGATGACGCAGCTGACGTCATCCCCGCCACTCAGGCCGTTATGACGTGTGGCGTCGAAATACTCCCACATATCATCATCACGTTTTTTATATGTACATACATGCACAAACTGAGTTATCAGACAAAAACAGCATCATTACAAAATGAACTTATAATTCTTCTGGAACAAAATTATTTCTAATCAACGTGAACACGCTTGTAAAATAAAATTCATTACGGTTCATCATCACGGATAACCCGACAGGCTCTTGTAAGAGTTTGCCCTGATGATGAAGATATGGTTAAACCCGTCTTAAGTTTACGTCCCCTCTACACCTAATATCATATTGGGACGGAACCACTGTTTTCTAACCACAGCTAGTCAAAAGTCATGGGTCAAACAAGTGACCCGGCGTTTATTAATTACATTCTACAAAAGGGGTCTAAAAGCCTAAATGAATCTAGAATGAGCGGGTGTCCAAACTTTACGTCTCACCAACATCTAGGGTCAGAATGAGACAGGACCTCACTTAGAAAGACTCATTCTACTACTGGAGAAGCCTGGGATCGATCCTGCGACGTCTAGCTTGTAAAGCAAGTAGCCTAATCACTACAGGACTCAACAGTGAATTCAGAATAGGCTTCAGAAAGTTGGGGTATACTAGAAGTAAATCCCTCCAAAACCTACAAGCATGTTCATACAAAAATAATACTAAACATAGATTTAACATACCTTTCAATATACTTTCTTTTTCCCGACACAATGTTGTAGATACTCGTTACAACTTGACCTGCTGCTAAAGTGTTCGCTTTTCACAGGGTTTTTATATCTATGAATACTACCGGAAAATCATGCCTACTCATATTACCTTGCTTAAATCGTGGCGAGGTGGAGATACCGTCCACAATTGAAGCTAGATAGCAAAAATCGAGTAGATAATGGATTTGCGTTCAAATAGTATATTTCCCATAGGAAAAATTGATGAAACGACCCTATAAATCAATGCCATGACTCCTGTCAAAACGAACACCCACACAACACGTGACGGGAATGAAAATCATATATGGCACAATTTGGCGGTTGGCGATTTTTAGGCAAATTTTATAGAACTCAGCCTTATAGCGGCCCCCTGTATTGTAAAAACAGATCTCCAAAAACCACTCATGCATACATCGTATGATATGTGCATGACTTGTTCATGGAGCAGCACATTTTGCCTACCATATTTCACCTAAAATATTTCACTCGCACCGCCCTACCATATATCTACTAAAATAATTTAGATGTGCATAAGCACCAGAGAGGTTTCCTATTCCATCTCGTAACAGAATGAGTTTGACTCATCCAGGGTAAACCAGGCATCAGAGTTCGAACCATTTGAAGTTCTACTGTATGTCTAAAATTCTGGTATTTTTGCTTAAAAATACTGCTTTATAAATGCTTTTGCTGCTCACATTTATCAAGCAGAAATAGCATATTTGCCATATTAAATGATCAAAGTTTTATCAACTAAAGAGTAAAGTCATTGTTAGTTTTGAACAACTGGCCCCAGATCACAGGAATAATAATTCAGGTCAGCACCATTTTGTGAAAGAGATTGAGCATGAAATCTTTACTACAGTCATTCTCTCCCTACTGCTTATTGAAGAAGAATGGTTGTCTCCACTGACTGTAAATGTTAACCACATGTGTACACAATGTATAAGCCTGCCCAGGAAATGTGTGGTTAGGTGAGCAGACTTGCTCAATATAACCTAAATATTGTTGACTGGGCCTATAAGCCCCAAACAAATAAAACACACAAATGGCAGGAACAATTTATATGGGCGGTGTGGCAGTGTGTTTTACCAACACATTTTCTCATTCATTCTTCTATTCTCTTTTTCTGCCCTTACCCGAGTTTGCAGATTGCACCTATATTTTGATAGTTATGGTTCGCCAAACAAATCCACAAATGTGAAAATGCATAACAAGGGATAACTTGGTTTAACCTAGTGAAGACCAAAGTCAGCCTGTGCAACCATGTGGTCACATCAACAGCTATGCTTGTGCCAGGATCCAGTGAAGACTCTTTTAGTCTTGCTAAGACTGATCAGAATCTTTTGATTCAAACGCTGATCTGAGTCCAGACTTATCACACTCTATTGATCCACAGCTTCATAGGAGTCTTTGTTATACTGCAAAGAAATTTCCAGGCTTTTGATTGGACGGTGCAAGGGCAATTATTTTCCATACACCCCGTGAGCAAAAATACATACCCCTCTCCCACTTGGCTTCGCTGAATTGCGATGTCTGCCATCTTGGATTTACTGAAGTTGATAAAAAATATTAGCAAACTAATTTTTATACACCACAATAAAATAGAAACTTTTGATTATTTTTCATTCATTCAGTACTTTATTCCATTGACTCTCATTTTAACAGGACATAAACATTTTCCCACTGAGCTACATGTACGTGATCAGCGTGCAGAAGGGTTCAGTTGATGACGTCACATCTCTACTTCTCATGATGTTCGCTACAAAAGAAAACATTGGAACGATGTATAAAATGTCATGAAAAAGCTTTGCAGTACAACACATTATTTTGAACCTTGACGGGGAACACTGGCCCAATTTCCCTGCCTGAAAGTGATATTTGTGCCCTCTCCTAACGGCTCTGGCAAATATCGCTCTGAAGCGGGGAACATGATCCCATGTTCCCTGTCAAGAATCAAAATAACTTTTATTGTTGTTTGTGCATGCCAACTTACACACCTTAATGTTTATAGGCTTACCCTTACAGGTGCTAAGCACATTTAGCTAACAATTCTTTTTCATTATTTTTCATTTTAGAAAAAATAAGGTTTGTCATTACATGCGACTCATCTGCTGGACATGTTCCCTGTCAAGAATCAAAATAACTTTTATTGTCGTTTGTGCATGCCAACTTACACACCTTAATGTTTATAGGTTTACCCTTACATTTAGCTAACAATTCTTTTTCATTATTTTTCATTTTAGAAAAAATAAGGTTTGGCATTACATGTACATGAGAATCATCTGCTGGACAGATGATTCACATGAAGTGTCAAGCCTTATTTTGCTGACAAATAATGAAAATACAGTTGTCTCTAGTCAATAATTTTCTGGAGTAGTTTAACCTTTTTTGTACCAAATGGGATCTTCCTTCTTATATATTAGCCCCTGCCCATCGGGGCTTGAAGAAATAGATGGGCTGCATGATGCTTCCACACAGAGCTGAAACCGACCCTCACACGAGTACTGGTAAACCGCTTAGAGGATCTAAGCCTGCCCAGGCAATGCGGTGTGAGTCGGCCCGTCTTTATAAACCCTATTGGTTTCATTGGGCGACAGGGCTTGAGGTGTCATTTCATCTCAATGTCGGGTAAAAGTCCCACAAAATTGGAAGCAACATCTCCAAAATGACCTGTATAGTGTTGTCGGGGACGTTAAACATCAAATCAAACAAATCTTTCTTATATATAGCAGGAGTCCATTTAAAAATTTTGGGGTGTGAGGTTGTGTTTTTTTCAATTTTTATTTGGAAAATGGCTGAACTTTTTGCAAAGTGTAGGCCCTGATCAGATGCCGCGTTCTGTGGCAGCTGATCTGGGCCTGCAATGCTTGCCAGGGTACCCGTTTAGGGGTTTCATGTACTAAATGGGTTAAGGGTCTTAATATTTCCTTGTCTATTACCAGGTGAGTTTTCTGAGACAGACCGACTCTGAATCTGGAACTTGAGAAAGTCAGGAACCAACCAGTCAGCTCACTTTGAGCTGAAGAAAAGACATGAAGAAAGATGGAAGGAGATGGTCATCTGTCTTTGACAGCAACAGATTCTGCAAGACTGAATGATATGAACGGCTTAGAATGCATTCAGAGATGGGTGGCAAAACAAACACCTAGCTAATGTGCATGAAATGGTTATATAATTCTTGTTTAAAGGATTATATAAAGACCTGAAAATCTAGGGCTAATTGGACCACATTGTGTCTCTAATAACAATGCTGATAAGGAGAAAAAAAAACAACAACAAACAAACCCTAGTTTTAAGAATGCAGTCAACACACAGCAGGAAAAAAACTGAACACTAATGCTCTGTTATATATTGTGCTCCAGTGATATATATAAAAGGCATTTATTTGGCCCCTGGCCATCAGTGCTTTGAAGTAATAGAATGGGATGCATTGCGCTTCCACGCAGAGCTAAACCAATCTGCAAATGAGTACTGGTAAATGCCTTAGAGGGTCTTAACCTGCCCAGGCAAACTGTTGAGGTCGGAACCTCATAAATCTGACATCACATAACGTCACATTTCATTGGCTGGCATTTGGTTTTGCGCAGCTCACGGCTCTTGCCACTTTGTCAGATTTTTAATGAAACAACCAAACAAGTGCATTAGAATGGAGATATTTGTATTGGAAAATTGTTATTTTGGAATGTAAAATGTGTGGCTGTAAAACGAAATTTCCGACCATAAAACCCACGATTTACCTCCGTAAATGACAATTTTGAATACAGTTAAACCCTGCCATCCAATAAAACCAATAAGTTTGTTTGTTTGATTTGAGGTTTAACATCCCCGTCAACACTGTAAAGGTCATTTTGGAGACGTTGCCTCCAGTTTTGTGGGACTTTTACCCTACATTGAGATGAAATGACATCTGAAGTCCTGTCGCCCAATGAAACCAATAGGATTTATTAGCATGGACGGTCCGCCTCGCACCGCGGTTCCTGGGCAGGCTTAGATCCTCTAAGTGGTTTGCCAGTACTAGTGTGCGGGCCGGATTCAGCTCTGCGTGAAAGCATCATGCAGCCCATATATTTCTTCCAAGCCCCTGTGGGCGGGGGCCGTGCAACCAATAAGGGCATGAGTTGTCATTTTATCTCAGTGTCATGTAAAAGTCCCACAAAATTTGAAGCAATATCTTCAAAATGACCTAAATAGTGTTGACGGTGATGTTAAACCTCAAATCAAACAAGATAAGACTTCTGTTATGGTGATTTACAGTCGATTAGCCAGAACATAAATATACCAAACAAAAAAGGAAATCAATGTTAAAATCTTTTTTCTTTGAGGTGGGTCTACCCGTAAAGAATTTGCACCCCCATGAGGTACAAATTGTTTCTATTGAGAGCCCCATTAACCCTTATCCTGCTCCTCACAACCCCTACACAACCCCTACCTTTGCAGACATTGTAGATCCAGAACAAGAAGCCATCTGATCTGGATGTAAACTGTCATTCAGGTTTTGTAGTTTAACCCATGCAGGAGGCAAACCTCTAAAGGGTACCTCGGCAAACAGTGCAGGCCCAGATCAGACACCGCAGAAGGCGGCAACTGCTCAGGGCCTGCACTATTTGCTATCACAATTGTCCATCAAAAGTTGAACAAAAATGAAAAAAAAAAAAAAATGGCCTACCAATGCTTATATGAAAAATGGACTTGTCCAACATATAGCAATTGAAGTCCACTAGCATACATTGGGTTAAATGACTTGTATATCAAGTAATTTGATTGGTTGACAGTCAGAAATGGGTGTGGCTAAATTAAATATTCAGCAGGATAAGGATTAATAAAGGTAATAGAAATTTGCAATGCTGTTTTCAAGGCGATTTCTCTCGATTGCAAAATGATGTATGTACACTTTACCTATGTCTGTTCCAGTCAGGCAGTGATATATAAAAAGATGATTTATAACACATGGATGTCTTCTTATTCCTCGAATGCCTGTTTCCTGTGGTATTAACCAGGCTTATAAAAACATGTCTTTCAGTCTGTCTTATTTTTATCGCACCTGCTTGTAGCAGGGTGAATCATAGGCGTCCGCTTTTCAGTCTGTGCGTCTGTTTACATTTACCTCAAAGTTCGACATTTGACATAAAAGTTTTTGGACGGGTTTTTCAAGGAAAAATTCCGTTCTTTATAATAGCGATGTCTGTGCGGGCGGAAGTTCTTACTAGACATACATTGTGGGGTTCACAATGTTAAGTCTATGAAGACTTTAGCCCATAATGTAGCCTTGTACAGCCACTTACCCCACAAACAGGCATGTTTGGGGTTGTGGGGTTGGAAATTTATGGAATAAACATCATTAAGTATTAAAACTACAGAACATAAACCCCATTATGTATCTGGGGCATGTACGGGCGGCCGGCTGGGCGTCCGCGTCCCAGTTTACCCTTATGTTAACCCTGAAAAACACGTCCATAATGCCATTTGGCGTTTTTCTTGGTATTTATGTCAACTACAAACTTCAGCTACCATCAAACCTTACATGAAACATCTTTCTGACCTTCTGACTTTGTAGGCACCTTGACCTGGTGACTGGCCTATATTTTGCGCTCCCGTGACTTTGACCATTATGTCGAAGTTTGTATTGTAATCAAGTATAAGACTAAACAACAATCAAACCTTTCATGAAACATCTCCCTGAGCTCCTAACTATGCAGTCACCTTGACCAGGTGACCTTGACCTATATTTTACACTCCAGTGACTTTCACACAAATTACTTCGATGCTACAGATCTTCTAAAATAAAAGGCATACAACCATAGAATCTTGCATATAGCTTCTAGATGTACAGACTCTGCAGGTACCTTGACCCGGTGACCTTGACCTATATTTTACGCTCCAGTGACTGACACATTTTGTGTCAAAGTTCAAGATCTCAAATAAAAGGACCACAACCATCGAATCTTGCATAGTGTTTTTCCTAGATGTTCTGACACTGCAGGTACCTTGACCCCGTGACATTGACCTTCATCTTAGGCTCCAGTGCCTTTGACAGAAGTTACGATGATGTTCCAGTACTCCAGGCCTATGACCATAAAATCTTGCATAGTGCTTCTCCCAGATGTGCTTACTCTGCTGGTACCTTGGCCCGGTGACCTTGACCTATATTTTACGCACCAGTGGCTTTGACACATTTTACATCGAAGTTCTAGATCTCCTAGTGGCCTGCAACCAACAGATCTTGCATAGTGCTTCTCCTAAATGAACTGACTTTGCAGGTACCTTGACTTGGTGACCTTGATCTATTTTTTGCACTCCATTGGCTTTTACACATTTTAGGTAGACATTCCATATCTTCTTAACTATAAGGCCTACAACCACCAAACTTTGTATAGTGCTTCTCCTTCATTTACTGACTCTGCGGGTACCTTGACCTGGTGACCTTGACCTATATTATGCACTCCGGTGACTAACACATTTTACGTCAATGTTCGATATTTCCTAAAATAAATGAACAACAGCAACCAAACCTTGCATAGTGCTTCTCGTCAATGTACTGATTTTGCACGCACCTTGACCTGGTGACCATGGCCTATATTTTTGGTCCAGTGTCTTTGACATATTTACATCAACTATCAACTGCTTAGAATGAAATTTAATAATTACGTTCTGATGGTGGCGCCTGTGACTTTTGTCCCCAGCAGGTGCGACGCCGCCTTCTGCGGAATTCTTGTTGATTTCTTGCAAGATAGTTTCAAGTGTTGCTTGCAGAGCTGATAGAAACATTCATGGCTTCTTACTCTTGATTGCCAGCATTACAATAACACCACAGTGCCACATAGAGCATTTTCTCAGATCTTCATATCAGTTACTTACTGATTAAATTTTTCTTGTTTATACTCCAAACATAGGTTATGGGTGCTCATTAAAACTGCCTCATTGAGGCAGTTCTAACGAGTACCTACAGTCTAACATGTACCCTCGGTCTACTATGTTTTGGGCAAAAATAATGCATATCTTCCTATCTACATTTAGTTGCTTTTTGATAAAAAAAAAATTGTCATAACTTCAAACAGGTTGTGCATCATGGAAACACACGTATAGGCATGTTTTTGTAATTGGATGCTTGTCAGAACTGCCTCATTGCGGTAGTTCTGACAAGTACCCCCTGTTTGGGACAAAAATAATGTATAACCCTGTAGACCCCAATTTTCTCTATAAATGGGGGTCAAGAGGGGTGTACATAACACAGACTTGTAAATGTGATGAGTTTCATGTTATTCATAGAAGGCCCAGATCGTCTGATCTGGTCCTGCACTGCCAATTACCCATTTTGGAGTTTCCGGTACAAAATGGGTTTATTGATACGATTATCTCTGAGCAAACAATCTTGAACAAGTGTTTTAAACAAGAGGCTCATGGGCCACTATGCTCACCAGGGCTCAGCGGGGCACTGCCCACTGGCAGCCATGTTTTTAGCTCACCAGAGCCGAAGGCTCCGTTGTTTGCGTTCGCGTCAACATTTTCAAATGACTTCTCTTCCAAAACTGCTGGGCCTATTGAAGTCAAATTTCATGTGGAGCATCCATGGGATGGGGGAACAAAAGTTTGGTCGCAGGGACCAGGTCACATGACCAAGCTGGCCTCCATGCCCATATAAGGTAAAAACCCTTAAGAAATTTTCTTCTCCTGAACCAGTGGGCAGATTGTGATGAAACTTGGTATGTAGCATAGGGGACTCGTGGCCCATCATAGTTTGCTAAAATGATGACCCTCGGATGACCTTGACCCATTTTACGCCTTTTACGCCAAGGTCAAATTTGGTTACATATGGGAAATAGTCAAAACAGCATAATTTTTTAAACTATTGCAGCCTGTGACCTGCACCTACACTAGTTTTCAAGGTCAAGGTTATTCCCTGACCTTGGCCCAAGGTCATTCAGATATGAAAATCAAAAATTTGTTTTTCACTGAAACCATCAGGCCATTTGCAACCAAATTTTGTCTGAAAACTTTTTAGAACAAGGAAATGAAATGTAATTAATTTGAGTTTGGTCACATGACCAAGATGGCTGCTATGCCCATATAAGGTAAAAACCCTTAAAAAATCTTCTCCTCCTGGACCAGTGAGCCGATTGTGATGAAACTTGGTATGTTGCATTGGGGACTCGGTGGCCCATCATAGTTTGCTAAAATGATGACCCTTTGACGACCTTGACCAAATTTACGGCAATGTCAAATTTGGTCTGAGAGACTTTTACCTGTGAAAAAGTCAAAATAGCATATATTTTTAGCTCACCAGCTCTGGGGGAGCTTATAGTAAAGGCATTGGTCCATCGTCGTCTGCGTCTTCGTCGTCAACATTTTCAAACATCTCCTCTGAAACCACTTGGCCAATTGAAACCAAATTACATGTGGAGCCTCTATGGGAAGGGGGAACAAAAGTTTGGAGGACTGGGTCACATGACCAATATGGCCGCCATGCCCATATATGGCAAAAACCTTTAAAAACCGAATGCCTGATGATTTTGAAACTTGGTATGCAGCATTAGGGATTCTGGCCCTACCAAGTTTGTTCAAATGATGACCTTTGGTTGACCTTGACCGGTTTTAGGTCAGGGTCAAATTTGGTCACTTAGACATTTGTATGTAAAAATGGCATAGTAGTGGATATTTCTGATTGCCTGGTAGGCTGTGACATCAAAAATGATATTTGCAGTTAGCTGAATGGAAGTTTATTACTGACATTTGTCTTGGATGGCTTAGATTCAGTATTTTTATCTTCTTCTCCAGTAAAAGAGCTGTGCTGATTGAAACCAAATTACATGAAAAGTCTCTTTGGGTGTGAGGCAATTAAAAATTATTTGTGGTATTGTTGTCACACGACCAAGATGGGCACCTTGGGTGTGAGGCAATTAAAAATTATTTGTGGTATTGTTGTCACACGACCAAGATGAGCACCTTGCCTGTATATGATATAAACCACATGATATCTGGTGAGTGTAGTGGCCCATGGGCCTCTTGTTAAATAAACCATGGAAGCCAATGAAATTTGGACTCAATCAGCCTAGTGGCTTCAGAGGACTGATGCTGCTTGAATGTGCTGTTGCAAGACAGACTGCCAAGCTTTGGCAACCAATAGGCCTAAAATTATATGGCAGATAGACCATTGTTTAAGGAATATTTCCATATAAGTTTGACAAAATATCTTGAAAGGGGTAAATGTCATTTTGTTTTTCATTTTTCAACATTGTAGGTCAATGGAAATACTTAACTTGCCATAGTAACCAAACTAAAGAGCCAAATTTCATTAAAAATACAAAACCTGTAAAGGCAAATATGGTGAATATTTACATAAATTCTCAGCCTTATAGAGCATATGGTTTCAGAGATGATCTTTTTTTTTACATTTTTTTGGGGGGCATTTTGGTTTCCGTGGCAACCAGTAAAAGTGAGGAGGTAGCCTAAAATCATATTGCAAATAGATGATAGCTTACAGAATATTACTATGATAGTTTTGTCAAAATATCTGCAAAGGCGGCGGTGAATACCTTTTTCAAATTTTCCCTGAAACTCTTAAGTTGCCATAGCAACCTAACTAAGAGCCGAATTTCAATAGAAAAAAACCTGTTGGTTAAGGGGTGTGGATCTGTAAGGTTTCCGAGATATATGGTCTTTTATGAAGTGGAGGGTTGGAGCACGGCCCCGGGCACCCCCATGTTGGCGTCACTGAATGTCCCTAATCATAAGTACCATGAATATATATGGTTTAGGGGTGGGGCTCTGAACAGTTTTTCAGATATTTGGCCTTTTGTGAACTGGAGGGGTGGGACATGGCCCGGCCACACCCTGAGGTTGGTGACACTGAATGTGTCTTATCATAAGGAACAAGAGTATATATGGTCTAGAGGTGGGGACCTGTTTGTTTGTTTGTTGATTTGAGGTTTAGTTAACCCAATCACGGTTGGCAACTTTGCTTCCCTCTTTAATTGCACGCCGGTGGGTCAGGCCTCAGATTCTATGACGGCTCCAACGTAAAGGCTTATTGAGAATTAGAGAGATAATGCTGGTTGGTGCCTGATGCTCTGTCTCTGGTCGGGCTCATCAGAGTCTAACTGTTGGTTTTCTTTTGCTCCAGCATTTCAGTGGTTTCTTGCTGTCGAGTCCTCACTGTTGTCTCACCTCTGTGGTTCTTTGATTTTTGTGTTCACGGAGATGTTGCACTGATGAGTTAGGAGGCCTTCATGCGGACTGAACAAATTATTTGTCTAAATCGCGACGGAAGTAAGGGCGAGGATTGTGGCCACGTAAAATCGATTTAAGCCCCCCAGTGGAAATCTTCCACTGACCGTTCCAAGGCGGCTCTTCTGTGGCGATTTATTTATGTTGTTGTTTGTTACTTACTGTGTGTATCACTTGTGTCTTTTAATTTTGGATGGCCATATGGCCATTTTGTGGGAAAGTAACTGTCCTTATGGCCTTCCTTTGTTTAGGTTTCCATTATGGTCTGGTCGCTTAATGTTTGTATTTCTTTCCCTTTGGTGTCTTTTATGGGTGGAGTAAGTTAATTGTATCAATTCCTGATCTTTGTTTTACTTCTACTTAACATCCCTGTCAACACAATTTAGGTCATTTTGGAGACATTGCTTCCAATTTTGTGGGATTTTTACCCGATATTAAGATGAAATGACATCTCAATCCCTGCCGCCCAATGAAACCAATAGGGTTTATAAGCATGGATGAGCCGAATCGCTGAAATTTTCATGGGTAGGGTTAGACCTAAGCAGATTACCAGTACTCATGTAGGGTCGGTATCAGCTCTGTGTGGAAGCATCCTGCAGCCCAATCTATTTCTCCAAGCCCCTATGGGCAGGGGCGGGGTGGGGAAGTGTACGGTTTCCAAGATATTGAGCCTTTTTATGAAATGGAGGAGGTGGCAGCGCATCCTGGGGGCCCCCAGGTAGGTGTCACTGAATGCGTCTTATCAAAAGGAACAAGAATATATAGTTTAAAGTGGGGATCTGAATGGTTTCTGTGATGTATGGGCTTTTATATTGCCCCAGCTTATCCCAGGGGGCACCAAAGTTGGTGTCATTGAATGTGTCTTATCATAAGGAACAATAATATATACGGTTTAGGATGGGGATCTGTAAGGTTTCCAAGATATTGGGCCTTTTATGAAGTAGAGGGGGTGGGGCAAGGCCCCTGCACATCCCGTCCCCCCCCCCCCCCCAGGTTGGTGTCACTGAATGGGTCTTATCATAAGGAACAAGAAAATATATGGTTAAGGGGTGGGGATCTTAATGGTTTCTGAGATATATGGCAGACTTTCGGATGAGTCTTTAAACCGAGGTCCCGTCTCCGTATGACCTTCCCTGTTGGTGGGACGTAAAACTGAAACACTCACTCACTCACTCTGAGATATATGGCCTTTTTTAAAGTGGAGGGGGTGGGGCAAGGCCCCGAGGCATCCCGGGGGGCCCAGGTTGGTGTCACTGAATGCGTCTTATCATAAGGAACAAGAATATATATGGTTAAGGGGTGGGGATCTTAATATTTTCCGAGATAAATGGCCTTTTATGTAGTGTAGGGGGTGGGGCATTGCCACGGCACATCTTTGGAGCCCCAAGGTTAGTGTAACTGAATGCGTCTTATCATAAGTAACAATTATATGGTTTAGGTGTGGGGTTCCGTAAGGTGTCCGAGATATTTGGCCTTTTTTGAAGTGGAGGGGGTGGGGCAAGGTCCCAGTGCATCCCAAGGCCCCTAGGTTGGTGTCACTGAATGCGTCTTATCATAAGGAACAAGAATATATATGGTTTAGGGGTGGGGATCTGAATGGTTTCTGAGATATATGACCTTTTATGAAGTGGAGGGGGTGGAGCAGGGCCCCAGCACAACCATGGGACCCTCAGGTTGGCGTAAAAGTATATAGCTGAGAGAAGTTTTCTCAAGAAACATTTCTCTAAAAGTTTTCCCAAAATATCTGCAATGACCTGGCAGTAAATGCCAATTTTCAATTTTCCCCATTATAAGTCTATGGAAACTCTTAAGTTGCCATAGCAACCAAACTAAAGAGCCGATTTTCATAAAAAACAAACTTTCAGTTCCCAAGCCCAAGGCTGCTACAGATGAAATTTGGGCCCAATCGGCCCAGTGGCTTCAGAGGAGAAGTTGTTAAAAGTGTTGACACCAGACATACCACGACGGACAGTGCCTATCTTATAAACTGCCCTGGAGCCTTCGGCTCTGGTGAGCTAAAAATAGCAATATGCCGCTGGGCAGGCAAGTATCTCATTGTTCAATATGTGTACCTGAACTCAAATGTTCTTCTAAGCAGTGTTTAGGCTGTAAAACTCAAATAAGAAATCAATTTACCATAATGATTCTTAGTATTGGAACAGCCAAAATAGAAGTGGAGGCAATGATCGGGAATCTATACAATTTACCCACAGCTCCCATCAAAGACATCAAAGGTTAAGAAACACAAACATGAAACAACAGACCCTAATGGAAACATCAATAGAGGAAAGCCAAAAGGACAGTAACTTTCCCACAAAATGGCCAATAGGCTATCCAAAATAAAATAATATAAGTGACAAAAACACCCAGACAAACCATAACAAAAATAAACAGCGACAGAAGAACCGCCTTGGAATGGTCAAGCCTAATTAATCAGTGCAGATCCAGATCAGACTGCTCCTGAAGGAGCAACTACATTGTTTGGCAGTCCATCTCGACTTTTTGACCTCGCTGGATTGTGAAACAAACTTGTTAAAATTTTAGAATTATAACAAGTAATCAAGGTGTCCCAATTTTTAGGATTTTTACGGTATACATGTACTTGCAGACGTGATCATCTGTGTCATTTTTGTGGGCAACAACTGCCATTGCGGATTATGCATAGCTTTTTTTGTAAACAATCTTTGACAACTGCATCAGGAAGTCCACTCCAAGTATTTAACTCAATCCTCCAGGGTTTTAGAAAGATTTGTTTTCAGCTATTCTCCTTTCCTTTGTCTACAAGACTTTCATGTGATAACAGCTCTGGTGTTCTAAACACATTTGAAACTTGATAAATGGGCCTCCCTGGCCTATTTGGTTCAAGGTCAGAAGTGGCTAATTATGCAGCAGGATAAGTTGATACACTTATAGGAATTTATTTAGAAATTGCTTAAAACTTGTTTGTAAATACAGTCTTGATCAGATGCCATGTTCTGTGCCAACTTATCTGAGCCTGCGCTGTTTGCTAGTATACCTGTTTTGGTGTTTCCTGTGTGAAACATTTACAAGAAGACAGTTACTGCCACTGCTGATCCTTATCCAGCTGCATAAATTAGTTGAGTCACTCCCACTGCTGAATATCAACCAATCAAATTACTTGATATATTTGTTCAGTTCACAAACTGCATGACAAACAGTGTAGATCCTCAGCAGGGCTTCTTCAGAAGCCATCTTATCTAGATGTACACGATCTGCAAAGGTAGTGGTTGTCATGAACAGCAGGATTAGGTTTGAAAAGGAGTTTGCATATTCACAATTTTTGCATTATTATATGCACTAATGCAAACAAGGTGAATGTTCCTGCTTGCTCTCCACTGGCTCCAGTATACAAAACACTCTAAAAGGTTTGTGCCTGTTCCTAAAGACTGAATTCTTTAATCTTTTTTTTTGTACCTAGAGGAATCTTCCACTTTATATATAGCACAAGTCAAAATTTAGGGGTGTCAGGTAGTGCAGTCTTCAAAATTTATTTGGAAACTGACGGAATCTTTTTAAAACAGTGTAGGCCTTGATCAGATGCCGCACTGATCTAGGCTTGCACTGTTGGCCAATTACCCATTTTCGGGTTTCTGGTACAAAATGGTTTAAAGAGACATCCTCGATGACACAGGAAAATATATCAGTTCACCTTGTCTGTAAAGATGAAAACAACATAAATGGTTAGAAAAAGGGAGATAGCTGAGTTCAGCCAGCATTTTGAAAACTGGCTTTTTCCCCCGTTTCTCCCAACAGCCTCCTATCAGATCAGTGTGTAGGTTTAATCATCAATTGGCTAGCAACATTCTTTTAATGAGGACTGGTCATGAAATATTTTCTTTGGTCATTAACCCTTTCTCCTACTGATTCAAGGGCAGTTGTATGGTTGGCTGGGCGAGGTTGAGTTGTTGTATAGCTTGCGATACCAGGGCATCCAACAGTTGGGCAACTTTCTTTGCAGCAGGTAAGGGAAGAGCAAGTGCGGGGAAAGCTGCTATATCTTCCGGTTTTTCACTTCCATTCATTTTCCTCCATCTTATCCATTTTCTTTTATCTCCTCTTCTCACCCTTTCTCTGGGATATGACCCAGAATACACCAAAGGGGTTGTGTCCTTAAATATGTTCTATAAAAGGGTTATCCTTTGGAAGCATGGAAAACCTAAACAACAAATCAAGGGCAGTTGTTGGTGTCTGGTGAAAGAAAGTGCTTTGTACTGGCTAACGAGGTGAAGTTTGGTTCATTAAACTTGCAGACTCAACATTACACATTGTTCTGTGTTTGGGTTTCACAACACGTCAGCCTTTTTTGGTCATTTTGTCTTATCACAACAATCCCTAGCTTTGCAAACAGTGCAGTTTCAGATCCGATCAACCTGATCATGATCCACACTGTTTGTCAACAGTGCAGTTTCAGATCCAATCAACCTGATCATGATCCACACTGTTTGTCATGCATTTTGTGAAGTGAAGAAACACCGTAATTTGATAGGTGGATAGTCAGAAATTGGTGTAGACCAATATATTCAGCAAGGTAAGAGTTTACAATGTTGACGGGGCAGTTAAACTCTGACTGGGCGTTAACCCATTTTGTACCAGAAACCCCAACACGAGTAATTGGCAAACAGAGAAGGCCCTGATCAGATGCCGTAGAACAAGGCCCATAGTTAGGGTCAACACTGTTTGCAAAAAGTTTAGCTACTTTACAAATAATTTTTTTTTCCAAATAAATTTTGAAGAAAACACAACCCGACACCCCTGAACTTTGAAATGGAATCCTGCTATAGATAAGATGGAAGATTTCATTTGGTATAAAAATGTTAATGTGCACTGTAATGGGTAACCGCTTATGTAGAAGCCTGCCAAGGTAAAGTATGGATAGGTAAACTGACCGGCTAAAAAATGACCTAAAGTTAGTGTTGGCTGGGCCGATAAACTAATACATATGAGTCATTAAACCAAGGTCCCGTCTCCATATGATCTTAGCTGTTGGTGGGACATAAAACTCACCCCCACCCATACTCATATTATTTTCAGCAGAAACGTGTATGGGACATAACTCTTGCTAGAACATTCAATCAATGTTTTAACCACTAACGAGTTGGCTGAGGAAATAATGGTCTTAGTGTTTGAGACAGGACCTCAGTTTAAAGACTCATCCTAAAGTCTGGAGAAGCCGGGGATGAATCCTGTGACCCCCGGTTTACAAGGCGAGTAGGGTAACCACTTCACCACAGAGGCTTCTAATAATGGTCTGAACAGCTGACCCTAGATCTTTTGTATGGGGCCTGTATAACCAGGAATGTTTTTAGATTTTCAGTTTTCTGTGGATATGCAAGACCTATCATATCAGAACCTCATTATAACACTGTCATTTCAGCACTGTTTTGGATAGATCATATTAGCAAGTCAATGTAATGAAGCACCGCTCTTAACCCCATTTTATACAGCAAGAAGTATGGTTTACTGGGTGTGTGTGTGTGTGTGTGGGGGGGGGGGGGGGGGTATACATATTTTTCTCAATTCTGATCCAAGACAAAGGTTGTGGGTACTCGTTAGAACTTGCTCATATGAGGCATAACGAGCCCCCATAACCTATGTTTGCAGTATAAATAAGAAAAAATCATGTATATTCATCAGAAAAGATGCCCAGCGGGGATGGTTTTGTTTGATTTGAGATTTAACGTCCCCGTCAACACTGTAAAGGTCATTTTGGAGACGTTGCTTCCAATTTTGTGGGACTTTTACCCGACATTGAGATGAAATGACATCTCAAGCCCCGTCAGACAATGAAACCAATAGGGTTTATAAGCATGGACGGTCCGCCTCGCACCGCGGTTCCTGGACAGGCTTAGATCCTCTAAGCGGTTTACCAGTACTAGTGTGCGGGCCGGATTCAGCTCTGCGTGGAAGCATCATGCAGCCCATATATTTCTTCAAGCCCCTATGGGCAGGGGCCACCAGCGGGGGTGGTTGGGTGAGGCAAAGGTGACGTGTATCTTGTATCACTAGGGCATCCATCTGAAACTGGCTTACAGTTGGAAAAGTCTGCTATCCTTTCAGCAAGTAGAGGGGGATTTTTATGTTATGTTTCTACACTTCGTCATTTTCGTCTTTTCCCTCTGTCCCTCACTTTCATCTCCTCTTCTTTCTCTTCTCCCTTTCTCTGGGAGATGACAAAAACAATCAATGCTTGCCCAGTAGTCTCTGATCAGCCTGTGCATCAGTGATGTCTGATCAGTCTCACACTGAAGAGTGAGCCACAAAATGTTTTAAAAGACAATTTCTTTGTCTAGCTTTCCATTGTGTAGTGTCTAGAACTGTCTTTTCAGGATGTTTTTGACAGAGAAATATACCCTCACTGAAAAGAGTGAGCGACAGTTATAAATGACGAATTCTTTGTCTAGCTGTCCTTTTGTGTAGAGGAGTTATGTGTTACTATTCTTGCATAGAAAATACAGCAAGGAAAGAGAATTTGACAGCATGTTTTCCACTTTTTATTGGGCAAAAGCAATGACACTGGATTTTTCAGACCCAACTAAATGCGCTTATTATTGGTCAAACTTTTACTGTTCTAGCAAGTATAATATGAAATACTACGCTAGTTTTGCTGAAAAAAGTAAAACGAGTCTTTGCAACTCACTTGTTTCAAACAAAAATATTTGCATATTGTCACAGCTTTGATGGTTTGTTTGATTTGAGGTTTAACGTCCCAGTCAACACTATTTAGTTAATTTTGGTAATTCCAATTTTGTGGGACTTTTACCTGACACTGAAATGAAATTACATCAATCCAATAGGGTTTATATGCATGGATGGATCCGACTTGCACCACTTTAGCTGGGCAGGCTTAGAGCTTCTAAAGGGTTTACCAGTACTCGTGTACGGTCGGTTCCAGCTCTGGATGGAAGCATCATGCATCTCAATCTATTTCCCTAAGCCCGAATTGGCGGGGACGAAACAAAGTTTTGATGATACCTGAACTAAAGTTTTGAAGAACTGGCCCCTGATTATCTATACGGAGAGGCAAAAGTAAGTATACAGGTTACTGAACGCCGATTTGCGTCCCAACGTCTCCCTATCTACATACATATGTGGCATAATAAATAAGAACAACCACTTCCGCATAATTTGTAGCATTTTTCTTTAAAATTGATTAAAGGATAATGAAATTGCGACACTTTAAATGGACAGGGGGTCTAATCCAATATTTTGTCTTGAATAGTTTCCCTTTAATCACGTGTTTCGAATAAGTGTTATTCAATAAATATTTTTTTGTGCAACAGATTCAAAGAAGAAGAACTGATTAGCAAGAATATATCCCATATTTAAATTAAACACAATGTAACGTGCAACATTTTTTGTCAAAGAAAATGTCATTTTCGCCTTTTACGTTCTTATGATTAAATGCTATATGTTTCTTTGGGATTTGTATCGGTGATTACTTTTCATTGAGCAATTTATGAAGGATCACTATGGAGTAAGCATAACAAGAGGCTCAATGAGCCTAAACCGCTCACCTGAGGAACTTAAGTTTTAACAATTCACAGACTTTACTACTAAATCTGCTAATAGAATCCAGCCCATTGACCCTTACAGGATATAAGTCATGATTATTGCATTGCATTCCAAGTTTGAGACTTCTAGCTTCTATAGTTCCTGAGAAATCTTTGACGAAAATTTAACATTGGTCAAAATGGAGAGAAAGAAGAATGAAAGAACAGATGAACAAATAAGCTGAGAAAGCCCAATGTCTCTTACACAAAATAAGTCATCATTATTCTATTGAATACCAAATTTGATGCTTCTAGCTTTTATAGTTCCTGAGAAATCTTTGATTAAAAATTTAACATTGGTCTATTGTCTCTATATGGAGAGAAAGAAGAATGAAGGAACAAATGAACCAGACTAGCTCCAAAACCTAATGCAGCCTTTCCCCTTGCCCAATGGTGCTACACATAAAATTTAAACAAGATTGGTCGACTGCCTTCTGAGATATGCTTCATTGAAAGTGTGGACGACGGATGGACGGACGACAGACGACGGACTCCGGGGCCTTGGTATACTATCGGCTCACTGGAGCCTTTGGCTCAGGTGAGCTGAAAATTCAAGTCGCTATTTCTATCACAACATTTTCCCTACGTTAAGTCTATGGGCAAATTTTTTTGTCTCTCAAGGTCACGTAACTCTGAGGTCAATATTCCGATTCGGCCCAAAATCGAACTTAACCGAGATTTTATGCCTGTCCTCGTTACCTGCAAGTTTGAAGCTGATATGAATAAAAATAAAGTTGCTATCGTGGTCCGACGTATTTTTTATGCTCAAGGGCAGGTAACTCCAAGGCAAATACTCCGATTCGGCCCAAAATCGAACTTAACCGAGATTTTATGTCTGTCCTCGTTACCTGCAAGTTTGAAGCTGATCTGAAAAAAATTCAAGTCGCTATCGTAGTCGCAACATTTTCCCTAATTAAGTCTATGGGCAAATTTTTGTCGCTCAAGGTCACGTAACTCCGAGGTCAATATTCCGATTCGGCCCAAAATTGAACTTAACCGAGATTTTTATGCCTGTCCTCGTTATCTGCAAGTTTGAAGCTGATATGAATAAAAATAAAGTTGCTATCGTGGTCACAACGTATTTTTTTATGCTCAAGGACAGGTAACTCCAAGGCAAATAATCTGATTCGGCCCAAAATCGAACTTAACCGGGATTTTATGCCTGTCCTCGTTACCTGCAAGTTTGTAGCTGATCTGAATAAAAATAAAGTTGCTATCGTGGTCACAACGTATTTTTTCATGCTCAAGGGCAGGTAACTCCGAGGCAAATAATCCGATTCGGCCCAAAATCGAACTTAACCGTGATTTTATGTCTGTCCTCGTTACCTGCAAGTTTGAAGCTGATCTGAAAAAAATTCAAGTCGCTATCGTAGTCACAACATTTTCCCTATGTTAAGTCTATGGGCAAATTTTTTGTCGCTCAAGGTCACGTAACTCCGAGGTCAATATTCCGATTCTGCCCAAAATCGAACTTAACCAAGATTTTATGCCTGTCCTTGTTAATAGCTACAGTGATGACAACATTTTCCCCATGTTAAGTCGATAGGCAATTTTTCGGGCGCTCAAGGGCACGTAACTCTTGAGTGAATTATCTGATTCGGCCCAAAATCGAACTTGACCGAGATTTTATGCCTGTACTGGTTATCTGCAAGAATGAAGTCGATCAGAAAAAAATTGACGGAGCTAGAGTGATGACAAGCTTTTTCCTATGTGAAGTCTATGGGAGCTAGATGTTGCCATGGCAACCAGAGTTCCACTCAGATCTGCCTGAAAACCTAATGAAGCCTTTCCACTTGCCCAATAATGCGACACATGAAATTTGATCAAAGTTGGCCAAGTAGTCTTTAAGATATACATTTTTGAAATTCCCATTAACCCTAATGCAAAAACACACAAGGGCAGGTAACTCCAAAGTGAATGATCCGATTCTGCCAGTTATCGAACTTGACCGAGATTTCATGGCTGTGCTGGTTATCTGCAAGAATAAAGCCAATCTGAAAATAATTGAAGCAGCTACAGTGATGACAACATTCTCCCCATGTTAAGTCAATAGGCAATTTTTTCAACGCTCAAGGGCACGTAACTCCTGAGTGAATTATCCGATTCAGCCCAAAATCGAACTTGATCGAGATTTCATGCCTGTCCTCGTTATCTGCAAGAATGAAGTCGATCAGAAAAAAATTGACGGAGCTAGAGTGATGACAAGCTTTTTCCTAACGCTCAAGGGCACGTAACTCCTGAGTGAATAATCCGATTCAGCCCAAAATCGAACTTGATCGAGATTTCATGCCTGTCCTCGTTATCTGCAAGAATGAAGTCGATCAGAAAAAAATTGACGGAGCTAGAGTGATGACAAACTTTTTCCTAACGCTCAAGGGCACGTAACTCCTGAGTGAATAATCCGATTCAGCCCAAAATCGAACTTGATCGAGATTTCATGCCTGTCCTCGTTATCTGCAAGAATGAAGTCGATCAGAAAAAAATTGACGGAGCTAGAGTGATGACAAACTTTTTCCTATGTTAAGTCTATGGGAGCTATTTGTTGCCATGGCAACCAGAGTTCCAATCCGATCTGCCCGAAAACAGTATGCAGCCTTTCCCCCTACCTGATAATGCTTCACATGAAATTTGATCAAGATTGGCCCACTGGTTCCGGAGATATACTTCTTTGAAAGTGTGGACGACGGACGACGATGGACGACGGACGACGGACGCCGGCTCGTGGTATACTAATACCTCACATGAGCCTTCGGCTCAGGTGAGCTAAAAATGCTGAGGAAAACAAAAATTATACGAAAGTTTTAAATTAATATCTCTTACACAATTTGAGAAAAAGAATCATTTAATTCACTATGATAATCCGGACCAGGCAGAAATTCAAATCGAGTTTGAAGCTGTTTGTTTTGGGTTTAATGGCAAAGTAATGATGGTGTCTTATCGATCGATTAACATTCATACAAGACTTTTGCGGTGTGCATAGATTTGAATGTCATGTACAACACAATATTTTTTTGGGAAATATTGATTATCAATTAAGGGCTATAGCTCCATCATGGATGACTGCAACAGGAAAAGAATTGGGATTTTTACAAACTTAGACGTTTTGGAAAAACCAACATATGCATATTTTATTAAAGACAGCAATACAAGATCCGGTATTCCAAATCAAAAACTGTATACGTTTTATTGCCTCTGAGTATATTAAGGTTACTCCTTTTTGTACCAAATGGGATCATACTCATTATATATAGCAGTAGTCCATTTCGAAATTAAGGGGTGACAGGTTGTGTCATCTTTAAAATTTATTCAGAAAATAGCCGAAGTTTTTGCAAATAGTGTTGGCCCTGATCAGATGCCGTGTTCTGCAGCTTCTGATTTGGGCCTGCACTGTTGTCAGAGTACCTGTTTTGGGGTTTCCGTACAAAATGGATTAATGATATGTGAAAGAAAACAACAATATTTACAAGATAATGTTTCTGTTTAATTGCAAAACCAAGCACTGGTCCTTACTTACATCAAACAATTAGGAAAATTTAACTAATATACTCCAGAAATCTTAACAATATTCCCTCTTATAACAACACCATAACAATATTTCTTGTATTGCACCAGTCATTTATAATAATATCCTTCAACAGCCACCCGTAAAGCTTGGAAAAGTATGGAAATGTACATTTTACATTTGTGTTGTTCCTATGGTTCTAAGTGAGTATAAGTGCAGACATTGTATATTATGACGGCACTAAAGTTGATTTTTTGTTGCCTTTTTAGGCAATAACTTTTTGATTTTAGATCAATACAATGAACGAGGAATTTGTCGAGAAGGTCTGCCACCTTCTGGTTGAGGATTAATGGTATACTTTCAGCTCTAATTAGATGGACATTTCCAATTTTTGAATTTTTTGATAAGAACTCAGTCCAATTCTGTCACGCTTTCGAAATATAAACAAATGTCTAACCTAGTTAAAGCGGTATCTATATATGGAAATTATACCCCGCAGTCAACAAAGGATCCAACTGAAGGGACGTTGTACAAAACATTGGAGTGAAGACGGTCAAAACATGATGTGGTTTTTGTCAGCAAAACCGAAGTAAAGACAATACAGATCTTATGCCTTTGATCTGTATTGTTAAAATATAAAAAAAAAAAAATACAACAGTATTTACAACTTTTAGTTTCACTCGCGAATCATCACATCGTAAACCTGCAGGATAGTTGAATGACTCGCATAACTTTCCATCAGTCAATCACTGAACGGATGGCAAATTGACAAACTACACCATCAAGGCTGGAATTCAGGGAATAGAAAATTTGGCAAAAAGTTGAAATCTCAGGAATTTACTTCTGATCACAGCTTTTCTCAGTTAACTCAAGAACATGAAACTTTTTTTTTAAGAAGTTGGTGGAGCTTGTCCTCAAACTTCTTGCTGAATGTATTGATCAACAAGAAACGTGGAAGGTCCACGAAAAACAAGTTTCCCAACAGTTGCATGAAACCATCAAAACATTTGAGTGTGGACTATTGAACTTATGTACATTTCTTTCAATAATATTTATGATTCTTGCACAAGACACTCGGCAATGACGTGTTCTACAATCCTACCAAGTATCATTAACTATTTCATACTGTTGAGGAGTTACACTCCAGAAATGAAAATGAAGTAAAAAATCTGGTTCAAAGGAGATAATTCGAAAAGAGACAAGTGGAGTTGTCATTCTTACACGTGACAGTTCCCACTGTACTGTTCTATAATCCTACCAAGTATCACCAAAATACTTCATACGGTTAAGGAGTTATGCTCCGGAAAGAAAATGAAGGAAAAATATTGATCAGGGGAGATAATTCAAAAAGGGAGGCAAGCTGAGTTGTCATTCTTGCACAGGAAACTTCGCTTTGACCTGTTCTATAATCCTATCAAGTACCATTAAAATATTTCAAATGGTTGTATAGTTATGCTTAGGAAACAAACTGTTGAATATTATTGATATGGGGAGATGATATGAAAATTTTCATGCTTGCATACCACACTCCACACTGACCTGTTCTGTAGTCTTACCAAGTATCATTAAAATATTTCAAACGGTTGCATAGTTATGCTTCGGAAACGCAATGTTGAATAATATTGATGAGGGGAGATAATTCGAAAAGGAGAAAAGACAGAGTTATCGTTCTTGCATGCCACACTCCACACTGACCTGTTCTATAATCCTTCCAAGTACCATTTAAATATTTCAAATGGTTGCATAGTTATGTTTCGGAAATACAATGTTGAATAATATTAATCAGGTGAGCTAACCCTAACCCTTTCTAGAACATATTTGACGTCACAACAGCTGGTGTCTGGGAATTTGTCACGGCCGTAAAAAGTCTCCCTGCCCTACATCATAGTGTAGTTTATATTTTCTTGTCCTTTGGGATCATTGACTCCATTGTTGAATTTTGAAAATATTTGAGGGTCACTGATGAGGCCTAAATGGCCAAAACTATCTAGTCTGGCCCAGAAAACATGAACACTCCATATTTTCCAGTTCTGTGGTGTATTCCTTGCTTCCAAAGGATAACCCTTTCTAGAACATATTTGACGTCACAACAGCTGGTGTCTGGGAATTTGTCGCGGCCGTAAAAAGTCTCCCTGCCCTACATCATAGTGTAGTTTATATTTTCTTGTCCTATGGGATCATTGATTCCATTGTTGAATTTTGAAAATATTTGAGGGTCAATGATGAGGCCTAAATGGCCGAAACTAGCTAGTCTGGCCCAGAAAACATGTACACTCCATATTTTCCAGTTCTGTTGTGTATCCCTTGCTTCCAAAGGATAACCCTTTCTTGAACATATTTGACGTCACTACAGCTGGTGTCAGGGAATGTGTCGCGCCCATAAAAAGTCTCCCTGCCCTACATCATAGTGTAGTTTCTATTTTCTTGTCCTTTGGGATCATTGATACCATTGTTGAATTTTGAAAATATCTGAGGGTCACTGATGAGGCCTAAATGGCCAAAACTAGCTAGTCTGGCCCAGAAAACATGTACACTCCATATTTTCTAGTTATGTGGTGTATTCCTTGCTTCCAAAGGATAACCCTTTCTAGACCCTATTTGACGACAGTTCTAAGTCATGATGCAATAATTCCACAGAGCTGAGTTTTCTAACGCCCAATAACAATAAAAGTAAACAGGGTTCACAAGGTTTTCCTTTGAAAATCCCATCATTGGACTTTGTCACCACTTTAATTTTCTATTGTTGTCTATGGAATGTCTAGTAAAAAACGCCATAATGGCAGTCATTAGAACATTATTGTAAAACGGGAAAGACATTTTTAAATCGCACTATCTTTCCTTATTGGGCGATCGTTTAAAAGGGAATTCTTGAAAAATTGGCATTCCAGATGTGTCTGGAAGCACATGGAATCAAAATTACCGTTTTCACCAATCAGATTCGACCTCAATGAACCATGCTCTGGAAACCGAAATCAATTAAACCAAATCATTCATTGTTGATAGTTCAGCAACATATGTCATCTAAACTATCCTGCACCAAAAATTACCATGAAAATTTAACCATATCCGTGTTGCATGATGTGTTTGGCTCAGTATAATTCAAACGGTTGTGGAGTTATGCTCCAGAAATGAAAATGAGGTAAAAATAGGGATCAGCGGAGATAATTCGTAAAGGAGGACAAGTAGAGTTTTCCGTCTTGTATGCAACACTCCGCACATACCTGTTCTATAATGCTACCAAGTGTCATTGAAATATTTCAAATGTTTGTATAGCTATGCTTCCGAAATGCATGGTTTAATAATATTGTTCAGGGGAGATGATTCAAAAAGGAAGTCAAGCAGAGTTGTCATTCTTGCACGCCACACTCCACACTGACTTGTTCTATAAGCAGAGTTGTCATTCTTGCACGCCACACTCCACACTGACTTGGTCTATAATCCTACCAAGCATCATTAAAATTTCAAATGGTTGCGGAGTTATGCCTTGGAAATGAATTGCTGATGCCCGCATGTCAGACCGCCTGCTTGCTCAGCTGCCGACATACATCAGTTAAATAACCAGAGTTTTCCATTGGAAAATCTGGTTAACAATCAAAAAAAAAAAATGCTTTCGCCAAAAAACGCGGCAAAAATCATAAAAAAAATGACTTTAACAGAGAACAATTAAGTACAATATTTGCCTGTCAGGAGAATACCCGTCCTCAGTGTTTGTGACCAAGTACTGAGACAAACACTAAGAAGCCTATCAGGTATCCTTGATGTTTGCCACGGGTAAAACAGGTTTTCACATACTGTAGATGATACTAATTAAATCTCGGCAAGTTGAAATAATCTTTTTATAAGTGCCTGTGTCCCCATTGTTGGGATTTGCTGACAGAAAACAAGTCTACACTAATTCAAAGTGGTAGCTGGGGCATTGTTACAAATAACTGGTGTATTTAATCAAACTGAATCACAGAATGGCAGCAATGACTGGCATTTTAAATATATGTACCATTAACCTTTACCACTCTCTAAGCTAATTTAGCAGACAACACATGATATTTTTCTCATTTTTCCCTGAAAACAGGACTTGACATTTCATGCAAATTGTCTCCATAGGATAGGAGACAATTTCCATTAAATGTCTAATACTGTTTATGGGAGGCAATTTGCATGAAATATCAAATCCTGTTTATAGGAGACAATTCATGCATGTCAAGTCCTGTTTTTTGGGGGGGGGGAAAATAGAAAAATATTTCAAAATGTAGTTTGCTGAAAAAAATACCCAGCATGCAGAGAATTAATAAAGTATAAAAAATCAAACAAAAACAATACATATACTAACCCTCCAAGCACTACAGAAAGTTCTGGCGCACATAAGCATCATTTTTCAGTTGAAATAAGGCTTCAATTTTCATGTGAATCTTCTGTCATAATCTATTTTCTCTAAATAATAATAATAATAAAAATACATTGATGAAAATACGATCTGCATGATGTGTTTAATGCTTGGAGGGTTTATATCAAACAATGAACACACCTTTAATCCACTCCATGTAATCATCAAAACAATTTAAGAAGCAATCACATCTGCTGCATACAACATTTTCAAATGTTTGGTATTTTTCAGTGGAAATAAAACTTGACATTTCCTTAATATAATGTCATGCTGTTTGTCTTTAAAACAGATTTTTTCCATCCAAAAATGTTGCCTGCAGCAAATTTTTGCTGAAAAAAAGTTAATCTGCGATATACCTTCTATACTAACTGCTACAAACCTACCAGTCCTGTTACAAACTGATCTACATATGATTTCTTAAATGTAGCCCTTATCCTGCTGAATAAATTGATATAGCCACATCTATTACTGATTATCAACTTATCACATTACTTGATATAATGTATCATGAGGTTCACACACTGCATGACAGTGTAGATCCGAATAAAATGGCTTCCAATCTGGCTCTACACCATTTGCAAAGGTATGGTTTATCAGTGAGTGAGTGCTTGAGTTTTACGTCCCACCAACAGCTAAGGTCATACTGAGACGGGACCTCGGTTTAAAGAATGGTTTATCAGTCGTGTTCAGAAGGATAAGGGTAAATCTACACATTTCTGGCATGTCCTTTGTCCAGCCATTCTTTCGGCAATTAGGCAAACTCTGCACCTATCTCATTCTATTATACATCGGGTGTTACGCTGTGCTTTCAGAATCTATTCATCTTTTATTACTAAGAAAGGATTTCATTCACATATTTGTATTTACTACACACGTGTACGTCTAAAACTCATATTCCACTTTCCTGTAAAGCAGTCATTATATCTTTCCTGCACTCATTATAATCAACCAGTCCTAATATAGGGCCACTTGTTCAAAGCATCATTAGCTTAATGAGCTCGTTAGTTGTTAAATTGTTACCTGTTCTAGCAAGTACAATATTTAACAGTTGTAGCAGATTTGCGATATTAAATGATCAAAGTTTTAACGATACGATAATTAACCACATGACATCATCAGTTTTGAACAACTGGCTGCTGGTAGACTCCTTCCATGGAGATTGATCTTAAAATATTTTCATGTCATTCCCTCTCGCTCATCCAGGAAGGGCAGATATCAGCCTCTAGAGTAGTGAGCAATGCACTTAAAAACCACTAATATGTAAGCCTATCAGAAAGTGTGTTTAGGTTAACTGACCGGTTCAACATGACCTGCAGTATTTACATGGAAATTTCCCACTACAAAAGTACACCTATACAAATTAAAACTGTAAACTTTACCGCCGAAAAAAAAAAAAAACACGAACATTTTAAGATGAAAAATTGTAATATTTTTCTTATTTCTGCTCAAAATAAAGATTGCGGCTACTCGTTAGAACCGCATTTCCTATAACCGCCTTCCTAGGCGGTTCTAACCAGTACCCCCAATCTATATTTTAGAGCAGAAATAAGGAAAATAAGGCTTAGTGCACATTAGTGCATCACCACCAGTCCATCAACATACTGCAGATTATATTTTCTAGTCTTTTGGGATCAATGAGTTTATTTAGTATCATTTTGAAAATAGAGTTCTGCTTAAGCCGGTGCTAGAGGGCGTGACCAATGTTGCATATTAAAGTACTGGTCATGAACAGACTCAATAAATCCGAGTCTGGTATTTTCATTTATTTGGTGCATTCCTTGCTTCCAAAGGATCTAACTTCAGAACTTATTTACCCCTGTAAACCCCATTTTTACTATATAAAATCATTGCCTCTATTTCTATTTTTCAAGGGGTTCAAAATTGTATAGTTGTGTTTTCATGATGAAACAAACAAACCTTCCGATGCAAAAGAAGACTACAATAACAATGCAATGTAACAGACAATAGATTGAAACTAAAATGTATTAAAATGAGCATTGACATACTACTGTTTTATGCACCACAGACATCTTGGGCCATTTTGAAACAAACTCTACTTAGGAAGCTCGTACTCAAATACATGCCCCCTTGTTTATGAGGCGAGTAGGCTGACCGCTACACTGTGGGGGCTACTATTCTCTCCCTACATACACAAGTAGTAGTAATCAGCTTATACACACTGCCAAATATCACAAGACTTAGGACTAATGTATTAAGGAAAATTTGGATGAACTTTATCGGATTGGAAGGATCTAATAATTCTTAATCTTCATGTTGCCACGGTGCCTACCATCAAGTTTGAGGCCTGTCGAGGAAAATTAGAGAATTTCAAAATGACTGTCATCTCCATTGTGGCCATCTTGAATATCGGAACGGAGAGATTTTAGTGATCTTAAATCTCAGTGTCACCCTGATGACTCCCATCAATTTCCAGCTCAATCTGACTTTTGGTTACGGAGGTGATCATCCTTAAAATTTCAAGACGGCGGCCATCTTTGGTATCAGAACGCAACGATTTTGGCATTTCTGAATCTACATAAAGTTTCAGCTGAATCTGACTCGACTGGCAGCCATTTTGGGTATCAGAACGCAACAATTTTAGCAGTTTTGAGTTTACATCAAGTTTCGACTCGATATGACTCGGTTGTAGCGATGTGCTTTGTAGAATCTCAATGAATATTAGAAAGACTGGAAAGTGCAGGAAAACCCCGGAAAACACCTAAAATATGCAGGAAAACACCAGAAAAGAGGCATGTTTAAGGAATTTCAAGACGGTTGTGACCATGGATGTCATGGCCATCTCGGTTAACTGAATGCAACGGTTTTAGTCATTCTGAATCGCTATGTTGCCCCAATTGCTGCCCAACAAGATTCAGCACAATCTGACTTAAGTTCTGGAGGAGATGTCGAAAATGTGAAAAGCTAATGCTGTGTTCAGCAAACAGCAGGCTACAGGATAAAAGGACCTGTAGTTTTACTTAAGTTGATAATTTGTATACATTGCCAATTGCCTCACCACTAATGAACAACCTAATAGTAAAATAACACACCACACAGAACCACTACAAATACCAGTTAGAACTACTTTTGATGATCTGTTTTATTTGTTTGAATTGAAATCAGTAAAGACTCATTTCAGCCTGTACATCCACTTAGTAAAGCAAAATCTTTCCCTTCACTTTTTGAATAGCCCAGAGGCTCTAAAGTCGTGCTCAGTGAAGACTTTCATCAGACAGCATAGATGCACAGACTGTTCCAGATGAAATCTGGTTCCACAAGTCTTGTAGATTTGCACTGGCTCGAGATATCTAAGAGTACGGAGGCTAATTCTGGGTAATTTTTCATGTTTCTGCATAAAATTTATGTTGTGGGTACTGGCATATGTGAGTATTACCTTAATTAGGTGGTTCCAAAAAGTACCCATTACATACATTTCTAACAAGAAAAAGGAATATTATTCTCTATGCTCTTACTGTAAAAATCCTAAAAATTCAGACATATTAATGACTTGCCATGATTCTCTGACATCTTTTGTCAAATTTGTTTCACGACCCAGCAAGGGATCCAAATGGTGCAGATGGAATGGTAAACAGTGTAGAAACTGATCAGTCTAGTCCGGAGCAGTCTGATCTGGGTCTGCACTGTTTGCATGGCCAATCTGTCCCAATTCTTAGGATCATTATGATAACTTGAACTGTGAAAATAGAACGCTGTCCACAATGAACAAACCCTGGTAAATATACCCCAGTACAGATCCAGGGAATTATGTTACATGCACATACATGTGAACAACATATAAAAAACTGTGTCAGAAAGCAATACTTATGGACATAATCGTAATTATGTTAACTACCTCAATATGAAAACCCACTCTCATATTAAATCATGGGAAAAGTACCTTAAAAACACTTAATCTACATAAAACAGCCATCTCAAACTTATTAGTCATATATATAGCTGCAATGAACAAGTATAATTGTAAAACTGAATTACTGTTACACAATCCATATGCTGTGAAATGTGTTAAAGAATGAAATAGTTATTAACTCATTGGATTTTATTACACAAGAATTTCAACAGTTGGCACAGCATCATGATATTATATACCGGTAACCATGGTGTCTTAAGGTTGACACAGCATGATAATGTTACATACCATTAACCATGGTGCCATATGGTTGACAGCAACATGATGTTACACACCATTAACCACGGTGCCATAAGGTTGACAGCAACATGATGTTACACACCATTAACCATGGTGCCATAAGGTTGACAGCAACATGATGTTACACACCAGTAACCATGGTGTCATAAGGTTGATGTCATATATATACTAAAGAAAGCTACAATGCCAATCACGACAATTGTCATCTGCTTCATCATCTCAGAATCAGAATTGTTACTGGTGACATGTCAAATGACATTCATACACCATGTCAAATGACATTCATACACCATGTCAAATGACATTCATACACCATGTCAAATGACATTCATACACCATGTCAAATGACATTCACACACCATGTCAAATGACATTCATACACCATGTCAAATGACATTCATACATCATCTCCTGGCTACCTTGAAATATTTTGCATAGTGTCAACCCAGATCAGACTGCTCCTGTAGCAGTCTGATCTGGGCCCACACTGTTTGCCTCTATGCAAAATTATTTTTAAAAAGTTGGCAAAAAAAAAAAAAAAAAAAAAATCAGCAGACCACATAAGCAGGCGACATTTTCAGATTTAAGTTGTGTTTGAGTCTTAAGGGTAACTTTTACCACTCTCTAGGCTAATTTAGCAGACAACAAATTGGTATTTTTCTTATTTTTTCCTGGAAACAGGTTTTTGATATTTATTTAGCATGAAATTTCAAATCCTGCTTTCTGAAAAAAATTGAAAAATATTTCAAATGTTGGCTGAAAAATTACCCAGCATGCATTGTTAAATCCTTATACACATACACATAAGAGGTTTACAATCATTAAAATCCTAATACACATCATAGCTCCAGAAAAGGTGGTCTTTTAACTTGAAAGTACTGATAACAAATTTTTCTCATTTCTGCAAAAAAAAACATACAATGTTGGCATTCATTGAAGTACCTTGTTAGTACCCACAATGTTTTCGTGCAGAAATACGAAAAATATGTGGGTACCCACTAATACATAAGAGATGTAAAAAAAACAACAACTTTGAAATCATATATACATCCAGACATGTATGATGCATGTGATTTATCTCCAGTAGGATAAAAGTTATGAACTGCTTTCATTGTGAACCGTTCTCCAAAGCAAACATACACATATTCTCTAAGGCATGTACATGCAGAATTGCAAACATCTTATATATACATTTCATGAAAACAGAATTTGTGTACATTTCAGAGAACTATCTTGTACATATACATATTCAAAGCTGCATGTATTCTGACACTCGAGGCATCCATACAAACACAGAATATTCAAACCTATATTAATAAGACCTAATTTGCACTAGAAACTGTGACACAGCTTGGAAAGTGATCCATATCTTCATGTGCAAGCAAATTATCTTGGAGAACACTTCATTTACAAAGCTCCGGTTGTTGCTGTTGAAACAAACTGTTGCATTCCTCTCCTCTATTCATCCTTTTCTCTATTCTTCTATCTTTTTTCTCATTATCAGCATAAACTACAACTCAATGTACATGTATATTATGTTATTAATGAGCGGTCACATTTTGACCTTTTAGCTGGCAGCACAAATAAATTGAAACAAGATGTGTTTTGTGAAACACTGATGCCCCCGGACAGCGCATGTTAAATATGAAAGCAGTCTCACTGAGCAATTGAAAGGTATGGTCAATGTTCAAGTCTTAAAAAGTAGGTCAAGGTCACAAGGTCAAAAATTATGAGATCGTTGGAAAGGTCTTGTGACACAGAATGCACATGTGAAATATGAAAGCCATATCGCTTACCAATCGAAAGTTATGGCCAATGTTAAAGTTTTTAAAAAGTAGGTCTAACATCAAAGTAAAGATCACAAGGTCAAACATTATGGTACCACTGGAAAGGTCTTGTGAAAAAAATAAGGCACATGTGAAATATAAAAGCCCTATCACTTATCAACCAAAAGTTATGGACTATGTTAAAGTTTTTAAAAAAGTAGGTCAAATTCAAGATCAAGGTCATGAGGTAAAAAAATATGGTACCACTAGATAGGTCTTGTGACAAGGAGCGCACATCTGAAATATGAAAGCCTTACCGCTTACTAATCGAAAGTTATGGCCAATGTTAAAGTTCTTAAAAATTAGGTCAAACGTCAATGTCACGAGGTCAAAAATTGTGGTACCACTAGAAAGGTCTTGTGACAAGGTATGCACTTATGAAATATGAGTCCTATCAATTGCCAATCCAAAATTATGGCCAATGTTAAAGTTTTTAAAATTTGAAAACTGTAGGTCAAAGGTAAAGGTCACGAGAAAAAAAAATGGAACCACTGGAAAGGTCTTGTGATGAGTGAGTGTTTGGCTTTTACTTCCCACCAACAGCTAAGGTCATGAGGAGACGGGACCTGGGTGTAAAGACTCATCCAAAAGTCTGGAGAAGCCGGGGATTGATCCCACGATCCCTGGTTTACAAGGCGAGTAGCATAACCACTACACGACGGAGGCTTCTAAAGGTCTTGTGATAAGATATACACATGTGAAATATGAAAGCGCTATCTAATACCATTCAAAAGTTATGCCCAATGTTAAGGTTTTTGTAGACAGACAAACGGACAGACAGACAGACCAAAAACTATATGCCCCCAAATCTTGATATCGGGGGCATAAAAAAAGCAAAAAAAAAAAAAAAATAACTGTGGGCAATTTTCACAATTTGCTATGATGTTCCTTTGATTTTAGTTCTTTTTATCTCACACTAGTCTTATCTCAAACTGAAGAATCCAGTACCTTGGATTTTGAGAAAATGATAGTCAACTGTGAATCATCACCTGAACAAGTCCGTGAAATGAACACCCCCTAAAGTAGAAGTAAAACAAAGATCAGGAATTGATACAATTAACTTACTCCACCCATAAAAGACACCAAAGGGAAAGAAATACAAACATTAAGCGACCAGACCATAATGGAAACCTAAACAAAGGAAGGCCATAAGGACAGTTACTTTCCCACAAAATGGCCATATGGCCATCCAAAACCAAAAGACACAAGTGATACACACAGAAAGTAACAAACAACAACATAAATAAATCGCCACAGAAGAGCCGCCTTGGAACGGTCAGTGGAAGATTTCCACTGGGGGGCTTAAATCGATTTTACGTGGCCACAATCCTCGCCCTTACTTCCGTCGCGATTTAGACAAATAATTTGTTCAGTCCGCATGAAGGCCTCCTAACTCATCAGTGCAACATCTCCGTGAACACAAAAATCAAAGAACCACAGAGGTGAGACAACGGTGAGGACTCGACAGCAAGAAACCACTGAAATGCTGGAGCAAAAGAAAACCAACAGTTAGACTCCGATGAGCCCGACCAGAGACAGAGCATCAGGCACCAACCGACATTATCTCTCTAATTTTCAATAAGCCTTTACGTTGGAGCCGTCATAGAATCTGAGGCTTGACCCACCGGCGTGCAATTAAAGAGGGAAGCAAAGTTGCCAACCGTGATTGGGTTAACTACCATGCATGCAGTCTGTCGTATAATATCCATGTTGTACCCAATCTTTTTATATCGAAGAATGATTTTACGAAATTGGGTGCTGAAGTCATTGCGGTTATATATTTTTCTGAATTTATATGCCAAGTCACCATAAAATTCGGGTTCCGATAGACCTTGTTGCAGAAGAGATTTAAGTCCAATATTGAATTTTGAAATTAAATCAGAATGGCGTCTATAAAATTTTGAAAAGGCTTTGCGTAGTTTATGGTACCGATAACCATGATTAAGGAGTTTAGCCGTTAATAATTTATTACGAGTGTTGAAGTCAGTTACATGACTACACACTCTAGCAAATCGAATTAATTGCGAAATATAAACGCCATAGGATGGCGCACGAGGAACATCACCATCCAAAAAAGGAAAATTTACAATATCAAAATCAAAGTCATCGCGTTTATCATAAATTTTGCACGAAACAAATCCATCTACAATAGACAGATGTAAATCCAAAAACGGGGCCTCGGTATCAGAAGAATTTGCTTTATTTAACTGAAGTTCTAGGGGGTAAATCTGACTGATCAAACCATCAAAATAGGTATTATCAATATTTAATAAATCATCTAAATATCTAGAAGTAGAGCTAAAAGCTTCAATAATTTCAGATTGGTTATCAATGGAAAGCGACAAAATGAAGTCTCTTTCATAACAATACAAGAACAGATCAGCCACAAGAGGTGCGCAATTAGTACCCATCGGAATACCCACAATTTGTCTAAATAACTTAGTACCGAATCTAATATAAATATTGTCAAGTAGAAAGGTGAGGGCATCACACACTTTCTGACATGACCAAAGTGTATAATTCTTATGCTCTTTAGAAGTGAAAAATGCATTTCTGACATTACATGCAAGATAGAGAGAATCTTCTCTGTGAAAAGCCCATTCAATTAAATCATTAAGCTTTTCTTTTATAAGATTATGAGGAAGTGTAGTGTAAAGAGTGGAAAAATCGTAGGTAGACAGACTAGAAGCACAAAAATGTCTAGATTTTGCATGGGTGTGTTATCGTAATGACACTGACTGTGTGGGCTCATAAAGGCGAACTTATGGATGAAAAGAAACTGAATAATTTGTTAGCTTTTGCCCACACCAGCTGCACTTATAAACCCCACTTTATATGGAGAAAACTGGGGTTTATGGCGGTATACATTATTTTTCTTATTTCTGCTCCAAGACATAGGTTGTGGGTACTCGTTAGAACCGCCTCAATGAGGCAGTTCGAATGAGCACCCAAAACTTATGTTTGCAGTATAAATCAGAAAAAATATCACGGATTTTCATCAGAAAAGTAGCCATTTTGGAGATCTGAAAAAATGCACTACTTTGCATGGGTGTGTTATCGTAATGACACTGACTGTGTGGGCTCATAAAGGCGAACTTATGGATGAAAAGAAACTGAATAATTTGTTAGCTTTTGCCCACACCAGCTGCACTTATGGGCCCAATGACCATAGCAAATGCTTTCCAGCAGGCGTATGACGTTATTGTGACGTCACGTCACAACGTTGGTACATCACGTTTATGCAACGTCAAATCAACGTCGGTGCAACGTCGCACCAACGTTGATTTGACGTTGCCCTAGCGACGTGTGCCTGCTGGGTTGTCTTCCATGAACTTAATTTTGTGTCTGTAAATAAATTATTTCGTATTTTTCATATTTCTTGTATGCATTTAAATGTAGTAAATACATGAACTTACCTCTGAAGAAGCCGAAAGGCGAACGCGTGCTCAGGTACGTCAGTTTTTTGTTTTGTTAATGATACAATCGCCCATAAATATGTACAAGCTTCATAGTAATTTATCTCTTATCAAAAATATATTTTAAGTTGAATATAAATTGTATCTTCTGATCCTATGTAACAGGAAAGAGATAACTGTTTGATATTAGCTTCTATCAAAATTCTAAATATATCCCTAAGTCACGTGTGTCAATGATTCACTTGGACTTTCATTGTTCATGCCTAACATATTGTATATTAGTGGACTCTTCCATTGCGATAAGTTGGACAAGTCCATTTGTCATATAAGGAGTGTCATTCCATGGTAAAAATTGAAATCAAGCAATACAAATGACAGAATACTGGGAGGAAGATGTGTAGGATGTCAAATTATTAAGCAAAGTGTAGTTTATGTCGTACTACCAAAGTGTTAATCCAAAATCATTAATCCATAGAGAAATGGCAAATATTAATGTTCAGACCAACAGACATGGACTCAAGAAGAGTGTAATCAGGCTCAAAAGATGGGTTAAATATAATAAAGAATGCATAATAGAAGAAACACTAGTAGTTGCAGGGTGAGAAGGTTCTGTATTCACCTTATTTGCTGGTTCCTAGTCTGAGTATTATAAGTGTTGGTAAAACAGGTAACCAGACCCCACTGACCTTGAAAGGTCAGGGGGGTCTGGTTACATGTTCTTCCAATATTGACAATGTGCAAGCTGGCAGCCAGCAAATAATGCAAATATGGTGAATGATCCACCACATATTATTTCTGTTTGGAATATAGAAATGCCATCTAAAAGGAAGTGGTATCACATGTTTTTAACGTTTTCTTCAATCCTTTTCAGAATGTTTGGACTTAATTGCTTCTAGTTTTTCCCTAATTGAAGTCAGTAAATTTTGTGCTGCTACCATTTTTTCTTGTTTATCTTTCTGCAATTTCTCTCTTTCTTCAGCTGTACCAGGCCTATATGATAAGATTTCTCCGGGATCAATATATTCTTGATTTGGAACAATAATGTGGTTAAATATGAAAGTTGAGCCTTCATGTGTTTCTGAGTTTCTATGAGATGCAAGCTGCTGCAGGTCAGACAGTATAAGTCCACAGAGTATGCACTGATACAAGCTTTTTCTTTCTGTATGTACCTTTCTCCAGTGGTCAGTAAATTCCAGAAAACTAGAAAAGTTTCCATATCTTTCGCATGTATTCACAGGGCAGAGAGCTGGATCTACAGGCCATATTGGTCTATTTTTATATTCTGTTTCAGAAATACCACTCGCATTTTCAAAACTGGGGGAGACCATTCCTACAGGGACTTCACATCTATTTAAGTTAAACAATCCAACAATTGTCTGAATTCTAAATGGCCCTACAGCATCACTGCCTGTCTGAACGGCCTCACTATCGCAAGGACCACTGAAAGGCTCAAGAAATGCAGGAATCCTCCTTTCTCTAAAATTTGTCAGTCTTACTGTTTCAATACTGGAAGATACAAGATGGTTGGTAACACTTCTTAATTTTTCATTCTGTTTTGTTTTAGTAGTTGTCTCAGTTTTAGTACAGTCAATGGAATTTGTTAGTTTTACTGTTTCAATACTGGCATTGTTACTGGTTGTTTCAAGAATGTGCTCACTATTCTTAGATTTTCTTTCATGCTGGTCAGTAGCATGTTGTGTTTCATCAGTATTCTGACCACCATCTTTTCTTTTTTCAGATTTCTCTAATGCTGATGTAAGCTTATGTTTTCCTTCAGTTGACTTTGCTCTGTAAGGCAAGAAACCCGCTGGATCTATGAAGTAGCTGTTAAACTCATCTTTTCTAATAAACATTGACGCCTCAAAGTACCCACTATGCTTGTGCCCACAACCTTCAATGCTGTTAAATCTGGCTGAACAAATCTTACACACAAAAGGAGGCAATTTCTCATAGTGAAATTGTGTCCAGTGAGTCATAAATTCTCCCAAACTTTCATAGTGTTTTTTACTGAAACAAAATGGCACAGTACAGGGAGTTGGAATGCCTGGCCATTCTGGAAGATCAATTTTCTCTATGTCAGAATCTAAATCTCCTGTACTGTTTTGGCCTTTTTCTAACTCCTGATGGATTATTTTCCCATTGCATTTGTCTTCTAACTTCACACTTGATGAGTTATTCTCCCAGTGTTTCGGTTTATCTTGATGAGTTTTCTCAATTTGTGTGATCCCTGCATTCTGTATTGTGATACAATCATATGTCTTTAACTTTTTTTGACAACTGGGCATATTTTCACTCTCACGATATATTTTATCTCTGTCCTCCTCACTGGTCAAGGCAGATTCATTTTGTTTTGAAGCTTTCAGGTCCTGTTTTCTCTTCCTTTCATTAGCCGAAGGACGCTGATATGGTTTGACATTCAAAGGATCAATAAAAGACTCATTCAGCTCAAGTCCCCGACTACAGATTTCTCTAATTTTTAAACGTCCTCCATGCTTGTGCTCTGATACATCAATGATGTTAAATGTTTTATCACATGGCTTACAAAAATAATTATAACTAGTTTTATTGTGGAACTTTCTCCAATGGCTGAAAAACTCGGAGAAACTCTCAAACTTGCCTTTTTCCACACATGATGGTACTGGGCATGGAGACGGGGTTTCTGGCCATAATGGATTAGATTTCTGTTGTTCTGGTTTTAACTCCTCAGATATGCTATTCGGTCTTGCATGATAACTGTGTACAATTGCAGAATCCTGTATTTTAACTGCATCTATTTTTAACTTTTTCGAACAACTGTGTTTTTCTCCAAAATTCTGATCAAACAAACTGCCAACATCCTCTGTTATGTAAGACTTATCTACTTCTGATGTCTTTAGTTCTTGTTTCCTTTTCTTTCTATTGGCCTGCTTATGTTTATGAGTTAGTAAGCACAATGGATCAAAGTTTGAATTGCCAGCTTCTAATGGTTTAACAGAATTATCAGACACTGCAGATGTTACTTCATGTTCAGAGCCCATCTCATTGTTGATGGATTTTTCAGCAATATATGTTTCATCTGTGGCAATTCCTTTCCCTTCTCGTTCTGATTTAGATGTTTGCTTTGCTTTGGACTGAAATGGCATGGCACCATTTGCGTCTATATAGTTTTTATTTTGTATTTTAATTTGTTTAAATGAAAAGTCTTTACCTCTATGTGACCTTGTGTTTTTATGCATATCTGCCTTCATTTCAGAATCATATGTATTACCACAGAGATCACACTGATATGACAAAATGAACTGTACATGAGCCTTATTCCAGTGACGAATAAAGTTATTGAACTTCTTAAATTTTCTTTTAGTTTTACAGTGTGGAACTGGACAATTTGAAGGTACTCCTGGCCAATCTGGTTGACATAGCTGTACACTATCCTCTTGGCACTTGCTCGAAGGTTCTTCTGACACATTAATTTTCTTGACCTGCCTAGCTTTAACATGTATTTTGGAACCAGTATTTAATTTGACTTCAGTTTCTGTTTCAGAAATGTCTTCAACATTTCCGTCTGCTTTACCTGTTTCAGACCTGTCACTGCTACTTCTGATTCTTAATTCAGCTTCAGAAGTTTCTCCACTTTTTCCATTCACTTTTGTTACTTCATAGCAGCTGTCAATATTTCTGACCCCTTTTTCCTTTTCTGACATTTCAGTATTTGCTTCTTCACTCTGTGTTTCAAGACTATAATAAGCGTGTCTAGCCCCTTGAGCTGTTTCAGATGTGCCATCTGTCATTTGTAAGTTTGTTTTTGTCTCATGCTTCTTGATAATGTCTTGAACATTTGTTTCTTTTACAGTACCATCACATGAATTTTGTGTTTGAACAGCATCGTTACAAGTGTTCTGAACCTGTGGTTCTGTTCCAGAACGTTCCTTTGCTGTGGTAGCTTTCAGTTCAATTTCAGATGACAGAGGACAAAGACGATAAGGAAGACAATTTTCTGGGTTTATATAATCAAGATTATAAAATTTTAATGTTTTCCTTTTAGATTGTTTCCCCTCATGCCACTTCTTTTCATGTGCTTCAATTATATTTCTGTTAAAAGTTGCAAACTCCTCAAGACAACTTCCACATCGATAACAAGTCCTATATTTATGATGGACTTTCTGCCAGTGCTGAATAAATGATCTGAATGAATAAAACTTTGTCTCCGAACAGGAACTTACTGGGCATGGAGTAGGAATTTTTGGCCAAACTGGCCTAGATGATAGAGTAAGGTTCTCATGTTCAGTTTTATTAGAATCAACTTCACATTCTTGTTCAAACTTTGTGTTGAATTCATCTGTGAAATCTAAACTGGGATTAATATGGGCTTTCTGTCTATCTGAACTATCAATAGCTTGAGCGGTCTCCAATACTGATGTAAGCTCAAGCATTTCTTCAACAATACTAGCCCTATATGGCATGAAACCCATTGGATCTATGTAGTTTCTATTCAACTCCTCTTTCTTGATAAACATTGATCTATCTAAAACAAATCCTCTATGTCTGTGCTCACAATCTTCAATTCTGTAAAACCTTAATGAACATACCTTACATACATAGGGAGCCAACTTCTCATGGTGAAACTGAGTCCAGTGTGTGGTAAATTCTTCAAAACTTTTGTAGCATTTTGTACTAAAACAAATTGGCACTGGACAAGGAGTAGGAACGCCTGGCCATTCTGGATAATCAATTTCCTTATGTGTTATTCTATTGAGACCCCTACTAGCCCTATAAGGACGATAACCCTTAGGATCAATGTAGTTTCCGTTAAACTCAGTTTTTCTTTCAAAAATTTCTTCTTCCGAAAAACCTTCATGCCAGTGACCGTCAATTCTGTTGATTCTGACTGCACACACCTTACATACAAAAAAAGAAACCTTCTCATGATGAAATTCAGTCCAATGTATCATAAACTCTTCCAAACTTTCATATTGCGTTTTATTCAAACAAACTGGCACAGGACAAGGAGTTGGCTTGCCTGGCCATTCTGGAAGATCAGTTTCCTTGTGTTTAATGTTAGAATCAATATCTTTTGTATTGCACTGGTCTTCTTCAGGCTTCAAACTGGATGAATCATTCACCTGGTATTTTGATATAGCTTCAGGTTTCTCAATCGGTATGCTCCTTATATCCTCTGTTTTGCGAGACTCACTTTTCAACAAATTTTCACTCACCTGATTTATTTTATCTCTGCCATCCTCTGTCTGGTCAGGCGCCGTTATTTCTGAACTTTTTAGATCGTGTTCCCTCTCCTGTTCATGAGCAGATGAGCACTGATATGGTTTGACATTCAGAGAATCAGTATAAGACTCATTCAGCTCCAAGTTCCCTGTATCAATGTTAGCATTATCAGCTTCAGATACTTTAACAGAATTATCAGACTCTAACTTTGTAAGTGTTTCAACAAACGCTGAATCTCCTGTATCAACAGTTACCGTGCTGACAGATTTTTTAGCAACAGACGATTCACCTAATAAATGTTCCTGCCCTTCTTTTAGTTTTGATATTTTTGATATTTGCTTTTTTTTGATCTGGTACGGCAATGCACCTTTTGTGTCAATATAATTTTTATTAAATCGTTTGATTTGCTTTAATGAAAAATCTTTGCCTCTATGTGACCTTGTGTTTTTATGCATATCTGCTTTCCTTTCTGAATCATATGTATTACCACAGAGATCACACTGATATGACAAAATGAATTGCACATGTGCCTTATTCCAGTGAAGAATGAAGTTATTGAACTTATTAAATTTTCTTGTATTCATACAGCCAGGAACTGGACAATGTGAAGGTACCCCTGGCCAATCTGGTTGAAACAGTTGCATACTTTCATCTTGGCCCTTGCTTAAGGGTACTTCTGATACATCAATTTTCTGGACATTAACACACGCATCCAAAGAGCTGTCATATGACTGTCTGGCATTTAAATGAGTTTCAAAACCCATACTCACGTTGACTTCTGTTTCTGTTTCTAATTCGGAACTGACTTTAGCAGTTTTGTCTCTGCTACCTGTTTCAGACCTGCCACTGCTAATTCTGATTCCAAATTCTTCTTCAGAAGTGACATCAGTTTTTCCAATTTCCTTTTTTGTTTCCGGCCAGTTGTCAAGGTTTCCGATGTCTTTTCCTTTTTCTGACATATCCATATTTTTAACTTCTTTCAGTGTTTCAAGATCATTAGTGTTTCCAACACACTGATATGTTTCAGATGTGCAACTGATGTTCTGTAACTTTACCTCTGCTTCAAGCTTTTTGTTTATGTCTTGGACTTCTGCTTTTCTTTCAGCACTATGGCCTGCAATCTGAGACTGCAAAGCACAATCAAAAGTGCTTTTAACCTGCACATCTATTCCAGAATATTCATCTGTTGACTTTTCTTGTGAGTCAGCTTCTGGGTTGTCATCAATATTCCTTGTTTTCGTGTCAGTTTCCGGACAAATGTCGGAGAACATTACATTTACAACTGTTATGGAGCTGTCTTCAGTATTTTGTAGCTTTGCTTCTGCAGTAAATATTGTACAGCATTCATTTGTATCCATGTTATTCCTTTGATTTGCTTTTATTTCCGAGCTGTCTGGAATAAATGTATATAATTCTATTGGTTTTTGCTCTTTGTCTACCGTACATGCACGTTTCAACTCCTCTTCTGTAGGTTCCAAATTTTCACTATAGTCTTCCATATCACCCTGATTGTTTATGAGTTCAGTAGATGCTTTCCCTTCAATGGTTGTAGAGGACTTTGGTAAATCTATGCTTTGTG
Source organism: Lucinisca nassula (assembly GCA_963580285.1). NCBI lineage: Eukaryota > Metazoa > Mollusca > Bivalvia > Lucinida > Lucinidae > Lucinisca > Lucinisca nassula. The sequence continues at coordinate 125,693,925 of OY757025.1, forward strand.
ATGCCTTGCTCAGATCTCCTTTAGCAAATGAGCCAAGCTGGTATGGCAGAACATCTTTTGGATCTATATATAGGTCATTTTCAACCTTAACTGTTTTGAGTTTAACTTCTGTTCCTTTTGGCACCTCTTTGCCCTCATGATCCTTCCAATGAAACAACATGTTATTGTAGCCATAGAATCTTTTACCACATAGTAAACACTCATAAGGAAATCTGTAAGGATTATGGACTGCAGTCCAATGAAGCAGAAAACACTTAAATGAAGTGTATATTTGCTTATGACATGCAGGCACAGGGCATAGTGTAGGAGTTTGTGGCCATAAAGGGTAGTATTCAGGCACATTTTTGGAGTGTGTCTTCTGAATAATACCGGCTTCATTCTGTTTAGGATTTTCCCCAGTTTCAGTGCTAGTTTTACCATAAACTAATAAATCTTTAGTAGTATTGGAGTAAGAATGCTTATATGGGAGAACATCTTTTGGATCTATATAACCTTTATTTCTTTTACCAACCGTCTTCATTTTCACTACCGATTCGTTATGTATCTTTTTACTCAAATGTTCTTCTACAGATTCTAAAGTATAAAATCTATCAAAACAAATCTGACATTCACGATGGTATTTACGTTTTACATGTTTTTTATTCCAGTGAAAAATAAACTCATTTAAATTATAGAAAACAGCATTGGAGCAAAAAGGAACAGGACAATGTGTAGGTACCTGAGGCCATAAAGGACAATCTTTGGGGCATTCAAACAGTATTACAGGAGTAACAACCTCACTTATATTACTTATTTGCTGGAAATCAGTTCCTAAAGTTTCTACCCCATTATTCTCACTAATTAAATTTTCAGTGCTTATTTTTTCTCTAAATATGGAACACTGTTCAAAGTTTGAAGTTTGGATTCCTGAGGCCTCATAACTTTTGTGATCTGTCTCTGTTTTACACTTAGATGTCTCCTGTCTTGTTTCTTTGTTCCTGAAAAAAAAACACAAGATATGTTTGTGAAACACGAACATGTCCCCAGGTAAGGTCATTTTTTTCAAAGTTGGTCAATTTGTTTGTTTGATTTGAGGTTTAACGTCCCCGTCAACACTGTAAAGGTCATTTTGGAGACGTTGCTTCCTATTTTGTGGGACTTTTACCCGACATTGAGATGAAATGACATCTCAAGCCCTGTCACCCAATGAAACAAATAGGGTTTATTAGCATGGACGGTCCGCCTCGCACCGCGGTTCCTGGACAGGCTTAGATCCTCTAAGCGGTTTACCAGTACTAGTGTGCGGGCCGGATTCAGCTCTGCGTGGAAGCATCGTGCAGCCCATATATTTCTTCAAGCCCCTATGGGCGGGGGCGTATCAAAGTTGGTCAAAGATCAAGGTCAAGGTGACAGGTCAATTTTTTTGCATGACTGTAAAGCTCTTGTCACAAGGAACCTATATGCTAAATATGAATGCTCTATCTCAAACGGTTCAAAAGTTATTACCAACGTTAAAGTTGTCCACGTATAAACCAACAAATAACAAACAGACAGACAAGGCAAAAACAATATGTCCCAGATTGCTACCGAGGACATAAAAATTAATTGCAACATTATTACTCCTAAAGCAAACACTGTCTGCATTTAGAACACACTGATTTTACAACTTTCATTAATGAATTACATACACAAGCCACAGAAAGTTCTTCAGTCAGGTGGGAAGAAAAGTAAGGCAACATGTCCAGTATGCCAAATTTCAGATAGGTAAGGCCATATGCTCAGTATGCCAACTTAAAACAGGTTTGGTTCAACAGAACTTGCCCTAAGTCGCATCAGGAACATATATTACAAGAGGGCAAAGATGGCCCTGGGCCACTCGTCTGTAGACCAGAAAATCATTAGCAATATTTAGAAAAAAAAAGAAACTGTGAAGAAAGGCAAGACTGTTAATCTGATTGATATACAAATCTTCATAGAGCACAGGTCAACAATATAGTCGAACATCAGTTAATTAAAAATCAAAAATGAGTTCCTTTAAGAGCAATGAAAACATTCATAAGAAAGAAGATGGGACATACTACCTAGTTTCGGCTAATAAAGCCTGTTGAACCCTGGGAAGGTTCTGGCCCTACGGCTATGATTTGAAAATCTTTGTAGAGGCCCACCAGATGAAGCTTCATACCAAATATCAAAGACCTGGGCTTTCTGGTTTCAAGGCGGTCGTTCATTTGCAGCGATCTATTGGCTTTGTGCCAACGGTTAATGTTCCTTCTGTTTTTGTGTGTGCCTCCATTTCACTTTCTTTCTGCAGGTGACTTGAGATGGCTGTGTTCTTTGACTGTGCCCTTTTTCTGAGTGACCATGTCTTACTAGTTTTCAAAGATTTTTAAAGGTTTTCCCTGTATTCAGTCAATGTAAAATATGTGGGTCCTTGTACAGAGGCCATTTTGGCCCCAAGGCTATAATTTGAACACTCTTGGTAGTCCAGATGCTGAGATTTATACTTTATAATAAACACCTGGACCTTCCGGTTTCAGACAATAAGGTTTTTTTCCCTTTGGTGTCTTTTATGGGTGGAGTAAGTTAATTGTATCAATTCCTTATCTTTGTTTTACTTCTACCTTAAAAGGTTTTCCCTACAAAAGTTATGTACAAACATGGACTTTCAACTGTAATTTCAACAAAACAGACATGTAAATTGAGTCAGCAGCTCTTTCCTAGACAGGCGGTGACGCAGGTAATCTGAACATTAACTCAACGGGAACAATACAGATAAGTTGGAAAAGAACTTGAGAAAGCTACCAGCGGGTCATGTATACACCCCCCCCCCCAGTGCCACCCTCTGATATATCTTTTGAGCTTGTTTGTAATATGAATGAAGAAGTCAAAAAGCTATAAGAATCTATAAATGTGCTTGTAAAAGCTAAACCAAACATAAAATTTCTAAATGGACCAAGGGAGTAACGGCATCAAAGTTACTGAAGGGGTGGGGCCATCAATGTTACTGAAGCAGCAGGGTAGGGTATGCATCAATGAAATCTTAGGACTGGTATGCAAACTCAATGCAAATATCATACAGGCATCTACAATTTTTGTTATAAAACTTTAATTAAATGTAAAATTACTAAGTCCGTGACCTTGTGGTCAAGGTCATTGTGGGTGGGGGAAGGGACATACATAACGAAATCTTTGGACTGTTATGCAACATTGATGCAAGTATCAACTGAGTTTGTCATAGAATTTAGAACATACAGGCATCTGTAAACTTTGTCATAAAACATAAAACCAAATGTAAAATTTCTAAGTCTGTGACCTTGACCTCCAGGTCACTGTGGGGTGGGACATGCATCAATAAAATCTTTAGACCAGTATGTAACTTCAGTGTAAGTATCAACTAAATCTATTAAAGGGTTCAGATGATATGATCTCACATAAGCCACACAAGAGCCAATTTTTGCCAAATAGGTACCAAAATTATTGAATAAATATGGATGGACTCATGAATGACTACTTATGTGTCAAAATGTCAAAAATTTTTGCCCCCTAAATGTCATTTTGCTAGTGTGGAAAGACGGACGGACAAATGGCAGGACGAAAACATTATAATCAGAACCACCGACAAAAGCAAGAAGTCCATGATGGCCCTGAATTGCTCGTCTGGTCCATACTGTGCAAATGAAAAAGTAGGTAATATGATATTTTTAATGTAAAATTAATTTTAATTAATTATAAATCTACCCATCACTACAATTTAAGCCTTTTAACCAGAGCCGGTCTGGGTCAGTCTGACAAAATAATCTACCAGAAGATGCCACAGGCATGCACCATCTCCATTGAAGCTTAACGTGACCTCCTAGAGACGAGCCCTATTTGGTTGAGGTCACATGCCTAATACGGCCAATCGGCAGACGATAGGGGTCACGTGACCCCGCACTTGCGCCAAGCATGAGAACAAAGCTCATATTTCAATCAGAAAAACAATTATTTCAGGCGTGGCTGGGAGGTGGGACATGCCATTGTAGTGATGGGTAGGTATATTATTAATTGATATTAATTTTACATTAAAAATATCATTTTAATATCAAATATAACTATCCATCACTACAATTTAAGCCTGAATTCAAAGCAAGTGGAAGGTTGGATGAAAAAATAAATTTATACATACTCAACTCCTCTGACCTTGGTTGTTTATCACCCCCCCCCCCTTATTTTAATCCATCCAATGATGGTAACATAAGAAGGGATCCACCATGACTGCAAGTGATCCAAATCCAAAAATCCCATCAGTGGAGAAGATAAACTGAAAGGGACCAGAGTCAAAATAGAAGGTTGACACCTACTCAAACAGTCTAACCAACAACCAAGGACAAGAACCCACAATTAGTGCTGCTCAGTAATAGACTGAGAAGCTACTAATCTACCCAAGGAATGAGTGTCACTACAAATGGGGACCAAATCCCTCAGGCGAAGTGATGAAAAGTAGAAATGGAACGTCATAAAGCACTACCGCAAACGTCCTCAAGAGAAATGGAGTTCCAATATGCCCAAGATGTAGACAGCTATAACCTCATGAGCTGAGGTATTCAGGAATGATAATTGGGCAGAAGTGAGATAAGCATCAGCAAGCTTAATCACTTTACAACTCCACCTTGCAATCGAGGATGGAGAAATATCTCCAAAACCCTTGATTGGAATGAAAATAAAAAATCAAAAATGAGTTCCTTTAAGAGCAATGAAAACATTCATAAGAAAGAAGATGGGTCATACTACGTAGTTTCGGCTAATAAAGCCTCATCAGTGACCCTGTAATTATCCCGCAAAGAAAGCCAGAGAAAACATACTGCAATTTTTGCGAATTTCTAATAGGCAGTCGATTCAAAGACTGAAATAAATCAAAATGGGGTCCAAATTATTAAAAACCTGTCTAGTATATGAGTCTAAACCAATAATTTATTTCTGATTTCTCAGAATATTCACGCTGATCTCAAAGGACCAAAAGTAAAATATAAACTGCACTATGGTGACTAAAGTCTCATGATAAGCTCGAATAGCTCTAAGACGTTCTGGTGTAAAAATGTAAGGCTCGAATTGTACACAAAAGTTTCTCATCAGCATACAATCCATAAATCCTGGAATAATAATAAACCAAAGGGCCATAACTCAAGAAACAAAAATTCGGATTTTTTTCAAAAGTTGATAAGTTCATCTACTCATCATCCCAAACCAGTCTATAAAGTTTCAGGGCAAAAACTCAAACAGGTTTTGAAATATCTTGCTTAAAAGATTTCAAAGTATTTTTTTGCAAATGGGCATATATCAAGAAAGGGGCATAATCCTGACGAGAAAAAAAATGGACTTTTGTTGACAGTTAATCAGTTCATCTTCTCATCAACCCCAACCATTTTGTAAAGTTTCAGGGCAATAGCTGTTTTTTTTTTGTTATCTTGCTTACAAGCTTAAAACGCAAAACATTTCAAAGCTGAAGAAAATTTTTTTTGGATTTTTTCAAAAGTTAATCAGTTCATCTACTCATCATCCTGAACCAGCCTTGAGAGTTTCAGGGCAATAGCTCGTACAGTTTTTGAGATATCTTGCTTACAATCTTCAAACGCGCAAAATTTCAAAGGGGCATAACTCAAGAAAAAAAAATGGATTTTTTCGACAGTTAATCAGTTCATCTTCTCATCATCCCCAACCATTTTGTAAAGTTTCAGGGCAATAGCTCAAACAGTTTTTTTAGTTATCTTGCTTACAAGCTTAAAACGCAAAAAACGCAAAAAATTTCAAAGGGCCATAACTGAAGAAACAAATTTCGGATTTTTTCAAAAGTTAATCAGTTCATCTACTCATCATCCTGAACCAGCCTTGAAAGTTTCAGGGCAATAGCTCGTACAGTTTTTGAGATATCTTGCTTACAAGCTTAAAACACGCAAAATTTCAAAGGGGCATAACTCAAGAAAAAAAAATGGATTTTTGACAAAAGTTAATCAGTTCATCTTCTCATCGTCCCTAACCATTCTGTAAAGTTTCAGGGCAATAGCTCAAAAAGATTTTTAGTTATCTTGCTTACAAGCATAAAACACAAAAATTCAAAGGGCCATAACTCAAGAATAAAATTTCGGATTTTTTTTTTCAAAATTTAATCAATTCATCTACTCATCATCTTGAACCAGCCTGTAAAGTCTCAGTTTTTGAGATATCTTGCTTACATGCTTAAAATGTGCAAAATTTCACAGGGGCTTAACTCAAGAACAAAAAATTGGATTTTTGTCAAAAGATAATCAGTTCATCTTCTCATCATCCACAACCATTCTGTAAAGTTTCAGGGCAATAGCTCAAACAGGCTTAAAATGCAAAAAAAATTCAAAGGGCCATAACTCAAGAAAAAAAATTTCGGATTTTTTTTCAAAAGTTAATCAGTTCATCTACTCATCATCCCATCCTAGTCTGTTAAGTTTCAGGGCAAAAGCTTTTTTAGATATCTTGCTTACAAGATTTCAAAGTATTTTTTTGCAAAGGGGCATAACTCAAGAAAGGGGCATAATCCTGACGAGAAAAAAAACACAGGTCAATTATTTTTTTCATAAGGAATCCAAAAAACTTTCAAAAACCTAGCACCCATGGTTCTTAAGTTATGCTTTGCAGTAAAAAAGTGGGACAGACGGAAGGACGTACAGGGCAAAACCAATATGCCCCCACAATTTCTTCGAAGTTGGGGGCATAACAGAATAAAACACTTATCCGTTTTTATCCGCTTGTCAAGTTAGCTGTGACCAACAAAAAGTCTGATTGAAATATAAGCTTTGTTCTCATGCTTGGCACGAGTGCTGGGTCACGTGACCCGTATCGTCTGCCGATTGGCGGTATTAGGCATGTGACCTCAACAACCAATCAGGGCTCGTCTCTAGGAGGTCACGTTAAGCTTCAATGGAGATGGGGCATGTCTGTGGCATTTTTTGGTAGATTTTTTTTTCAGCCTGACCCAGACCTGCGTCTGGTTAAAAGGCTTAAATTGAAGTAGTGTGTAGTTATATTTGATATTAAAATAGTGGTGTGGAGGTTTGAGCAAATTTGGTTTATGGTGACCCTAGGGACGTTTCTGTGAAATTGTATCAAAATCAGACCAGCTGAAGTCATTTGAAGTATTTTATATTTTTTTAGCTTTGGTGGCCATCATGTGTAGTGGAGCAAAAGTATTTTTAGCAATTATGAAAGGAGGTCATCCATGCAACATTCCTTTAAAATATTTAAAAATCCGTCCATTGTTTAAGATGTTGTTTATAGATTTTTTCCTTTTTTTAGTTCTGGCAGCCATCTTGTTCATCCAAGTGGAATGGTTTGGGCATTTTTTCAATTTTGGTAAAGGGTCAGCTAACTAATATTCCTATGAAATTATTTCGAAATTGGGCCAGTGGCCTAGGAGGAGATTGCGTTAAAAGGGTTTTCTTTTTCTAATTTTAGCACTAGCAGCCATCTTGTTCAGCAAACTGAAACCATTTTGGCAAGTTTGGTAGAGGGCCAGCCAAGAATGATTCGGAGAAAATTATTTCAAAATCCGTCCAATGGTGAAGGAGAAGTCATTTTTTTTTTCATTTTTTTTAGCTCTGGTGGCCATTTCATCCGACCAAAGCGGTTTGGGGGCAATTTCTGTAAAGGGTCACCCATGGAATATTCCTGTGAAATTATTTTGAAATTGGGCCACTGGCCTAGGAGATGGCATTTTAATTTTTTTATCTGTTTTTTTTTCTATTTTCAGCTCTGGTGCCCATCTTTCACCACAGATCAGAACCACACAGGCAATTTTGGTACAGGTTTACCCAAGGAACATTGCTCAGGAACTATTTCAAAATCCGTTCAGCGGCTTAGGAGGAGATGACTTTTTAGTATATTGTTGACAGATGAGAAATTTTTCTATTTTAGCTCTAGTGGCTATCTTGTTCAACCAAGCAGAACGGTTTGGGCAATTATGGTAAAGGGTGATCCAAGAAATATTCCTGTGAAATGATTTCAAAATTCCGCCTTGGCCTAGGAGGAGATAGCATTTTAATTTTTTTTTCCATTAACAGCTCTAGCGGCCATCTTATTCATCTGAGGGGAGCGGTTTGGGCTACTTTAGCAGAGGGTCCCCAAAGGAATATTCCTGTGAGATTTTTTGAAATGGGGCCAGTGGCCTAGGAGGAGATGGAATTTTAATATTTTTCTCAGTTTTTTTCTTCTTTTTTTAGCTCTGCTGAGGATCGCAACCATTAAGGCAATTTTTGTTAGAGGTTCACCCAAGGTGCATAAGAATTCAAATACCAGTCAGTAGATCGCTGCTATATCTGCAAGATTTCGTATATGTAATGGGTCACCAAATGATACAAAGGGTTGCTTCTCAACATGGTGAAGATCCAAGATTGCCAATGCACAAAGTTCTGGTATACAAAATACCAGGGCATCCAGAGTAGTGGATCTTAAGCTTCACACCCTTCATAACCTTGTATACAATTGTGCTAAGTACCATGAATATATCTCAAAAAGTATTGGGAGTTATGGCCATCACAAGGCTATACTGTCAGGGAGATAACTAACTCCAAAATCAGAGCACCCAGAGTAGTACTTCTTGCACATATCATGCCCGCTTAACCTCAAGAACAATTGTACTGAGCACCATCAATATGCCTTACACTTTTAGGCATTGGAGATATTGCTGTCACAAGGTAGTCATACTATACTATTGGAAGAGTAGATAACTAGCAGCTAAACAGCAGCAAAAACAGTGAACCTTTGGGGTGGGGGGGGGGGGGGGGGTTGGGGGCGAGATTTGAACATAGGCTAAAATTTGAACAATCATTGTAGAGGTCCACTAGATGAAGCTTACCAAATATCAAGGACCTGGGCCCTCTACTTTCAGTCAAGAAGATTTTCAAATACTTTCCCCATGTAAGTTTATGCAAAGCCAGTGGGCCCTTGGGCAGGGCATTTTTGGCACCAGGGCTATAATCTTGGTAGAGGTCCACTAGATGAAGCTTCATAATAAATATCAAAGACCTGGGACTTCTGGTTTCAGACAAGAAGATTTTTAAAGCTTTTTCCTATGTAAGTCTACGTAAAACCAGCGGGCCCTGACCTGGGGCCATTTTTGGCCCCAAGGCCATAATTTGGACAGTCTTGGCATAAGTCAACTCGATCACCTCGGTTTCCACCATACAACCAATCAACCAACTACGGAGATCAGATGCAACTTAACACGTCAAGTGTATTGATGGAGACATGTAAGAGATTAGAGGGCAAAAGGGCTGAGAGTGAATGCAGGAAAGACAAAGATCATTATGTGTGGTACAGATCTGGACCTCCTGCAGAGTACAAGCCATTTCCCATGCCCTGTATTACATACTGGAGTGGGCAGCAATAGTATCTTTTGTAATGGCTGCAAGTTCTGGGTGCACAAGAAATGCAGTGGGCCCAATCGCTTCATAGAGGACCCTGATTACAGGTGTACATGGTGCCAAGCAACTGCACGCCCCTTAGATGGCAGACCACAGAGGGAAGTCCAAGTCGGACCCGACAAACTGGAGGTTGTAGCTTCCTTTTGCTACCTAGGTGATAAGCTCTAAGTAGGGGATGGTTGCCACCTTTCAGCCACATCACGTGTGAAATGACAGGCAATGATCAGACAGATCTGTGATGTCAAGCCATAGGACACTGTCACCATCAGGTCCAATGAGCTACTTGAGCGTCTTAGCATTGAGGACTAGACCTCCTCCTGAAAGAGAGAAGGCTCCACTGGTATGGACATGTGGAATGCTCCAAAGGTGCAGTCAAGACTGCCTGTGACATACAGGTTGGTGGAAAGCAGAGGCCTGGAAGGCCCAAGATGACTTGGACATTGGACAGAAAGATATTGCAGAGAATGGAAGCTCTCTGGTATCGATCTTCATGATAGACAAGCCTGGAGATCTTGTGTAAGATCTGCCATGTGTGCAGCAAGCCAGCTATCTGGAAGGGCGTCCACTTATGTGGATGTTGCCCCTGTACATGCATGTAAATCAAAAATCCATTGATGATGATGATGATGATGATAACCCAAACTAATGAGCCGAATTTCATAAAGAACACAAACTTTCAATCCCCCAGCCCAAGGATGTTAAATATGAAATTTGGGCTTAATAGCCCTAGTGGCTTCAGAGATGTAGTTTGAAAATGTTGACATCACGCGATGATGATGATGACTGCGCTAACGGACAGCCTATCCTCTATGCTCCCCTGGAGCCTTCGGCTCTGGTGAGCTAAACACCATCCACTGGTAAAGACGGAGAAGTCATTTGAAGCTTTTTTCTAATTTTGATATTGGCAGCCATTTTGATCATCCAAGCACAATGGTTTGAGCAATTTCGGTAGACGGACACCCAAAGAACATTCCTGTGAAATTATGACAAAATTGGAAGTTATTACAAAATCGATCCACTGGTTAAGAAGGAGACATGTGAAGGTTTTTTCTATTTTTAGGTTTAGTTGCCATTTTGTTTAGCCGAACAGATGGTTTAAGCAATTTTCACAGAGGATCACTCTAGGAACATTCATGTGATTCTTATTTTACAGAATCTGTCCACTTTTTAGGAGAGAGTCAATTAAAGGTTTTTCTTTTCTTAGCTCTGTCTGCCGTCTTATTCATCAGAGCAGAACAGTTTGAAGGTCTGGTGGTCATTTTCTTCATCAGATTAGAATGGTTTAAGCAATTTTGCTAGCGGGTCACCCAAGAAAGATTCCAGTGAAATTATTTCAAACTCTGTCCACTGGTTAAGAACCAATGGTTAAAAGGTTTTTTCTGGTTTTAGCTCTGGTAGCCATCTTGTTCATCCAAGTGGAATGGTTTGAGAAACTTTGCTAAAGAGTCACCCAAGGAATATTCCTACAGCAGTTTTTTGAAACTGTGCCAATGGCCTTGGAGATCTTGTTTTAAGGTTTTTCTAGTTTTAGCTCTGGCTGCCATTCTGATCAGTGGAGCAGAACTATTTAGGTTATTTTGGTAGAGGGTCCCCATAGGAACATTCCCTTAAAATTATTTCAAAATCTTTTGTCAGTTTAGAAGATGTCTTTTAAGTAAACTGATGACAGAGAAGACATTTAAAGGTTTTTCTATTTTTAGCTCTAGCAGCCAGCTTGTTCATCAGAACGGAATGGTTTGAGCAATTTTGGCAAAGGGTCACCTAAAGGAATATTCCTTAAGTTATTTTGAAACTAGAGAAAGTGACCAGTGGGTCACGTATACCCCCGGCCAGCCTCACCCTCTGATATATCTTTCGAGCTTGTATGTGATATGAATGAAGTCAAGAAGCTATAAGAATCTATAAATGTGCTTGTAAAAGCTAAACCAAACATAAAATTTCTAAATGGACAAAGGGAGTGAGGGCATCAAATAGAACATACAGGCATCTATAAACTTTGACATAAAACTTTAACCAAATGCAAAAATTTCTAAGTCCGTGACCTTGAGGTCAAGGTCACCATGGGTGGGCGAAGGGACATGCATCATGAAATCAATTATCAAAAATGAAGAGAATCTAACATGTGGTTACAGGGATATCAGCCATGAAAAAGGTTTAACACAAAACTTTGACGTAAAAGTAGATGAACAGACAGACAGACAGCCCTACCAGGGGCTTGACCCAGAGGCTTAGATATTCCATATGAAAGGTAATGCTATAGAGATATTTTTTACCAAACATGAAGAGAATCTAACATGAGGTTACAGAGATATCAGCAATGAAAAAGGTTTAACACAAAACTTTGACGTAAAATTAGATGAACAGACAGACAGACGGACAGACAGACAACCCACCCAGGGGCTTGACCCAGGTGCTTAGATATTCTATATGAAAGGTAATGCTATAGAGATATCCTGTACCAAATATGAAGAGAATCCAACCTGTGGTTACAGAGATATGAGCAATCAAAAAGGTTTAACACAAAACTTTGACGTAAAGGTTGACGAACGACCGAACGAACGAACATACGAACGAACCAAAGAACGGACGGAAAGACGAAAACTATATACCCCCTGACATACTTCGTATGCCGGGGGTATAATTAGGTCAATGGACTTGGAGAAGACGTTTTTTTTAACTTTTCCATTTTTACCTCTGGTGGCCATTTTATTCAGTGGATGGAAACCATTTAGGCAATTTTAAAGCGGGGCCCCACAAAGAAAATTCCTGTAAAATTATTTTAAAATCGGTTAACCAGTTTCGGAGAAGATGCCTTTTAAGTAAGTTATTGATGGAAGAGCGACGGCCAATGGACATGGAGTGGGCTGGCCCCCGTCCATCAGGGCTTGAAGAAATAGATGGGCTGCATGATGCTTCCATGCAGAGCTGAAACGGACCCGCACACGAGTACTGGTAAACTGCTTAGAGGATCTAAGCCTGTCCAGATAAAGCGGTGTGAGTCAGCCCGTCGATGTTTATAAATCCTATTGGTTTCATTGGGCGGCAGGAATTGAGATGTCATTTCATCTCAATGTCGGGTAAAAGTTCCACAAAATTGGAAGCAACGTCTCCAAAATGACCTATACAGTGTTGATGGGGACGTTAAACCTCAAATCAAGCAAACATGGAGTGGGCACCAGAGCTCACCATGATCCTTTGACTCAGGTACGCTATAAATGGCTCAGAATAACAATTTGCTTCTTAAAAATCAATGCATTTATTTCAGACAAATGAAAATTTGTTTGATTTGAGGTTTAGTATCCCCAGTAAAGGTAATTTTGGAGACGTTGCTTCCAATTTGTGGGACTTTTACCCGACATTGAGATGAAATGATATCTCAAGACCTGCCACCAAATGAGACCAATAGGGTTTATAAGCATGGACGGGCCAACTCGCACTGCTTTGCCTTGGCAGGCTTAGATCCTCTGAGCGGTTATCAGTACTTGTGTGAGGGTCAGTTTCAGCTCTGGGTGGAAGCATCATGGTCCACATATTTCTTCAAACCCTGTATTGCGGTGGGGTGGGTGGGGGGCATGACAAATGAAAATACACAAAGGTTTCGTAGATGTATACACTTACTCTTCTTCTCCTGGGACTTTAATCAAGTCAATACTTCTGTCTCCAAGATCACTGCCACTACTATCGCCTTGATTGTCCTGTAATGTAAACAACATTCCTGTGTTTGGTTTGGAGTTTAAAAAATCAGTCAATAAAGGGGAATGGAACAACCTTCAGGGCAGGCAGCTCCTGCAAAATAATTTTTATCTCCCATTTCAATAGGGGTCTACTCTTAAAGGAAAGAATTTGCTCCTACGGAGTAAATTCTTTCCTTTAAGAGTAGACCCCTTTTTCAGAGGGACTTGGCTTACAGAAAAGCGTACAGGATGTACCGAAAGTTGTATCCCTTTGAAAAGTGGCAGAAAAATCTGCCAGATGTTCCCCTTACAAGGAGAAACTTCATTTGGTCATGCAATGCAGGTCTGTTTACCAATCACTTTTCCGGGCAGCCCAAACATATGGTGTTAATAAGACCTGTCGCCTGACAGGATAGCTCACCTGAAGTCTAGCTTTAGACTTAGTTGTGCAAAGGCAAATTTTCAGACCCATAAGAGAAACAAAGTCACAAAGAAAGAAATTATTGGGGATCATGTATGATTCAAGTCTGTAATTAAGGCATAACTATACCAAATTTAGTGACACAGAGGCCTTTCTGATATTAAATCTTCATCAGTGTGTTTCAACCCCAAAGTTCTGAAACCAAAATGGATGATGGGCAAGACCCGGCAAACACAGCACATCCCCCTCCCCTGAGCACACACTGACCGACGTAGCTCATGAGACAGGTCAACTGGAGGCATCAGACAACAGACGCCAACTCTAGGGCTTATAGGCGTCCCCCACCAAGCCAACATCAGCAAAGATAGCCCACACTCCAGGGAAGACCAGGGCATCAGGAAGGAGATGTCCAAAGTAGCGATACTTGCAAAATTTAATATAATTATTAAGCTAAATCAAAGTTGTGAAGTCTGATGCGCTGTTCACTTCTGCTGAACTTACCAACTGGCAAGGAACTATGAAGCTCTCCTCGTCCACCTCCTGTTGCAAGACTGCAATCTTCACAGTACTCCCAAGCTTTGTATTGTGTAGCATAGACAAAGTTTCACTCTCAGACATCCCTGTCAGATCTGTTCCATTTATCTGGTAAAAAGAAACAAATAACCATGTGTGTAAGAAGCATAAGCATACCAAGATGATCGTTCTTTTAAAATACATCAGGCTTGACTTCTGTCGTGAATAATCTGTACTTTTGGCCAACAAGCCATATGACATGTTAAGCCTTAAATTCTCTCTAAAATAAGAAAAAAATATTATAAACATGTCATCTGCTACTGAGAAACTTCAGTAGCTCAAACACGGTTACCATGTTTACCATGGCTAATTCATATTTGTCTTCCAACAGCTACAGATATCCAACTAGACAATCAAGTGAGCATATGCTCACTAATACCCCCGACTACAGCCATCAGTAAAACATGAGCCAAAGAAATATCTCAAACAGTTTTAAATTTACGGAGTGGACACAAGTGTATGGTAAAAATGGCCATTTTCAATATTCAAAGGGTAATAAGTCTGAAAGTAGAAAAGCAAGCGTTATGGTTCATGTGTTCTGCACGTTGTCGCATGGTGCTTAACATTTGTGTGAAGTTTCATGAAAATATGTCACACCGTTTAAAAGTTATGGAGCGGACACGAAGATGTTAACGTACACATAATTAACTATGTTCAAAGGGAAATAATTTATAATGTATGCAAACAGGAGTTATGGTTCTTGTGTTCTGCCTATCCTATTATCTTGCTTTACATTTGTTTGAAGTTTCATGAAATGATCTCATTTTAAAGTTACAGAACGGACACAAGTGTTTGGTAAAAATGGCTATTTTCAATATTCAAAGGGCAATAACTCTGAAAGTAGGAAAGCAAGAGTTACAGTTCATGTGTTCTGCATGTCGTCTCATTGTGTTTAACATTTGTGTGAAGTTCCATGAAAATATGTCCAGCAGTTTAAAAGATATGAAGCGGATACGAAGATGTTAACAGACACATAATTTACTGTGTTCAAAGGGAAATAATTTATAATGTATGCAAACAAGAGTTATGGTTCTTGTGTTCTGCCTATCCTATTATCTTGCTTTACATTTGTTTGAAGTTTCATGAAATTATCTCAAACTGTTTTAAAGTTACAGAGAGGACACAAGTGTATGGTAAAAATGGCCATTTTCAATATTCAAAGGGCAATAACTCTGAAAGTAGGAAAGCAAGAGTTACGGTTTAGGTGTTCTGCACGTCGTCTCATGTTGTTAAACATTTATGTGAAGTTTCAGGAAAATATGTCAAGCAGTTTAAAAGTTATGGAGCGGACACGAAAATGTTAATAGGCACACACACACACAGAAAAGACGAAAACTATATACCCCCATGGCATACTCCGTATGCCGGGGGTATAAATATATTAGGACAATTTATAGCCTCAATGAGGCAATTCAAATGAGTACACACAACATTCCTTTAATCTACCGATGGTCAGAAAGATATTGGTATATCTTCTCTATAGATATTGGTATATCTTCTCTACTATACTTCAAGATTGGCGCTATGATTAACCATCGGTAGTTACCCCTATTTCAAAGGAAAAGCAATATTCATTTACAACTATCGTAGACCCAGACTGTTAAGATTTATATTGATCAACCCATATTTCAGACCCTGTTGCATCTATTTTTCAAGCACAGATGATTTAGGAGGCCTGCATGCGGACTGAACAAATTATTTGTCTAAATCGCGACGGAAGTAAGGGCGAGGATTGTGACCACGTAAAATCGATTTAAGACCCCCAGAGGAATTCTTTTCGCTGACCGTTCCAAGGTGGATCTTCTGTCGCGGTTTATTTTTGTTATGGTTTGTCTTTCGGTGTTTGTGTCGCTTATGTTATTTTATTTTGGATAGCCTATTGGCCATTTTTGGGGAAAGTAACTGTCCTTTTGGCTTTCCGCTGTTGGTGTTTCCATTAGGGTCTGTTGTTTCATGTTTGTGTGTCTTTCCCTTTGGTGTCTGATGGGAGCTGTGGGTTGATTGTATCGATTCCTGATCATTGTGTGTGAATTCAGGTTTAACGTCGCTTTCAAAGATTTTTCAGTCATATCACGACGGTGTCTGGTTGTGACAGGGAGCTCAATGCTCACTTTGATAGTGCTGCCTCACTGAAGTATCATGTCCCAGACACATTACATGATACCACACCCAGTCACATTATCCTGACACTGGGTCGACCAGTCCTAGCTCTACCCCGTAAATCTGAGTGCCAAGCAAGGAGCAGCTGGAACCATTTTTAACGACTTTGGTATGTCGCGGCCCAGGATCGAACCCGTGACCTCCCGTTCCCCGGAGCGGACACTCTACCAACTTAGCTATCGGGGCCGGTGATTCCTGATTATTGCCTCCACTTCTATTTTATACATTTTTGTCAGGCTTTTTGAATTTATGGCCTTTCCAAGATTGTTTCACTCATACTGAGCTGATCGTTAATAAGAGGTTGGTACAAACTTGATACCTGCTGTAAAAGCCCCTGATCGTCTGTTGCAGAACTTGGCGTCTCACATATGACCCAAGCCTGGTTTGAACCACAGTGGTGAGAGACCTAATGATTAAGTCAGTGCTATCATCCACTAGGCCACAGAAGCCCAAATTGTCAGGTAATTTAAGAGTTATAATCATCAACACCATCAAAGACCCTGAACTGGTAATTCATGATTTATATTCATCAACACTTATCACAGATGCTGATCCTAATTCAAAAGTTATACACATCAATTGTCTGGTAATTATTTTATTTATTTATTTTTGTTTTGATTATGGTATTACAGCCCTTCCAACATTTTTGCATTTATTTCAAGCAAATCTTTAATCAGAGACGGGCAAAAACCGGAGTACCCTTAGAAAACCCATCCAACATTCTGTTGAAGAACTTGGCGTCTCACATGTGGTCAGAGTGAGGCTCAAACCATAGCAGTGAGCGACCTAATGATAAAGAGGTAGTGCTCTTAGCCATTAGGCCACAGAGGCCCGTGTCACGTAATTTAAAAGTTATATTGATTAAAACCACCGCAGACACTTACTGTTAATTTAACCCTTATCTTGCTGTTCACGACAACCCCTATCTTTGCAAACAGTGTAGATCCAGATCAGATGGCTTCTGAAGAAGCCATCTGATCAGGATCTACAATGTTTGGCATTCAGTTTATGAATTTGTAGCAATAAATTACATCAAGTAATTTGATTGGTTGATAGACAGAAATGGGTGTGGCTTAAATGAATATGCAGCAAGATAAGGGTTAAGAGCTATATTCATCGATTACAATCACAGACCCTGCCTGTTAATTTGACTTATATTCATCAACACACATCAAAGATGCTGACTGGTAATTAACAACATATTCATTATCACAGACACATATTCATCAACAACATCACAGACCCTGACTGGTAACTTAAAGATTTACTTTCATCAACACTAATAACATACCTGTCTATATAACTAGACAAAAGTGCCCAGTGGGGCACGTATACCCCTGGCCAGTGCCATCACCTCAGCTGAAAATAGCAATGTCAAAAGCTTCTTTGCATATACAGAACTACAAAGGGAAATAACTCTAAAAGGCCTGACCCCTTGGCCCATATTTTCTTTCCCACAATACAACTAGTCATACTGATCATGTTTGCAAAATTTCAAGTTTCTATGTACAGTAGTTATTGAGAAATCTTTGACACAAAATAAAAATATACACTATTAAACAGCAAGAACTACAAAGGGAAATAACTCTAAAGGCCTGACCCCTTGGCCCTTATTTTCTTTCCCACAATACAACTAGTCATACTAATCATGTGTGCAAAATTTCAAGTTTCTATGTGAAGCAGTTCCTGAGATATCTTTGACACAAAATAATCAAAAGCTTCTTTGCATATACAGAACTACAAAGGGAAATAACTCTAAAAGGCCTGACCCCTTGGCCCTTATTTTCTTTCCCACAATACAACTAGTCATACTGATCATGTTTGCAAAATTCCAAGTTTCTATGTACAGTAGTTATTGAGAAATCTTTGACACAAAATAAAAATATACACTATTAAACAGCAAGAACTACAAAGGGAAATAACTCTAAAAGGCCTGACCCCTTGGACCTTATTTTCTTTCCCACAATACAAGTAGTCATACTGATCATGTGTGCAAAATTTCAAGTTTCTATGTGAAGCAGTTCGTGAGATATCTTTGACACAAAATAATCAAAAGCTTCTTTGCATATACAGAACTACAAAGGGAAATAACTCTAAAAGGCCTGACCCCTTGGACCTTATTTTCTTTCCCACAATACAACTAGTCATACTGATCATGTTTGCAAAATTTCAAGTTTCTATGTACAGTAGTTATTGAGAAATCTTTGACACAAAATTAAAATATACACTATTAAACAGCAAGAACTACAAAGGGAAACTAGAATTTGTTTTTCTACAAAAACACAGATGTCTCCCCCGTTTTTGACTGCTAAGTATAACCTTGACATTGGAGGTATTGAGCTGGGTCTTGTGTGCAACACATCATCTAATGAAGATGAACATTTCTGCATAGTAACTTTAAAAATGTTCATAGAAAAATAAAAAAGTTATTGGCCGTAAACAAAAAAAAAGCACTTTTTTACCTTTGACCTCTAAGTATGGCCTTGACCTTTGCGGTACAACACATCGTCTCATGATGGTTAACATTTCTGCCAAGTAATTTCATAATCCATCAAAGAATAAGGAAGTTATTGAATGTCCTTTTTTTTACCTTTGACCTCTAGGTATGACCTTGACATTGGAGGTATGGACCTTGGTCTTGCACATGACTCATGGTCCAACTTTCAAGCCTCTAGCTCCAACAGTTTTTGAGATATCTTGCTGACAAGATTTTATAAAAAAAAATTCAAAGGGCAATAACTCTTGCAAGGGGCATAATCCGGATGAGAAAAAAATACGTGTCAGCTTATTTTCCATTAGGAATGCATATATGAAATTTCAAAACCATAGCATACACAGTTCTAAAGTTATGCTATGCATCACTTTTAGGATTCATTACAATGGGCACAAATTACCAAAATGACAAAGGGCCATAACTCGCAAAGTATTTTTCGGAATTTTGTCAAAAGTTAATCAGTTCATATACTCATCACCACCAATATACTCAACAACTTTCAAGGCTCTAGCTCCAATAGTGTTTGAGATATTTTGCTGACAAGATTTTATTAAAAAAATTTCAAAGGGCAATAACTCTTGAAAGGACGAGAAAAAAAATACGTGTCAGCTAATTTTTCATGAGGAACCCATATATGAAATTTCAAAACCCTAGCATACACGGTTCTAAAGTTATGCTATGCATCACTTTTAGCATACATTACAATGGGCACAAATTACCAAAATGACAAAGGGCCATAACTCACAAAGTATTTTTTGGAATTTTGTCAAAAGTTAATCAGTTACTACTCATCACCACCAATATATTCACCAACTTTCAAGCCTCTAGCTCCAATAGTTTTTGAGATATCTTGCTGACAAGATTTTATTAAAAAAAATTCAAAGGGCAATAACTCTTGAAAGGGGCATAATCCTGATGAGAAAAAAAATACGCGTCAGCTTATTTTCCATCAGAAATGCATATATGAAATTTCAAAATTATAGCATACACCGTTCTAAAGTTATGCTATGCATCACTTTTAGCATACATTACAATGGGCACAAATTACCAAAATGACAAAGGGCCATGACTCACAAAGTATTTTTCAGAATTTTGTCATAAGTTAATCAGTTCATCTACTCATCAAGATTTATTAAAAAAATTTCAAAGGGCAATAACTCTTGAAAGGGGCATATTCCGGACGAGAAAAAAAATACGCGTCAGCTAATTTTCCATGAGGAATCCATATATGAAATTTCAAAACCCTAGCATACATGGTTCTAAAGTTATGCTATGCATCACTTTTAGCATACATTACAATGGGCACAAATTACCAAAATGACAAAGGGCCATAACTCACAAAGTATTTTTCGGAATTTTGTCAAAAGTTAATCAGTTCATCTACTCATCACCATCAATATAATCACCAACTTTCAAGGCTCTAGCTCCAATAGTTTTTGAGATATCTTGCTGACAAGATTTTATTAAAAAAAAAAAAATTCAAAGGGCAATAACTCTTGAAGGGGGCATAATCCGGACGAGAAAAAAAATACGCGTCAGCTAATTTTCCATGAGGAATCCATATATGAAATTTCAAAACCCTAGCATACACGGTTCTTTAGTTATGCTATGCATCAAAAGCGTAATGGACGGACGAACGGACGAACGAACCAGAACCAATATGCCCCTCAAACTTTTTCAAAGTTGGGGGCATAATAAGAAAGTTATTGACAGAACACAAAAAAGGCCCTTTTTTACCTTTAACCTCTATGTATGACCTTGACCTTTCAGGTATTAAACTGGGTCATGCGTGCAACACATCATCTCATGGTGGTTAACATTTCTGCCTAGCAATTTCAAAATCCATCTAAAAATAAGAAAGTTATTGACCAAACACGAAAAAAGGCCCCTTTTTTACCTTTGACCTCTATGTATGACCTTGACATTTTAGGTACCAAACTGAATCATGCATGCAACACATCGTCCCATGATAGTTAACATGCTTGCCAAGTAACTTCAAATTCTATTTAA
Organism: Lucinisca nassula; assembly: GCA_963580285.1. Lineage (NCBI taxonomy): Eukaryota > Metazoa > Mollusca > Bivalvia > Lucinida > Lucinidae > Lucinisca > Lucinisca nassula. The sequence continues at coordinate 125,714,664 of OY757025.1, forward strand.
AAATAGGCAAGTTATTGACAAAACCCGAAAAAAGGCCCCTTTTTTACCTTTGACCTCTAAGTATGACCTTGACCTTTGAGGTACTAACCTGGGTCATGTGCGCAACACATCGCCTTATATTGGTTCACATTTCTGCCATGTGATTTCAAAATCCATCTCAAAATAAGAAAGTTATTGACCAAATACGAAAAAAGGCCCACTTTTTGACCTTTGACCTCTAAGTATGACCTTGACCTTTGAGGTACCGACCTGCCTCATGTGCACCACACATCGTCTCATGATTGTTAATAATAATGCCAAGTAATTTTAAAATCCATCTCAAAATCAGAAAGTTATTGACCAAATACGAAAAAAAGGCCCCTTTTTTGACCTTTGACCTCTAAGTATGACCTTGACCTTTGAGGAACAAACCTGCCTCATGAGTACCACACATTGTCTTATGGTTGTTAATAATTATGCCAAATAATTTTAAAATCCATCTCAAAATAAGAAAGTTATTGACCAAATACGAAAAAAAGGCCCCTTTTTTGACCTTTGACCTCTAAGTATGACCTTGACCTTTGAGGTACCGACCTGCCTCATGCGCACCACACATAGTCTTATGGTTGTTAATAATTATGCCAAGTAATTTTAAAATCCATCTCAAAATAAGAAAGTTATTGACCAAATACGAAAAAAAGGCCCCTTTTTTTACCTTTGACCTCTAAGTATGACCTTGACCTTTGAGGTACCGACCTGCCTCATGCGCACCACACATTGTCTTATGGTTGTTAATATTTCTGCCGAGTAATTTTAAAATTCATCAAAAAATAAGAAAGTTATTGACCGGACACGATTTGCCCATACATATATACATACCAACAAACTTCCAAGGGAGATAATTCAAAAAGTATAAATGCGAGAGTTATGGTTCTTGCGCACTGCACGTCGTCTAAAGCTGATTAATATTTATACGAAGTTTCGTGACGATAGCTCTAACGGTTTTCAAGTTACAGAGCGGACACGAAAGTGTGACAGACGGACAGACAGACAGACGGACAGACAGACGCCCGGGGGAAAAACAATATGTCTCTCCGAAAAAAAATTTTTCGGGGGAGACATAATAACTCTAAAAGGCCTGACCCCTTGGCCCTTATTTTCTTTCCCACAATACAAGTAGTCATACTGATCATGTGTGCAAAATTTCAAGTTGAGAAATCTTTGACACAAAATAAAAATATCCACTATTAAACAGCAAGAACTACAAAAGGAAATAACTCTAAAAGGCCTGACCCCTTGGCCCTTATTTTCTTTCCCACAATACAAGTAGTCATACTAATCATGTGTGCAAAATTTCAAGTTTCTATGTGAAGCAGTTCCTGGGATATCTTTGACACAAAATAATCAAAAGCTTCTTTGCATATACAGAACTACAAAGGGAAATAACTCTAAAAGGCCTGACCCCTTGGCCCTTATTTTCTTTCCCACAATACAACTAGTCATACTGATCATGTTTGCAAAATTTCAAGTTTCTATGTACAGTAGTTATTGAGAAATCTTTGACACAAAATAAAAATATCCACTATTAAACAGCAAGAACTACAAAGGGAAATAACTCTAAAAGGCCTGACCCCTTGGCCCTTATTTTCTTTCCCACAATACAAGTAGTCATACGGATCATGTGTGCAAAATTTCAAGTTTCTATGCGAAGCAGTTCCTGAGATATCTTTGACACAAAATAATCAAAAGCTACTTTGCATATACAGAACTACAAAGGGAAATAACTCTAAAAGGCCTGACCCCTTGGCCCTAATTTTCTTTCCCACAATACAACTAGTCATACTGATCATGTTTGCAAAATTTCAAGTTTCTATGTACAGTAGTTATTGAGAAATCTTTGACACAAAATAAAAATATCCACTATTAAACAGCAAGAACTACAAAGGGAAATAACTCTAAAAGGCCTGACCCCTTGGCCCTTATTTTCTTTCCCACAATACAAATAGTCATACTGATCATGTGTGCAAAATTTCAAGTTTCTATGTGAAGCAGTTCCTGAGATATCTTTGACACAAAATAATTGTTTACGGACGGACAGACGGAAAAGACAAAAACTATATACCCCCATTGCATACTTCGTATGCCGGGGGTATAACTAGTCATACTGATCATGTTTGCAAAATTTCAAGTTTCTATGTACAGTAGTTATTGAGAAATCTTTGACACAAAATAAAAATATCCACTATTAAACAGCAAGAACTACAAAGGGAAATAACTCTAAAAGGCCTGACCCCTTGGCCCTTATTTTCTTTCCCACAATACAAATAGTCATACTGATCATGTGTGCAAAATTTCAAGTTTCTATGTGAAGCAGTTCCTGAGATATCTTTGACACAAAATAATTGTTTACGGACAGACAGACGGAAAAGACAAAAACTATATACCCCCATTGCATACTTCGTATGCCGGGGGTATAATAAGCCATCTTCTAAATTCATTAGCAGCTCTTAGAAATTTTATGCCTTTCGAACAGCAGGCTTAGTTGTGCTGGTTTAGTTTCATGATAAAATAACTTAATCTTAAACCAAAACAGTTCTTTAGTCACTGACATTCAGCCATCCTTTTCAAATCATCCTTATTTGTAAATTAAAAAGAAGTCTTCATTTGATAAAAGATGTTTACCTCTAATAATCTATCACCTGGCTTTAGTCGACCATCGACTACAGCAGCACCTTCTGGTAAGATATTTTTAACAAAGATTACTGAATTGCCGTCAGCTGGATCGTCACATTTCGTAATACTGAAACCCAGACCTGAGCTATCTGAAGAGAAGGAAAGAGCAGTTGTTTAAGGGGAATGGATACACCTTCAGGGGAGGGAGGCAACTTGTGCAAAAGTATTTTTGTCTCCCATGTCAATATGGGTAAACTCTTAAAGGAAAGAATTTGCTCCAGAGGTCTGGAGCAAATTCTTTCCTTTAATCCTTATCTTGCTGTTCACGACAACCCCTATCTTTGCAAACAGTGTAGATCCAGATCAGATGGCTTCTGAAGAAGCCATCTGATCAGGATCTACACTGTTTGGCATTCAGTTTATGAATTAAAGCAATAAATTACAACAAGTTATTTGATTGGTTGATAGACAGAAATGGGTGTGGCTTAAATGAATATTCAGCAAGATAAAGGTTAAGAGTAGACCCCATTTTCAGTGGGACAGGGCTTAAAGAAGAGCAAACAAGAAGTCCTGAAGTTGTCTCCCTTTAAAATAATGGAAAAATCTGACAGGTGTTCCCATTCCCCTCTTCAGGGAAGACAATCTTTATACACTGAAACTTTGATGGCTCATTTACTACCAAATTTTGTACCAAATTGAATCTTCCACCTTATCTATGGAAGGAATTAAATACAAAATATAGGGGTGACAGGTTGTGTTAACTTTATTCGGAAAATAGTTCAACTTTTTGCAAACAGGGTAGGCTCTGATCAGATGCCGCATTCTGCGGTGTCTGATCTGGGCTAGTACTGTTTGCCAGGGTATCCGGCTTGGAGTTTCGGGTATAAAATGGGTTAAAACTTGGATCAAACACGAATGGCTTCATTATCATTGTTGCTAACAGTGCCTTGAAAAAAATTCCCATAAATGCAGACATATCTGTGACAATTTCCGGAAAATTTTCTTTTTCAATCTTTAAAATGTATGTATGTGTGTTATCATTAGAATAGCCTCCATTCTAATGACTACATATAACACAATTTTACTGACGAAAAATTGGCAAGAAATCCTTATTCACCTTATTTGCATTATCTGCTGGTTCCTAGTCTGAAGGTTATCAGTTTTGGAAAAACAGGTAACCAGTCCCCCCTGACCTTGAAAGGTCAGGGAGGTCTGGTTACCTTTTTTTCCAATATTTACAATGTGCAAGCTGGGAGCCAGCAAATAATGCAAATATGGTGAATTATGTCTCCAGGTTTGACAGGATAAACCTCAGTGGCTTGAATTACCTGTTTCATGCAAATTTTCATGGTCCCTAAAATGTTTGAGCCATTTAAGTTTGGCTGTATTCAAGAAATTATTTTTATATGTAGTCAATGGCAAAAATAACCAATTATGATGAATGAAATTGAAAAAATAGACGAAATAAAAACATCCTCCCTTTACCTGCTGCAGTGATTGTTTGTTTTTTTGTATGTTTTAGAGTTTAATATATTCTAGAAAGGGTTATCCACAATGGAATCAATGACCCCAAAGGATAAGAAAATATAAACTACACTATGATGTAGGGCAGGGAGACTTTTTACGGCCACCACCCATTCCCAGACAACAGCTGTAGTGATGTTAAATATGTTCTAGAAAGGGTTATCCTTTGGAAGCAAGGAATACACCACAGAACTGGAAAATATGGAGTGTACATGTTTTCTGGACCAGACTAGCTAGTTTTGGCCATTTAGGCCTCATCAGTGACCCTCAAATATTTTCAAAATTCCACAATGGAATCAATGATCCCAAAGGACAAGAAAATATAAACTACACTATGATGTAGGGCAGGGAGACTTTTTACGGCCGCCACACATTCCCAGATAACAGCTGTAGTGACGTTAAATATGTTCTAGAAAGGGTTATCCTTTGGAAGCAAGGAATACACCACAGAACTGGAAAATATGGAGTGTACATGTTTTCTGGACCAGACTAGCTAGTTTCGGCCATAACCCTTTTTGTACCAAATGGAATCTTCCTCCTTATACATAGCAGGAGTCCATTTCAAAATTAAAAGATGTCAGGTTGTGTTTTCATCAAAATTTATTTGGAAAATGACTGAACTTTTAGCAAACAGTGAGGCCCTGATCAGATGCCGCGTTCTTGCCCAACTGTAAGCCAGTATCAGCTGGATGCCCTGATGACAAAATACAGGAAACTTTTGTCTAACACAACCGCCCACTAATAGTTTAAAGTGCAAAACCATGATAGATCTTAACCCTTGTCCTGCTGAGCCCGGATATGCCTTTTCTTTGAAACAATGTAGATCCAGATCAGATGGCTTCTTCAGAAGCCATCTGATCAGGATCTACATTGTTTGTCATTCAGATTGTTAATATGTTGTAATAATTTGCTACAGGTAATCTGATTGGTTGATAATCGGTAGTGGGTGTGGCATATATGAATATTCAGCAGGACAAGGGTTAATTATGTTCTCATCTGCCTTATACTGAGTAAACTTCATTTATCAACAAACCATTAAATAAAGTAGACCATTACCTTTGACTAGTTCAATCTCTATTCTCTTGCCAGTTTTCTTCGAGTCTGTTGGTGCAATAATCAGTTTTGGTGGTTTATCTGATGACGACTCACTCAGTCTGGCTGATGTCTGTTGCTGAGCTGGCGTGGGTAACATCTTCTCAAATGAAGACTTAGCAGGGGTGGGTAACATCTCAATTGAAGGCTGAGCAGGGGTGGGTAACATCTCAACTGAAGACTGAGCAGGGGTGGGTAACATCTTCTCAACTGAAGACTGAGCAGGGGTGGGTAACATCTTCTCAAATGAAGACTGAGCAGGGGTGGGTAACATCTTCTCAAATGAAGAATGAGCAGGGGTAGGTAACATCTTCTCAATTGAAGACTGAGCAGGGGTGGGTAACATCATCTCAACTGAAGACTGAGCAGGGGTGGGCAACATCTTCTCAATTGAAGACTGAGCAGGGGTGGGTAACATCTCAAATGAAGACTGAGCAGGGGTGGGTAACAACTCAATTGAAGGCTGAGCAGGGGTGGGTAACATCTTTTCAACTGAAGACTGAGCTTGGGTGGGTAACATCTTCTCAATTGAAGACTGAGCAGGTGTGGGTAACATCTTCTCAAATGAAGGCTGAGCAGTGGTGGGTAACATCTCAATTGAAGACTCTGTCTGCTTATCTGGCGGAGTGTTGTTTTCATCTGGATTTGACTTTGGCGATTCTGTATGAACAGTTTGTGAGGGGAGAGTCAAGGTTGAGGATTTCACTGGATACTGGCTCTTGGGTTTGGGGATATCTGCAGGTGGCACCGTCTCTGACAGAGCTTTCTTCATGACTTGTAACCAAATTTCATCAGTTTTCATTGCATTGCTTAATATTCTCCGAGCTCTGAAACAAAGATCATTGAAAAACTAAACAATTTGAGCTGGGACACAGCATTTCCTTCAATTTACATGTGCACCTAGCAAAGTCTCAGATCAGCCTGCACAGCCGCGGTCTGATCAGAGTCTCTGGTGTGCGCTCTAAGGATAACTAAGAGGACCCAATGCTCCTTCATGAAGCAAGAGAAGTCTCTGGCCATTCTATATGGATGCACAGGCTGATCTGATCCTTCCCTGGGCGTACATGTAATTTGTAGGAAATGCTGTGTCCAAGCTCAATAGTACCCTTCAACACTACAGAAAATTCTACAGCAGACAGTAATCTATTTTTTTTCTCGTACTTTTCAGAGAAAAACATCATGAAAATATGCCTATATATTTTTGACCCCATTGAACCCCACTTTTATATATTTAAACTGGGGTTTACAGAGGTAAACCTTATTTTTTTCTTATTTCTGCTCTAAGATATAGATTGTGGGTACTCATTAGAACCTCCATCTTAAATTGTGGGTACTCATCAAGGCGGTTAGTACCCACAATCTATATTTTGTGCAGAAATAAGAAAAATATCACAATTTTTCATCTTAATTTTTTTTTTTTTTTTTTTTGGGCGCTAATGTGTTTGTATCGGCAGGTTTTCGAAATACTATTATATGTGAAATGCTACCCAGCAGACAATTTAACCCATATATGCCCAGCAGCCCTTTTTTGGGGCAGTGCAGACCCAGATCAGATGCTGCAAAATGTGGCATCTGATCTGGGTCTACACCTTTAGCTGAAAGTACATACATATCTGCAAAACTTACCTCTAACAAAACAAACCTAGTACCCCTATAATTGGAAATGGACCATTCCAAACTTATATTGGTGCAAGATTCTGTTATCATATAGGGATTTATGCAGTGTCCAGACTATTTTTCTCCATAACAAGAACAAGTTTCTTTAAAATCCCAACTGCTGGTCCTTCTTAGCACTTCAAGAGTTAAGTTTTTTTTGTTTGATTTTGTTTTGTTTGAATCCGAATTAACATAACTGTCAACACTACTGAGTTGAGTAAACCTTACCCCATTTTTCTTAGGCCGGCTTTATCCGTACAAGGATTCTTTCACCATTTATGGACAACTACCTTTCTTAGCCCATTGTATTCTGGTGGACTCTTCCACTGCTATAAGTTGCACAAGTCCATTTCTCATTTAAGGGGTGTCAGGTCTATGATTTCATTTTCATTCCATTTTTGACAGACATTACGATAACACATCCATGTGATATAGTACATTTTTCAAACCTCCAAAAAGGCCATTTTTCTGATGAAAAGGGGGTCTTTCATTTGTGCCCATGCATGTTTTTTCTTTAAACTTTGTATATTTATAACTCAGCATATACAACCTATAAAAATGTATTTAATAAATTATATAAATCAAAATAGGGCTCAGGAGGCCACTCTAACTGACTCCCTCCATTAGCTGGTGTCTGTCTCTAAATAAGTGCGTCTTAAATCTTCTGTTTTATTTAGTTTCAAGATCTGTGTACTGGATTGAATGCAGAACTCCATAGGCATTCCTTTGATACTACAAAACCGCTTGAATTAATTAAAGTTTTCATTTTCTGATAAAATAATTATCAAAAATCTCATTTTTTAATTAAAATTTAAAAAAATATCAAAATTCAATCCCTAAGATAAATATGTTCTAGTCTTTGTCAAGATTTCATTTTGCTAGGAAAACTTGCCATATGTATCTTCTTTAGCTATGCCAAATTTCATGAAAATCCGAAACCGGTAACACTCTAGTTTTACACCTTTAATGGATGTAAGTCGTTTCTGCAAAATTTACTATTTTATTGAATTCATCAAAGAACCTTACAAAAGGGCAATTTGTAACACTTACGAAATAAAAATGAGATTATACAAATCAAAATGAATACATATTGAGCTGATCTAGCTTAGAAACTATTAGAATATCATGAATTTCTGATATTTTCCTTTCATTTATACACTAAGATCTATCCAAAATAGTAGATAGTAAAACACTAAATCAAAAGGTATTCTAATCAACAAATTAGGCTTAACAACATATATTGTTTTTTATTAGCAGCAAAATTATTGTGAACATGTGCAACATTATTTAATGACTTTGCATAAGTCATGCTACTCAAATAGGTGTAAGGCAAGGAGATCCATTATTTTCATTTCCATACCAAGCTGGTATGCAAGGACGCAATGGTCAGTGGTTTGTTGTTACTAGTAAAAATAGTTCTGTTGGTAAATCCATGGCCAGATTAAGCTTTAGATATACTCTGTCTTTATGAACGCTGGATTATTATCCTAACAAAAAAGTTACAGTAATTATTGTTTAGTATTTCCAAAAATCGAAATGTCACTGGTATTGAGTTTCTGTTGCAAAAGATATCATTGATGGATGAGGCACAGACTATTTGGTGTAAACAAAGCTGTTCCATGACCTAGAGAAATTTTGCTATTAGACAGGGAGAGAAACAGTTTCCTTCCTTATAGTACACATGCATAAATATGTCTCTTTTCTGCATTAGTATTGTGGTTGTTGACGTTTCTTTAGTGGCTTATTTTTTTCTATTTACTTTGTCAATATAGTGGTTAATTTATCGGAAGCGAGCTTTTAGTATTTTTTCTTGTTGTAAAACGTTCAACCACTTCTTGAATGTTTCTGCTGAATGCAAGTTCACTGTTTTTTTTTAAACACTGCTCTTGCTTGCTTTTGGTTCATTAATAATTACCAGTACATTTCTGTGTAATGTATCTCTCAGCTTAGAAAGAGAATTGCAGTGTTTGGACAGAAAAAAGCATCACAATGTATTTACTGAAAAAAATTTAAAATCCTATGAGTAATGCAATAACTACTCACAGATTGAATAATTATTATCAGCAGTTTAAGTGCTTCATATCATACATATTGTGATTTGTAATTACTGCAACAACTGCTGAGTAAAAGAAGTGAAAGACCTATACAAATATATAGACAACACAATCATGATCACATAAGTTTTGGAACACTGACAAATGTACGACCATGTGAATTCTAAAAGCAAATTCAAATGGCTTTGGAACACAGCTTCAGGAAGCCATTTAATTTCGTTCATAGGGGCTATACAAAAAAGATAGATTGGGTAGTGCCTTTGCAGATACAAATTCTGAAAACTTAATGTCCAGGAAAGGTAATTTCAAGTTTTATTGATTTTCCCTAGAGTAAACCTTTCTTTTTAAATGGACAGTTAGGGTTAAATAAACAAACAACAGTTTGACTTGAGAGTCATTTATCTCGAGTCGGATAACAAATCTCGCAAAATCTGAAGCAACATCTAAAGTGACTGGTATGTTGTTGATTTGAATGTTAAATCTAAACATCACCTTAGCACCATTACCAAATTAGACAAGAAAGACAGAAAGAAAATTGTACACATGATTACATGGGTGCATTTGATGATGTTTGTCATCAAAACCTTTGCGGTATAATTCTGTAGACAAAATAGTTTGTTCCATAGGGGGCAACTTTTACTTATAATTATGCTATGAACTACTTACACAAACCATACTATACTATAGCCATCCAAATTGTAAGCAATAGTAAAGTATTATCAAACAGCATGACCAAAACATGATAATCATATAATTTCACATTTTGCTGAATCAGGACTATCAGTATTCAGTCTGATAAAACACAATGTTACCGGTCCTCAATTTCCATCAAAATTCATCAACATGTTCCTAAGATATGTGGGTAGTTTTTATGCTAAAATGGTGTCTTGACAAAAATTGGAACATGGTAAAAATGCATATAAAATTTTAATGAATACAAAATTAGGAGCTGAAATATGGGGACACCATCAAAGAAAACTGAATGCCCAGCCACTATTACTAGACATATGAGGTAATTCATAGTATCAACTAACTCACCAATTATGGCTTTGATTCATAAAACATAGCAGCATTAGATATATGAAACTCTGAATACTGTAGACAAGTTTATATGAGAGTACTCTCTGTTGTGATAGTGACTTATTTATACCCCAAACATAGGTTTTGAGTGCTCGTTAGAATCACCTCATTGAGGCGGTTCTAATGAGTACCAACAACTTATGTCTTGGAGCAGAAATAAAGAAAATAATGTTCACACCCATAAACCCAAGTTTGCTCTATATAAAGTGGGTTTTAAGGGGTCTTTATTTCACGGACTTGTTTACGTAATGCAATCCTGTTAGCAAACAGTGCAGACACTGATTAGATGCCACATTCTGCAGCATCTGATGAGGGCCTGCCCTTTTATAGATTTCCTGCCTAGAATGGGTTAAATCGGCTGAAGAGACAGACTTGTTGCAGAAAATATTTCATAGAGAATGTTGCGAGATCCGAAGATGAGCAAAACACCAACCTGTTTGATTTTTGTTTGTTTGATTTGAGGTTTAACATCCCCGTCAACACCATTAAGGTCATTTTGGAGACCTTGTTTCCAATTTTGTGGGACTTTTACCCAACACTGAGATGAAATGACATCTCAATCCCTGCTGCCCAATGAAACCAATAGAGTTTATATGTACGGACGGTCCCACTCGAACCACTTTGTCTGGGCAGGCTTAGACCTTCTAAGCTGTTTACCAGAACTCACATGCGGTCGGTTACAGCTCTGCATGGAAGCATCATGCAGCCCAATCTATTTCTCCAAGACCTGATGGGTGGGGGCCAACCAAATTCATAGAAAGAATGTTGGCAGAGCCAAAGATGATCAAACCAGCAATCTGTTAATCAACAGTTTATCTGTATCCCATAATTTTCATTACGAAAACACGCCTATACAAATACATTGTAAATTTTACCACCTAAAAATGAAAATTTTCAGATGAAAAAGTTAGATCTTTTTCTTATTTCTGCTCAAAACATAGATTGTGGATACTCGTAAGAGCCGCTTCAACGAGGCGGTTCTAAAGAGTACCCACAATCTATGTTTTTGAGCAGAAATAAGAAAAATAATCTATACCCCTGCAAACCCCAGTTTTACTATATAAAAGTGGGGTTCAAGGGGGTCGTAATTATATAGGCATGTTTTCGTGACGGCCTAGAGGCCCAAATAGGCCAGAAATCGCTCACCTGAATGATGCTGATCATGATATGATACAGTGTGCTTTGTGGCCATCTTGTCTATCAGATTACATTGCCTTTTAACCCTTTTTGTACCAAATGGAATCTTCCACCTTTATACAGCAGGAGTTCATTTCAAAATTTAGGGGTGTCCGGTTGCGTTTTCATCAAAACACATTTGGAAAATGGCTAAACTTTTAGCAAACAGTGGAGGCCCTGATCAGACACCCCATTCTGCAGTGTCTGATCTGGCCCTGCACTGTTTGCCAGGGTACCTGTTTTGGGATTTCTGTTACAAAATGGGTTAATCCAAATCTTCTGAAATTCAGGATACCATACCCTTTGTCTGTACGTACAACCGGTCTCTTCCTAACATAGGCAAAATTATTAATCAGTATTGGGGTTTGCTCTGTCTCTGGTCGGGCTCATCGGAGTCTAACTGTTGGTTTTCTTTTGCTCCAGCATTTCAGTGGTTTCTTGCTGTCGAGTCCTCACCGTTGTCTCACCTCTGTGGTTCTTTGATTTCTGTGTTCACGGAGATGTTGCACTGATGAGTTAGGAGGCCTTCATGCGGACTGAACAAATTATTTGTCTAAATCGCGACAGAAGTAAGGGCGAGGATTGTGGCCACGTAGAATCGTTTTAACCCCCCCAGTGGAAATCTTCCACTGACCGTTCCAGGGTGGCTCTTCTGTGGCGATTTATTTATGTTGTTGTTTGTTACTTACTGTGTGTATCACTTGTGTCTTTTAATTTTGGATGGCCATTTTGTGGGAAAGTAACTGTCCATATGGCCTTCCTTTGTTTAGGTTTCCATTATGGTCTTGTCGCTTAATGTTTGTATTTCTTTCCCTTTGGTGTCTTTTATGGATGGAGTAAGTTAATTGTATCAATTCCTGATCTTTGTTTTACTTCTACTTTACTTAAGATATCTGCCTGCCTCGGTGGCTCAGTCGGATGTGCGTCTGACTGGTGATCAGGAGGGCGCGGGTTCGATTCCTGCCGGGGTCAGCAACATTCTTTCGTGGAGATTGATCACGAAATCTTTTCTACGGTCATTCTCTCCCTTCTGCTGATTCAAGAAGGGCAGTTGTCAGTTTCTTGCGAAAGAGTGTGCACCGTACTGGTTGACCGCTTATGTATAAGCCTGCCCAGGAAAAGTGTGGATAGGTAACCTGACGGGCTCAAAAATGACCCAAAATAGTGTTGACTGGGCCGTTAAAATCTAAAACAAGAGGGCCATCATGGCCCTGGATCGCTCACCTGATCGATAGAGTAACAAGTGGGCCTCGGGGAGGGCCATTATTGACCCCAGGGTTATAATCTGCATAATGTTGAGGGAGGTCTAAAAAGGTGAAGTTTCATACCAAATATAAACTAGATCTGCAGTCGATGGTAAACCATCGCAAATACCCGCTTTTTCTATTAATAACACTAATGACTATGTATTAGCTAGCCAAAACTACATGTAAGTTAAAAAAAGTTGCAAAGAACATTCTAACTGATAAGCAAAGTTTCAGAAGTGTAACTCTTATAGTTTAGAACATATGGCAAAGTCATACTTTTTGACCTTTGACCTTGGGGTCGAGGTCACACCAAAAGTAGCCCAACATATTCTATATTCCAAGGGCCATCCAATAAGCAAAGTTTTAGAAGTGTAACTCCAACAGTTTAGGAGATATGGCAAATCATAATTTTTTACCTTTGACCTAGGGGTCATGTTGAGGTCAAGGTCACACCGAAAGTATCCAAGTTTATTCTATATTCCAAGGGCCATCCAATAACCAAAGTTTCAGAAGTGTAACTCTAATAGTTTAGAAGATATGGCAAAATCATACTTTTTGACCTTTGACCTTGGGGTCAAGGTCACACCAAAAGTAACCTGACATATTCTATATTCCAAGGACCATCCAATAAGCAAAGTTTCAGAAGTGTAACTCCAATAGTTTAGGAGATATGGCAAATCATAATTTTTGACCTTTGACCTTGGGGTCATGTCGTGGTCAAGGTCACAAAAAAGTGGCCCACTGCCATCTACATTCCATGTACTATCTACATGCAAAGTTTCAAAAGTGTAACTTCAGTGGTTGCAGAGGAGATCCAATCACAAGAAACGTGACGGACAGACGGACGGACGGACGGACAGACGGACTGACACCGGAGTGAACTGTGGTACGAAAACAATATACCCGATTTTTCTTCGAAAAAGCGGGTATAACAAAGGCTATAATTTGAACAATCTTTGCAAAGGTCCACTAGATGAAGCTACACCCCAAATATCAAAGACCTTGGCCTTGCGTTTCAGAGAAGAAGATTTTTTTTTAAAGATTTTCCCTATATAAGCCTATGTAAAACCAAAGGGCCCCGGGGTGGGGACATTTTTGGCCCCAGCACTACATAAGCCAATGTAAAACCAAATGGCCCCAGGGCTGGGGCATTCAGGGCTATAATTTAAACAATCTTGATAGAGGTCCACTAGATGAAGCTTCACACCAAGCTGGGCCTTGCTGTTTCAGAGAAGAAGATTTTCAAAGATTATCTCTATATAAGTCTATGTATAACCAAAGGGCCCTGGGGTGGGGGCATTGGTGGCTCGAGGGCTATAATTTGAACAATCTTGGTAGAGGTCTACTAGATGTAGCTCCATACCAAATATCAAAGACATGGGCCTTGGGGTCGAGAGAAGATTTTTAAAAATTTCCCTATATAAGTCTATGTAAAACCAAAGGGTCTCGGGGCGGGGGCATTTTTGGCCCCAGGGCTATAATTTGAACAATCTTGATAGCGGTCCACTAGATGAAATTTCACACCACATATCAAAGACCTAGGCCATGTGGTTTCATAGAAGAAGATTTTCAAAGATTTTCCCTATATAAGTCTATGTAAAACCAAAGGGCCACAAGGCGGGGGCATTTTTGGTCTCAGGGCTATAATTTGAACAATCTTGGTAGAGGTCCACTAGCTGAAGCTTCATACCAAATATCAAAGACCAAGGCCTTGTGGTTTCAGAGAAGAGGATTTTTCAAGAATTTCCCTATACAAGTCTATGTAAAACCAAGGGCCCTGGAGCAGGGGCATTTTTGGCCCCAGGGCTATAATTTGAACAATCTTGGTAGAGGTCCACAAGCTGAAGCTTCATACCAAATATCAAAGACCTGGACGTTGCAGTTTCAGAGAAGAAGATTTTTAAAGATTTTCCCGATATAAGCCTATATATATAAAACCAAAGGGCCCCGAAACGGGGGCATTTTTTGCCCCAGCACTATAATTTGAACAATCTTGGTAGGGGTCCACTAGATGAAGCTTCATACCAAATAAACAAGAGGGCCATGATGGCCCTGGATCGCTCACCTGATCCATAGTGTAACAAGTGGGCCCCAGAGAGGGCCATTATTGGCCCCAGGGCTTTAATGTGCATAATGTTGAGGGAGGTCTTAAAGGTGAAGCTTCATACCAAACATCAACAAAGGCTATAATTTGAACAATCTTGGCAAAGGTCCACTAGATGAAGCAACACATCAAATATCAAAGACCTGGGCCTTGGGGTTTCAGAGAAGAAGATTTTCTTTAAAGATATTCCCTACATAAGCCTATGCAAAACCAAATGGCCCCGGGGCTATATAAATCTATGTAAAACCAAAGGGCCCCGGGGTGGGGGCATTTGTGGCCCCAAGGCTATAATTTGAACAATCTTGGTAGAGGTCCACTGGATAAAGCTCCATACTAAATATCAAAGGCCTTGGCCTTGCAGTTTCAGAGAAGATTTTTAAAGATTTCCCTATATACGTCTATGTAAAACCAAAGGGCCCCGGAGCGGGGACATTTTTGGTATCAGGGCTATAATTTGAATAATCTTGATAGAGGCCCACTAGATGCAGCTTCATACCAAATATCAAAGACCCAGGCCTTGTGGTTTCAGAGAAGAAGATTTTTAAAGATTTTCCCTATATTAGTCTATGTAAAACCAAAGGACCCCGGGGCGGGGCCACTTTTGGCCCCAGCACTATAATTTGAATCATCTTGGTAAAGGTCCATTAGATGAAGCTTCATACCAAATATCAAAGTCCTGGGCCTTGTGGTTTCAGAGAAGAAGATTTTTAAAGATTTTCCCTTTATAAATCTATGTAAAACCAAAGGGCCCCGGAGCGGGGGCATTTTTGGCCCAAGGGCTATAATTTGGACAATCTTGGTAGGGGTCGACTAGATGAAGCTTCATACCAAATATCAAAGACCTGGGACTTGCGGTTTCAGAGAAGATGATTTTTAAAGATTTTCCCTATATAAGCCTATGTAAAACCAAAGGGCCACATCACGGGGGCATTTTTTGCCCCAGCACTATAATTTGAACAATCTTGGTAGGGGTCCACTAGATGAAGCTTCATACCAAATATCAAAGTCCTGGGCCTTGTGGTTTCAGAAAAGAAGATTTTTAAAGATTTTCCCTATATAAAGTAGAAGTAAAACAAAGATCAGGAATTGATACAATTAACTTACTCCATCCATAAAAGACACCAAAGGGAAAGAAATACAAACATTAAGCGACCAGACCATAATGGAAACCTAAACAAAGGAAGGCCATATGGACAGTTACTTTCCCATAAAATTGCCATATGGCCATCCAAAATTAAAAGACACAAGTGATACACACAGTAAGTAACAAACAACAACATAAATAAATCGCCACAGAAGAGCCGCCTTGGAACGGTCAGTGGAAGATTTCCACTGGGGGGCTTAAATCGATTTTACGTGGCCACAATCCTCGCCCTTACTTCCGTCGCGATTTAGACAAAAAATTTTGTTCAGTCCGCATGAAGGCCTCCTAACTCATCAGTGCAACATCTCCGTGAACACAGAAATCAAAGAACCACAGAGGTGAGACAACGGTGAGGACTCGACAGCAAGAAACCACTGAAATGCTGGAGCAAAAGAAAACCAACAGTTAGACTCCGATGAGCCCGACCAGAGACAGAGCATCAGGCACCAACCAACATTATCTCTTTAATTTTCAATAAGCCTTTACGTTGGAGCCGTCATAGAATCTGAGGCCTGACCCACCGGCGTGCAATTAAAGAGGGAAGCAAAGTTGCCAACCGTGATTGGGTTAACTACCATGCATGCAGTCTGTCGTATAATATCCATGTTGTACCCAATCTTTTTATATCGAAGAATGATTTTACGAAATTGGGTGCTGAAGTCATTGCGGTTATATATTTTTCTGAATTTATATACTAAGTCACCATAAAATTCGGGTTCCGATAGACCTTGTTGCAGAAGAGATTTAAGTCCAATATTGAATTTTGAAATTAAATCAGAATGGCGTCTATAAAATTTTGAAAAGGCTTTGCGTAGTTTATGGTACCGATAACCCTGATTAAGGAGTTTAGCCGTTAATAATTTATTACGAGTGTTGAAATCAGTTATATGACTACACACTCTAGCAAATCGAATTAATTGCGAAATATAAACGCCATAGGATGGCGCACGAGGAACATCACCATCCAAAAAAGGAAAATTTACAATCTCAAAATCAAAGTCATCGCGTTTATCATAAATTTTGCACGAAACAAATCCATCTACAATAGATAGATGTAAATCCAAAAACGGGGCCTCGGTATCAGAAGAATTTGCTTTATTTAACTGAAGTTCTATGGGGTAAATCTGACTGATCAAACCATCAAAATAGGTATTATCAATATTTAATAAATCATCTAAATATCTAGAAGTAGAGCTAAAAGCTTCAATAGTTTCAGATTGGTTATCAATGGAAAGCGACAAAATGAAGTCTCTTTCATAACAATACAAGAACAGATCAGCCACAAGAGGTGCGCAATTAGTACCCATCGGAATACCCACAATTTGTCTAAATAACTTAGTACCGAATCTAATATAAATATTGTCAAGTAGAAAGGTGAGGGCATCACACACTTTCTGACATGACCAAAGTGTATAATTCTTATGCTCTTTAGAAGTGAAAAATGCATTTCTGACATTACATGCAAGATAGAGAGAATCTTCTCTGTGAAAAGCCCATTCAATTAAATCATTAAGCTTTTCTTTTATAAGATTATGAGGAAGTGTAGTGTAAAGAGTGGAAAAATCGTAGGTAGACAGACTAGAAGCACGAAACTGTCTAGATTTCAATTTATTTAAAACCTCATTCGAATTTTTTATAGACCAAAACAGATTTCTTCCTGATCTTTCAAAGACTTTATCACAATATTTAATTACATGCGTTTTAATAGCAGTAAGACAGGAAGTTAATAATTTAGAAAGTTCAGTGGTAGTGCAAGAACTAGAATTTGCAATAAACCGTGCTTTGTAAGGTTTTTTATGAAGTTTTGGTAACCAGTATAGCGTAGGAAGCTTGTCTTGGCCTTCGTTAACACACACAGCAAACTTGGTGGCTGAAAGACAAACATGTTTATCTACTATAGCTCTCTCTTCAGCCAAAGGCTGAAGTTCATAGGCCTTAGTACCACCAAGCTCCTGCTTAAGCGTGTTAACATAGTGGAGCCGTCACACAACAACGACGTTGTTAGCGGCCTTGTCTGCAGGGGCCAAAACAAACTTCTTATGAAATTCTTGAATACCTAGTTTAAGATGACGTAAAGACGTCTTGGGCTTAGGAGGATAAGCCTATGTAAAACCAAAGGGCCCCGTGGCGGGGGCATTTTTTGTCCCAGCACTAAAATTTGAACAATCTTGGTAGGGGTCCACTAGATGAAGCTTCATACCAAATATCAAAGACCTGGGCCTTGCGGTCTCAGAGAAGAAGATTTTTAAAGATTTTCCCTATATAAGCCCATGTAAAACCAAAGGGCCCCGGGGCGGGGGCATTTTTGGCCCCAGGACTATAATTTAAACAATCTTGGTAGGGGTCCACTAGATGAAGCTTCATACTAAATATCATAGACCTGGGCCTTGTGGTTTCAGAGAAGAAGATCGTTTAAGTTTTCAGTGAAAAAATTCTATTTTTGGCTCCTGTGACCTAGATGTGCAACGGACCGGAACCATTTGAACAACTTTGAAAGGGGACCACCTAAGGATCATTCCTGTGAAGTTTGGTCAAAATCTGATCAGTGGTTTAGGAGGAGATGTCGTTTGAAGAAATTGTTTACGGACGGACGCACGGACGCAGGGACTGACGATGGACGAAAAGTGATCCCAAAAGCTCACCTCGTCATTACATGACAGGTGAGCTAACAAACAAACAAACAAAACTTGTATCAGCAAATGAAAGTGTGCGTCATTTGTATGAATCTAAGCCTATTGTTGCTTACAAAAGACCGGCTAATTTTCATGACACTGGGATTTGATCACAACCTCTTGATTCAGAGTCCAAAGCCTTACCCATTGCACCACAGATCTTGCAGGTCAACTTTAACACAGGGAAATAAGGGAGGTAATACAGGGGAAAATATTAACTTCTCAAAAAAGTCCAATTAAAGCCAAAACAAGAGGGCCATGGGCCACTATGCTCACCAAAGCTCATGGGGCACTGTCCACTAGCAGCCATGTATGTAAATAAACCTTGGAAGCTCTGAGCCCAAGGATGTTACTGATAAAATTTAGACCCAATCAGCCTGGTGGCTGTGGCTTGAATGTGCAATTGCAAGACAACATATGTTAATAGACAATTTCCCATCTGTGGAAACCAATAGGCCTAAAATCATATGGCAGATAGAACATTGCTTAAGGAACAATACTATGAAAGCTTGACAAAATATATTGAAAGGCATAAATGTCATTTTTGAATTTTTCCCAAGTCTACTGAAACATTTAACTTGCCATAGCAACCAAACTAAAGAGCCAAACTTCATAAAAAAAAAAAACACACAAAAACCTGTATTGGCAAATATGGTGAATATTTCCAGGAAGTCTCAGCCTTAGAGAGCATATTGTTTCTATATATATGGCTTAGCAGTGGGGTTCTGAATGGTTTCTCAGCTTTTTGGCCTTTTGTGAAGTCGAGGGTTGGGGCATGACCCTGGCACGCCCCTGGTGACCCCCCGGTTCGAGTCACTGAATGTGTCTTATCATGAGGAACAAGAATATATATGGTTTAGAGGTGGGGATCTTATAATGTTTCTGAGATATTGGGCCTTTTATGAAGTGGAGGTGGTCCCAGCACACCCTTAGGGACCCTCAGGTTGGTGTCACTGAATGAGTCTTATCACAATAAACAAGAATATATATGGTTTCAGGAAGGGGATCTGAAAGGTTTCTGAGATATATGGCATTTTAAGCAGTGGAGGGAGTAGGGCATGACCCCGGCAGAACCTTGGGACCCCCAGGTTGGCATAAAAGCATGTGGCTGAGAGAAGTTTATTCCAGGAACATTTCTATAAAAGTTTTGTCAAAATATCTGCAATGACTTAGCAGTAAATGCAATTTTTCAATTTTCCCCATTATAAGTCTATGGGAACTATGAGTTTCTATAGCAACTAAATAAAGAGCCGAATTTCATATACCAGAATTCCAATCTGATCAGCCCAAAAACCTTATGCAGCCTTTCACCCTACCTGATGATGTGTCTCATGAAATTTGACCAAGATTGGCCATGGGGTAATAGAGATATACTTATTTGAAATTGTTTACGGATTTCCCTGTCAAGTCTCTGGTAGCTAATGGGCCTGTGGGTGTGGCAATTTTTGACACAAGGAACTTGGTTGGCAGGATTTATTAAGGTGACCATTTCATGTTGCTACATACTAAATATCTAAGCTTATGATTTCAAAGGAGAAGATTTTTGAAGTTTTTTTTGTTTTCCATTTTATGACTATGGGAGCTAATGGGCCCATGGGCATGGCCAATTTTGACCCCAGGGGCATGGGTGGCAGCATTTATGTAGGTGACCACTTAATGTTGCTACATGCTATATATTTAAGCTCTGGGCCCTGTGGTTTCAGAGAAGAAGATTTTGAAGTTTTTTCAACTGTAAGTCTATGGGGCTTAAGAGCCCTTGGGTGTGGCCAATTTGGATCCCAGGGGCATCATTGGCAGGATTTGTGTAGGTGGCCACTTGACGTTGCTACATACTCAATTTCTAAGCTCTGGGCCTTATGGTGTCAGAGAAGAAGATTTTTGAAGTTTTTTCCCATCAAAAGTCTATTGGAGCTGATGAGCTTGGGCGTGGCCAATTCTGACGCCAGGGGCAGGGTTAGCAGGATTTATGTAGGTGACTATTTTATGTTGCTAGATACTAAATATCTAAGCTCTGTTCTTCATAGTTTCAGAGAAGATTTTTGAAGCTTTTTGTTTCCATTACGATAGAAGATTTTTTTAAGTTTTTCCGCTTATAAGTCTATGGGAACTTATGAGCCCCGGGTCTTGGCCAATTTTGGCCCCAGGGGTCTGGTTAGCATTATTTATGTAGGTGACTATTTTATGTTGCTACATACTATATATATTAGCACTGCGCTTCATGATTTCAGAGAAGAAGATTTTTGAAGCTTTTTTTCCCCATTATAAGTCTATTGGAGCTGAGGGGCCCCGGGGTGTGGCCAATTTGGACCCCAGGGGCATGATTGGCAGGTTATATGTAGGGGACCACTTGACGTTTCTACAAGCTAAATATCTTATCTCTGCACCCTGTGGTTTCAGAGAAGAAGATTGTTTGATTTTTTCCCATAGTAAGTCTATGGGAGCTATTTGTTGCCATGGCAACCAGAATTCCAATCGGATCAGCCCAAAACCCTTATGCAGCCTTTCCCCCTACCTGATGATGCTTCTCATAAAATTTGATCTAGATTTGACCATGGGGTATTAGAGATATACTTATTTGAAATTGTTTACGCACTGACGCACAACAGACAAAATGTGCTCACAAAAGCTCACCATGTCACTGTGATAGGTGAGCTAAAAATACAAACTTTCAATCCCCCAGCCCAAGAATGCTACAGATAAAATTTGGGCCCAATCGGCCCAGTGACTTCAGAGGAGATGTCATTTGAAAGCTCACCTTGTCACTGTGATAGGCGAGCTAAAAATACAAACTTTCTATCCCCCAGCCCAAGAATGCTACAGATAAAATTTGGGCCCAATCGGCCCAGTGACTTCAGAGGAGATGTTGTTTGAAAGTGTTGACGCAGACAACGATGGACAACTACCTATCCTATAACCTTCCCCGGAGCCTCCGGCACTGGTGAGTTAAAAACACAAAACCTGTAAAGGCAAATATGGTGAATATTTCCAAGAACTCTTAGCTTCACAGAGCATACAACCTTTTTAAGTCTATGGGAGATTATGAGCCCTGGGGCATGGCCAGTTTGGACCCAAGGGGCATGATGGGCAGAATTTATGTAGGGGACTACTGGACGTTGCTACATACTGAATATCTAAGCTCTGGGCCTTGTGGTTTCAGAGACAAAGATTTTAAAGTTTTTCCCATTTTAAGTCTATGGGAGCTTATGACCTCCAGGGCGTGGCCAATTCTGACCCAAGGGGCATGATTAGCAGAATTTATGTAGGTGACCATATTACGTTGCTACATACTAAATATCTTAGCTATGGGCTTTATGATTCGGAGAATATAGATTTTTACTAATTATCCCCACGTTTTTCAACGAAAAGTGGGGATATTGTTATCGCCTCCGTCCGTCCGTCCGTCCATCTGTCTGTCTGTCCGCACTAACAAATGAGTAGTTAGGTGGCTATGCAAATGGACAGAATCAATGTAAGTTTATGGGATTTATTCCGTTAGACACCGAAAATACTTCTTTTCTGTGGCTAAAAGTAGCCACTTAAGTATCAATCCTGCCAAAAATAGCCACATAAGTATACATCCGTGAGAACATCCGTTTATCTCCTCCTAAACCGTTAGCCGAAATTCAACCAAATTTGGTATGCGAGTTGCTTACATGAATGGCTTGCGCAAGAGCACATTTTTTTTGTCCCCGCCCCCAGGGGCCCTGGGGAGGGGTCAAAAGGTCAAATTTTGACCCAATTTCTTCAAAATGCAATAACAGTGGAGAAAACGTGGGGATTTGCGATGGCTTGCCATCGACTGCGCGCTCTAGTTATCCCCACGTTTTTCAACCAAAAGTGGGGATATTGTTATCACCTCCGTCCGTCCGTCTGTCTGTCCGGCTATCTCCTCCTAAACCGTTAGCCGGAATTCAACCAAATTTGGTATGCGAGTTGCTTACATGAATGGCTTGCGCAAGAGCACATTTTTTTTTGTCCCCGCCCATAGGGGCCCTGGGGAGGGGTCAAAAGGTCAAATTTTGACCTACTCTGGAGAAAACGTGGGGATTTGCGATGGCTTGCCATCGACTGCGCGCTATAGTTATTAATTTTATTTGAAAATAAATTTGTAAAACATCACAAATGAGAGCTTGCAGGTAAACTTTAACTAAATGCAGACGCCAACGCCGATGCCGGGGGTATGGCAATAGCTCCCCCCTTACTTTCGTAAGGCAAGCTAAAAATAAGCATACAGAACTCCATGAGTAATCAACCTACATCGCTAGTTTTCGCACTCATCTGAGCTTTTAAGTCTGACTTACTTAAATGTAAGTCTCAGTATGATCTGATCAAAACTGAAGGGGCCCAGGTGAGCTAAAAAAAAATACACATAATCTTTATTTTTAATATTGTCGAAATCATGTGGATGTGAATCTCTGCAGACATGGGAACTTACTTTTTGAAAGAGACTTTGAGAAGATTATGTCCGTTTATTTTAACAATCCTGTCATCTACCTTTATACGTCCATCTGTATGGATTCGTTCCCCAGGTTTTATATTCTGCACCAATAAGCCACACTCCCTGTAAATATATACAAGAAAACTTTCAATATTAACCCTTTTTGTACTAAATGGAATCTTCCTCTTTGTATAAAGCAGGAGTCCATTTCAAAATTTAGGGGTGTCAGGTTGTGTTTTCTTCAAAATTTATTTGGAAAATGGCTTAACTTTTAGCAAACCGTGGAGGCCCTGATCAGACGCCGCGTTCTGCGGCATCTGATCTGGGCCTGCACTGTTTGCCAGGGACCCGTTTTGGGGTTTCTGGTACTAAATGGTTAAATTCAAACAAACATGGCTTATTCGTTCTTTAGACCTAGAAAATTTTTCACACATCTCTAGATATCCATTTCTTGCACACCAGATAAGGAAACCCATAGTTTTAGCTTGGGATAGAAATTCTGTTCTAATCCTGGTGTTCTTACCCAAAATCTAATGTTCTTGAGTGTTTATAAATACACTGGTTGAATACGACCTCATATGGGCCGTCGTTAAGATTGACGTCACAACACGTTACGTGACGTCACTAAACATTCCTGTAGTGTCATCACATTATGGCGGACGTCGGTGCAGCATTAAAATTTTGAGGTAAAAAATGGAAGGTATTCAAGAAAAAGAATCCTATATGGGTGTGAGGGGTGGACAGAAAAATCCATCGTACAGAATCACTGTCCGGCAGTGACCCTCAGGACGGATTTTTCCATCCACCCTTCACACCCATATAAGATTCTTATATTCTTGAGGAAAACACACTGATTTGTTAAAACTACTATCTCTAACACAGTTTCATGGTCCCTAAAGTCTCTGAGGCATTGAAGTTTGACTACACATATATAAACCTTCTGTAGGCTAATTTAGCAGCTGACAAATTGTTGGTATTTTTCTTGTTTTTCCCAGAAAACAGGACTTGACATCTCATGCAAACTGTCTCCATAGGAGACAATTTGCATGAGATATCAAATCCTATTTTCTGGGAAAATTAGAAAAATATTTCAAAATGTCGTCTGCTGTGAAATTAGAGAAAGCGACCAGTGGGTCAGGTATACCCCCGCCAGCGCTATACTCTGATATATCTTTTGAGCTTGTATGTAATCCGAGTCATCTCTGGTCTTACAAGTCTTATCCTAGGTTTTCTATATGCTAGCACATCAATTACATATAATCATATTGTGAACTATATGTGGTCATCTATTATATTTTTTAATATGACGTCACATCTGAGACTGTAATAATGACATATAATAAATTTGGTAAATTTTATAAAACATGAAAGTAACCCAAAGAAAAAATCAGTCAGCTAGGGATTGCATTAATTAAGTACACAGCAGCAAAAAAGAAAACAAGAGCACCGCAAGCGGGTGCCAACGCTCGTCTGCAGTTTCTTTTAGAAAACAAAAGTTCTAAGTCAAATCAAATTGCAAGATGGAGTTATAAAACTTGTAGGGAATGTAGCTCTTGTGATGGTGAGTATGTGTATGAAGTTTCATGAAGGTAGGCCAAATACTTTTGGAAATATGGTCAAGGTTAAGTTTTTTGGTTAATTTTTCGAAAAATAGGTCAAAGTTCAAAGGTCAAGGTCACAGGTCAAAAAGCGTGGTATGACTGAAAAGGTCTTGTCCCAAGGAACATTCATGTGAAGTTGGAAGGCTCTGTTGTGAATAGTATTGAAATAAGAGACATAAACAATTTAAAAAAAAAAACGGAGAGAAAAGGAGAGATAATTCAATCAAATTGCAAGATGGAGTTATAAAACTTGTAGGGAATGTAGCTCTTGTGATGGTGAGTATGTGTATGAAGTTTCATGAAGGTAGGCCAAATACTTTCGGAAATATGGTCACGGTTAAGGTTTTCGGTTAAATTTTCGAAAAATAGGTCAAAGTTCAAAGGTCAAGGTCAAAGATCAAAAAGTGTGGTATCACTGAAAAGGTCTTGTCCCAAGGAACATTCATGTGAAGTTTGAAGGCTCTGTTGTGAATAGTATTAAAATGAGAGCAAAAAATGTGTTTCAGAAAAAAATTGGAAAAGGGGAGATAATTCAGCCAAAATCAACAATGTTGTCATGGTCCTTGGTCAAAATGTAGCTCTTGTGATGATGAGTGTGTGTATGAAGTTTCATGAGGCTAGGTCTAATACTTTTTAAGTTATAGCCAAGGTTAAGTTTTTTTGGAAGGACGCAGGACGACGCAGGTCAACAACGCAGACGCCGGAGTGATGACAATAGCTCGAAAGTTTTTTTTTCAAAAAACAGACGAGCTAAAAAAACAAAACAAGAGCTCCGCAAGCTGGGCATTATAGGCCCGTGGCATACATGTGATATTTTCTTGGACCCAAATAGGGAGATTTTGATTTTGAAATTGGGAGATTGGGGTCCCAAATAGGGAGATTTTTTCATGGTTAAAAATGATCTTATCTTTTTTTTCGGCGAAACTTGACATATCAAGCATGTTATAAGCACTTGTAATGTGAAGTAACTATCATGTTTGTCTTAGAACTTAATTTTGAATTATTTCTGTTCAAGCCCAATTAAGATAAAACTAAGATAATCTAGTTTATACTTAAACCAAATGCTGTGGGTGCTCATTAAACTGCCTCCCTTATTAAGATGTAGGTGTTATTTCAATCCCAGAAACATCTCACTGAATGCGTTTTATCATAAGAAACATGTTTATATATGGTTTAGTTATGGGCTCTGAACAGTTTCTCAGATATTTGGCCTTTTGTGAAGAGGAGGGGTGGAGCATGGGCCTGGCACACCCTGGGAGACCCCTAGGTTGGTATCACTGAATGTGTCTATCATAAGGAACAAGAATATATATGTTTTCGGGGTGGGGATCTGACTGGTTCTGAGATGTTGGGTCTTTTACCAATGTAGGGGGTGGGGCATGGCCCCAGCACACCCAGGGGACCCCAGGTTGGTGTCACTGAATGGGTCGTAAAACAAGGATCAAGAATATATATGGTTTGGGGTGGGAATCTGAATGGTTTCTAAGATATATGGCCTTTTATGAAATGCTGGGTGCAAGGCAGGATCTCCGCATAAAAGCATATGGCTGAAAGAATTTTACTCAAGGAACATTTCTATAAAAGGTTTGTCAAAATATCTGCAAAGGCTTGGCAGTAAATGTCTTTTTTCTATTTTCCCCATTATATGTCTATGTAAACTCTAAGTTGCCATAGCAACCAAAATTAGCCAAGTGTCATTAAAAAACCCCAAAAAACTTTAATTCCCCCAGTCCAAGAATGCTACAGATGAAATTTGGGCTGAATTGGCCCAGTGGCTTCAGAGGAAATATCGTTTGAAAGTTTTGACGTCATGACATCACACGACAGATGACAGCTACCCCAATGCCTTCAGCTCTGGTGACCTAATAAGGTCAAGGTCACCAATACTTTATCAGTTCTTCATCCTGTCTCAATGTTAAATCCAAGCAAATTTGATTAAAATCTACCCAGCAGTTCATGATATATACAGAACACACCTAAACCTTACCTTGATAATAAAGCCATGGTCACCAAAAGCTTATCAGTTCTTCACCCTGTCCCAATGTTATACCCATGCAAATTTGATTAAAATCCACCCAGTAGTTCATGAGATATACTGCAATTAAACTAAATTTGGCCTATCTAGCATGGCTTTGACCTTGAAAATAAAGTCAAGGTCACTAAAACCTAACCAGTTCTTCATCCTGTCCCAATGTTATAGCCCTGTAAATTTGATTAAAATCCACCCAATAGTTCATGAGATATCTTGCATGTAAAAAAGTGTCACACCAATGCATACCCTGAAGGGATCCTCACCAAAAACAGTATGACCCCCTCCCCTTTGGTGGGGGGACATAATTTCAATATCTGTCCACGAGCTTGGGGACACGAGTTGTTAAAAAAAGAAAATTCTATTTTTATCTCAGACAGCCATCACATTTTTGTTGATAAATTTCAGGAACATTTCTGTGAAATTATTTCCAAACCCATTCACTGGTTTAGGAGCAGAGGTCATTTAAACATTTTTTTTCTATTTTTAGCATGGTGGCCATCTTGTTCATAAGAGCAGAATTGTTTGAGCATTTTTGGTAAAGTATCAGCCAAGAAACGTTTCAGTAAAAAAATCCATCTGTCTGTTTAGGAGAAGAAGCAATTTCAGTAGCGAGTCACCCAAGGAACATTTCTATGAAATGATATTGGAATTTTAAGGACCTTATATTTTTAGCTCTGGTGACCATTTTGTTCAGCAGACGGAAACAATTTTGGCAATTTTGGTAGCTGGGCCCCATAGGAACATTCTGTAAAATTATTTCAAAATTTGTTCACTGGTTTATGAGAAGATCTCTTTCAAGTAGATTCTTTACCGATGAAAAGACATTAAAAGGTTTTTCTATTTTTAGCTCTGACGAGCACCTTGTTCAATTGAGCAGAACAGTTTCGGCAATTTTAGTAGAGAATACCTCAAGGAATATTCCTGAGAAATTATTTAGAAATTGGGCCAGTGGCCTAGGAGGAGAAATGCATTTATTTATTTTTTTTTCTATTTTGTTTCTATTTTTAGCTCTGGTGGCCATATTGTTCAGCATAGCTGAGCCATTTAGACAATTTTGGGTCACCCAAGGAACATTCCAGTAAAATTATTTAAAAAAAAAAAATACCCTGGTCTTTTAACTAAATTGCTGATTGGTAGATGATGCACAATGAAAAGTGTTAATCAAGCTGTCACAAAAGCTCGTCAGGTGAAGTGAAAACAAAAGATCCTAATAATAGAATTATAAAAACTTGTCCTACCTCCACAAACCACTCAAACATACCTTGGCAAACCAGTCAAACTTACCTAGGCAAACCAGTCAAACTTAACCTCAGCAAACCTTCAAACTTACCTCAGAAAACCAGTCAAACTCACCTGGGCAAACCAGCCAAACTTACCTCAGCAAACCTATCAAACTTGCCTCGGCAAACCAGTCAAGATTACCTTGGCAAACCAGTCAAGATTACCCCGGCAAACCAGTCAAGATTACCTTGGCAAACCAGTCAAATTTATCATGGCAAACCAGTCAAACTTACCTTGGCAAACCAGTCAAACTTACCTTGGCAAACCAGTCAAAAATAACTCAGCAAACCAGTCAAACTTACCTTCCATCTTTAGTTAAATCAGGCACCACATGCATACCCAGAGCAGATCCATCATTCTTCAGGCAAATCAACATGGAGGTCTCACTTAAATGAAGGAAGTCAATGAAATAGTTTTGGCAAACAAACAGTAAAATATTAATATTTGTCAATATCAACTGCATTTCTTTTCACGAAATAACTCAACTGCTCAGTGGAATCCATATCTGGTCTGATTAAGCCTTGCTTTTTCGTTTGTGTGTGTGTGTGGGGGGGGGGGGGGGGGTGTGAATCTGCCCTGGAAAGTTCGAGATCCTTTGTGCTTACTGAGCAGACTCTTTATATAAACCATGATGGATCCAAGGGCGAGGACTGTGGCCACATTAAATGATTTAAGCCCCCAGTGAAATACTTTTTACTGACTGTTCCAAGACATTTCTTCTATCGTTGTTTATTTTTGTTATAGTTCGTCTTTGCATGTGTGTGTTTCTTATGCTTACGTCCCCATCAACACTATTTATGTCATTTTGGAGACATTGCTTCCAATTTTGTGGGACTTTTAGTTTTACCTGGCATGGAGATGAAATGACATCTCAAGCCCTACCACCCAATGAAACCAATAGGGTTTATAAGCATGGACAGTCCAACTTGCACCACTTTGTCAGGGCAGGCTTAGACCCTCTAAGTTGTTTACCAGTACTCAAGTGCGGGTCGGTTTCAGCTATGCCTGGAAGCATCATGCAGCCCAATCTATTTCTTCAAGCCCTGATGGTGAGGGCAAAGGTATAGAAACAGAAGAAATAACAACAATCCCCCTCTCTACCCTCAATTACCTAATTAGGGGTTAACTCTATTCAAAATTGTCATTTGGGGAGGTAAACCGGCAGTTTTATGGTTGGAAATTTCGTTTTATGGTGACACATCAGCAGAGCCTTAAACGTAATTTCCAATTGTAAAACCGACGATTTACCTCCCCAAATGACAAGTTTCAATACAGTTATCCCCTTTCTAATGTACTTATTTGAGTGTTTTGTTAAAAATTGTACTATTTTGCACAAAGCAGCAAGTGCTGTGAGCTGCATAAAACCATGTTAAATGACGTCAGGTTTCTGACAGTATATAGCAGAATAAACAGTTGCAAGTTTTTGACATCCAATCAGACGTCGCATTACAAACGCTGGTGCATAAGAATAGCTCTTTTATGGGTTCACTCAGAGGGGAGTTATAAAATTGACTGAAACTCACTTCCAATTAATTTAAGCCTGACTTTTAAAATTTGATAAACCCTACAAGATCTTACAATGTCATAATAAATCTTAGGCCTACCTATGCTGTGGAGGCATTGGAGATAAATCCCTAGCAGTTTGTGTCTTCTCTGTTATTTCATCTTTTGTAGGATTCTCAGGTGTGTTGCCTGTACTCCCACCCACTGGCTCCTTTCTCTCAGTCTCAACCTAGAAAATACATGTATATTAACCCTTGTCCTGCTGAATATTCATATATGCCACACCCTCTACCGATTATCAACCAATCAGATTACTTGATGCAAATTATTGCAACACATTCACAATCTGAATGGCAAACAATGTAGATCCTGATCAGATGGCTTCTTCAGAAGCCATCTGATCTGGATCTACATTGTTTCAAAGAAAAGGCATATCCGGGCTCAGCAGAACAAGGGTTAACAAATTAGCGCTTATCCTGCTGTTCATGACAACCCTTGCCTTTAGACACAGAGTAGATCCAGATCAGATGCCTTCTGAAGAAGATCTACATTGCTTGGAATTAAGTTTATTTATTTGAAAAAAAAAACAACAAAACATTATACCGTGTAATCTGATTGGCTGAGAGTCAGAAATGGGTGTGGCTAATTAAACAAGAGGTCCATGCTGGACCTAATTCGCTCACCAGAGTTATGATGTACATGTACTTACATTGTTGTTTACCAGTTTTTCTATATTTAGCTCTGACAGCCATTTTGTATAGAGGAGCAGAATCACTTAAGCTCATTTGGTTAAAGGGTCACCCAAGGAACATTCCTGTCAAGTTGTTTTGAAACTGAGCCATTGGCCTTGGAAAAGATGTTCTTTGGAGATTTTTCTATCTTTACCTCTGCAGTCATTTTGTTCAGCAGAGCAAACTCATTACAGCAACTTAAGCAATCATCAGTTCAATAATACCTACTTTGAGATGGGATGTTTCAATGTTAGTAAGTGTTCGAGTTTTACGTCCCACCAACAGCTAAGGTCATACGGACAGGGGACCTTGATTTAAAGACTCATCCGAAGCCTGAGAAGCCTGGGATCGATCCTGCAATCCCTGGTTTACAAGGCTAGTAGCGTAACCACTACACCACGGAGGCTCCTAGGATGTTTCAATGTAACAGACCTTAGCTGAGCAATACCATTTAATAAATTTTGGTACAAAAATAAAAGAGAAAGATTTTGAATTCTGTTTGAACTCTAGTCACTGACCTAGGAGGATATGTCAATTAGAGGTTTTTCTATTTTTAGCAATGATAGCTATTTTCTTCAGCTATTTCATTACGAAAACACTCCTATACAAATACATTGTAAATTTTACCAAGAAAAATTTTAGTCTGTAAAATTGTGGAAGTTTTCTTATTTCTGCTCCAAATATAGATTGTTGGTACATGTTAGAACCACCTCATTGAGGCAGTTTTATGGGACGAGGCAGTTCTAACATGAACTCACAATCTATATGCTACCGCAGAAAGAGGAAAAATAAGGTTTATCCCTGTAAATCCCAGTTTTACTGTATAAAAGTGGGGTTCAAGAGGCTCAGAATTATATAGACTTGTCGAATATTGAAAATACTTGAGGGTCACTGATGAGGCCTAATTGGCTGAAAATAGCTAGTCTGGCCCATAAAACATGCACACTTCATATTTTCCAGTTCTGTGTTGTATTGTGGGGTTCAAGTGGCTCAGAATTATATAGGTTTGTTGTTGTGATTAGCAATATTTGTAGAGGGTCAAGAAAAGAACCTCTTTGTGAAATATTTTTGAGACTGGATTATTTATCTATGAGTGAGTGGGTGTTTGAGTTTAATGTCCCACCAACAGTTAAGGTAATATGGAGATGGGACCTCGGTTTAAAGACTCATCCGAAAGTCTGGAGAAGCCCAGGATCGATCCTGGGACCCCTGGTTTACAAGGCAAGTAGCGTAACCCCTACACCACAGAGGCTTCTATATTTACCTATGAGTTGTCTTTAAAGGTTTTTTATCTATTTTTTAACTCTAGTGGACATTTTGTTCAGCGAGGTGGAACCATTTTAAAAATTCTAATGGAGTCACCAAAGGATTATTTCTGTGAAGTTATTTTGAAATCAAACCATTAGCCTTGGAAGGTTTTTCTAACTGTAGCTCTGGTGGCCTTTTTTTAGCAGAGCAGAACCATTTTAGCAATTCTGGCACAAGGTCACCTAAGGAACATTGGTGTAAAATTATTCTGAAATCTGACCACTAGCCTAGGAGGACATGTCGTTTAGAGTTTTTTTTCTATTTTTAGCTCTGTGGCCATCTTGTTCAGTAGAGCAGAACCGTTTTTAGCAGTTTTGTTAGAGAGTTACCAAAGGAGCATTCTTGTGAAATTGTTTTGAAATCAGACCATAAGCCTTGGAGGCGATATCATTTTAAGGTTGTTTTTTTCCATATTTGACTCATGTGGCCATTTTTTTTTCAGGGGAATTTGTTTGTTTGATTTGAGGTTTAACATCTCCATCAACATAGGCAGGGGTGTAAAATTCCACTCGCCCGCTCGCATTTGCGAGTAAGTTTTAAGGCAGGGCGAGTAAGGTTTTCAAAACTGACCTTACTTTTTCTTCATTTTTAGCATCTAATTGAAAAGTTTAGACAATAAGGGCGAGTAAGTTTGAGGGAAATTTTACACCTCTGATAGGTCATTTTGGAGATGTTGCTTCCAATTTTGTGGGACTTTTACCCGACATTGAGATGAAATGACTTCTCAAGCCCTGTCGCCCTATGAAACCAATAGGGTTTATAAACATGGACGGTCCGTCTTGCACTGCTTTGCCTGGGCAGGCTTAGATGCTCTAAGCGGTTAACCAGTACTCGTGTGCAGTCGGTTTCAGCTCTTATGTGGAAGCATCGTGCAGCCCATCTATTTCTTCAAGACCCTATGGGCCGGGGTGATTTTTCAGGGGAACAGAACCATTTTAGCAATTTTGGTAGAGGGTCTCCAAAGGAAAATACCTGTGAAATTATTGTGCATTTGGACCATTAGCCTTGGAGGAGATGTTGTTAAAGTTTTTCAAAGGTTTTTTTCTAATTTTAGCTCAGGTAGGTATTTTGTTAAGTGGAGTGGAACCATTTTAGTAAGTTTGGTAGAGGGTTTCCAAAGGAACATTCCAGTGAAATTATTTTGAAATCGGACCATAAGCCTAGGAGGAGATGTTGTTTTAAGGTTTTTCTATTCTAGATCTGACGG
Organism: Lucinisca nassula; assembly: GCA_963580285.1. Lineage (NCBI taxonomy): Eukaryota > Metazoa > Mollusca > Bivalvia > Lucinida > Lucinidae > Lucinisca > Lucinisca nassula. The sequence continues at coordinate 125,747,166 of OY757025.1, forward strand.
CCATTTTGTTCAAAGGAGCAGAACCATTTTAACAATTTTGGTAGGGGGTCACCCAAGGAATATTCCTGTGGAAATATTTTAAAATTAGCACTGTGGTTTCGGAGGAGAGGTCATTTGAAGAAATTGACGGACAAAAAGCGATCACAATAGCTTTTGTGCTCAGGTGAGCAACTCAGCATGAGCAAATGCAAATTTGATTAAAATCCACAGAGTAGTTCATGAGATATACTGGGCACAAACTAAATTTGGCCTATATTTGACCTATTTAGCATGGCTGTGACCTCCTTGGATTTTGTTTTTGTTTGATTTGAGGTTTAACGTCCCCGTCAACACTGTAAAGGTCATTTTTGAGACGTTGCTTCCAATTTTGTGGGACTTTTACCCGACATTGAGATGAAATGACATCTCAAGCCCTGTCGCCCAATGAAACCAATAGGGTTTATTAGCATGGACGGTCCGCCTCGCACCGCGGTTCCTGGACAGGCTTAGATCCTCTAAGCCGTTTACCAGTACTAGGGTGCGGGCAGGATTCAGCTCTGTGTGGAAGCATCATGCAGCCAATATATTTCTTCAAGCCCCTATGGGCGGGGGCCGGTGACCTCCTTGGAAATAAGGTTTGTGTTTTTGTTGCTTTAATGATAACACACCTGTGTGTTAAATAGAGAATACCAGGTGAGTGTCTTTTGATATCAATTTTATCGGGCAAGGCTGCGAGAACGGTGTATAATCTGGAGGCTTGCAGAGTGATTCTACATGCATTCTTGGAGCCAAGCCTGATAAAATTGATATCAAATGGCACGAATCTGGTGTTCTATTTGTCAGTTTATCCCCTTGAACACTCTTAAATTAGCGATTAATGATCAGTTATCGATGATCCTCAGTGCATCCAAACATTCCGGCAGTCAGTATATTTTGTATCAGCTGACATTTTTTCCTGTAATACTTTTTCAAGTAATTTTATGCCATTTTTCCAGCAATAATAACATTTTTGCCATTTTTCTAGTATTTTGGTTCAATAATGAAAGTGCAATGTCATGTTGACCTGATAAAGCTCACTTGTCCTGAGATAGCATATCTTTATCAGGTTAATCTGTTACAATGCAATAAATATAGGGGGTAACTGATAAAATTCCATCTTTCTTTTCTCTAGAATTAACAGATGAAAATGTTTGATATTTTTCTTATTTCTGGGCCAAGTATAGATTGTGAGTGCTCATAAGAACAGCCAACCTTAGTCTTTGAGCAAAAATAAGGAATACCGCAGTTAACCACACTTTTCTCTATATAAAGTGGGGTTCAGAGGGTCTCCATTTAACCTGAAGTTTGGTAATGAAGATGAAGATTTAGTCAGTGTTGTTGATGTATGTTGCTGAGCAGGGTTTGGAAGGGTGTTTGTATATGAAGTCTGAGGTGATCTGGCATGTCAATTGATGGATGTTGCTGAGAAGGGTTTGGAAGTGTGTTTTTATATGAAGACTGAGGTGATCTGGCATGTCAGTTGATGAATGTTGCTGAGCAGGGTTTGGAAATGTGTTTTTTTTATGAAGACTGAGGTGATCTGGCATGTCAGTTGATGGATGTTGCTGAGCAGGGTTCGAGCATGTGTTTTAATATGAAGACTGAGGTGATCTGGCATGTCAGCTGATGGATGTTGCTGAGCAGGGTTTTGAAATGTGTTTTTATATGAAGGCTGAGGTGATCTGGCATGTCAGTTGATTGATGTTGCTGAGGAGGGTTGGTAAGTGTATTTATATATAAACTAGAGCCAGTGTTTATGAAACACAATGCCCCCAACTGCTTGACCCTAACACTGCTTGTCCCTAACAGTAATTGAGATATCTTGTTTTTATGTGGCTGTAATGCTGAAATTACACAAGAAAAGCTGTAGTTAATCAGGTCGTTTATTTATCACCCCCTACTAGTTTTTTAAGTTACAGGATAATAGCTCATACAGTTTTAGAGATACAGTCAAACTTGTCTTAGTGGCCACCTTTATTAAGCGAGCAACCTGTCTTAAGCAAGCATGCATTAAGTTCCACAAACTATTCTTCCGCGAAAAACAAAGAAGCATAATACCTTGCATCTTTTATCCAGTGTTTTTCATGTAACTGTAATGCTCTAAGATACTGTTCATGAACTATGGGTCCAAATTTGTATGTGGTCATCGTTGAATCAAATCCTAAACCGTAGTATAGTGGATATGGAGCAATGAGTTCTCCTTCAGAAATGCGTTGCAGGATCTCATCTGCATTTGGAATCGAACCCTTGCATGTGGAGGACAGTTTCACTGTGATTGGGTTCTTTCTCTCCTCTCGAAACACCATGAGCTTTTCGAACTTTCGTCACTTTGCATTGTAAATGATTTTAGTGTGGTATGTAATGGCTTTGGAATTGATATCTATCCCATAGATAGTGTTCTCCCAACATCTAGAGACTGGAAATATTTTGATTGCAGGAATAATGAAGCTTGCACGTGTACAAATTTCGCTTGAAAGCTCACTCACAAGAAAATTACAAGGAGGCTTTGTCAGTCTTTGAAACATAATATTTATATGAAAATGAAGGGTGATAACTTTTCTTATACTTATCTCTGTTATAAAATATATGCACGAAAATTAAAATCAACATTTAAGAATTAGAATTTAGAACTTGCCAATATTGAAACATATGCAAAACTCCATTAATTGGTTCTGACATAAGAAATTTAGGCTGATGAAATTTTTTTTCAAAAGTTAATCAGTTCATCTACTCATCATACCCAACCAGTCTGTGAAGTTTTGGGGAAAAACCTCATATAGTTTTTGAGATATCTTGCTTACAAACTTAAAACGCGAAAAATTTCAAAGGGCCATAACTCAAGAAAAAAATATAGGATTTTTTTCAACAGTTAATCAGTTCATCTACACATCATCCCAAACCAGCTTGTAAAGTTGCAGGGCAATCGCTCAAACAATTATTGAGATATCTTGCTTACAAGCTGAAAACACGAAAAAAATCTAAGGGCCATAACTCAAGAAAAAAAAATCGGATTTTTTTCAAAAGTTAATCAGTTCATCTACTCATCATCCCTGACCAGTCTGTGAAGTTTCGGGGAAAAACCTAAAATAGTTTTTTAGATATCTTGCTTACAAACTTAAAACGCGAAAAATTTCAAAGGGCCATAACTCAAGAAAAAAATTTCGGATTTTTTTCAAAAGTTAATCAGTTCATCTACTCATCATCCCCAACCAGCCTGTAAAGTTTCAGGGCAATAGCTCAAACAATTTTTGAGATATCTTTCTTACAAGCTGAAAACACGAAAAAAATCAAAGGGCCATAACTCAAGAAAAAAAAATTGGATTTTTTTCAAAAGTTAATCAGTTCATCTACTCATCATACCCAACCAGTCTGTGAAGTTTTGGGGAAAAACCTCATATAGTTTTTGAGATGTCTTGCTTACAAACTTAAAACGCGAAAAATTTCAAAGGGCCATAACTCAAGAAAAAAATATAGGATTTTTTTTCAACAGTTAATCAGTTCATCTACACATCATCCCAAACCAGCTTGTAAAGTTGCAGGGCAATCGCTCAAACAATTATTGAGATATCTTGCTTACAAGCTGAAAACACGAAAAAAATCTAAGGGCCATAACTCAAGAAAAAAAATCGGATTTTTTTCAAAAGTTGATCAGTTCATCTACTCATCATCCCCGACAAGTCTGTGAAGTTTCGGGGAAAAACCTCAAATAGTTTTTTAGATATCTTGCTTACAAACTTAAAACGCGAAAAATTTCAAAGGGCCATAACGCAAGAAAAAAATTTCGGATTTTTTTCAAAAGTTAATCAGTTCATCTACTCATCATCCCCAACCAGCATGTAAAGTTTCAGGGCAATAGCTCAAACAGTTTTTGAGATATCTTGCTTACAAGATTTCATAGTATTTTTTGCAAAGGGGCATAACTCAAAAAAGGGGCATAATCCTGACGAGAAAAAAAACACGGGTCAATTATTTTTTCATGAGGAATCCATATATGAAATTTCAAAAACCTAGCACCCATGGTTCTAAAGTTATGCTATGCAGTAAAAAGTGGGACGGACGGACGAACAGGGCAAAACCAATATGCCAAAACGCGAAAAATTTCAAAGGGCCATAACTCAAGAAAAAAATTTCGGATTTTTTTCAAAAGTTAATCAGTTCATCTACTCATCATCCCCAACCAGCCTGTAAAGTTTCAGGGCAATAGCTCAAACAATTTTTGAGATATCTTGCTTACAAGCTGAAAACACGAAAAAAATCAAAGGGCCATAACTCAAGAAAAAAAAATTGGATTTTTTTCAAAAGTTAATCAGTTCATCTACTCATCATACCCAACCAGTCTGTGAAGTTTTGGGGAAAAACCTCATATAGTTTTTGAGATATCTTGCTTACAAACTTAAAACGCGAAAAATTTCAAAGGGCCATAACTCAAGAAAAAAATATAGGATTTTTTTTCAACAGTTAATCAGTTCATCTACACATCATCCCAAACCAGCTTGTAAAGTTGCAGGGCAATCGCTCAAACAACAAGCAAATTCGTTGAATTGATATCCCCCGCCGAATGGGTTTTTGGTGTAGAATGGCAAGAAAATATATCTGGCCAAAATTGAGGATGGTTCTAAGAAGCAAACTAGAGACAATGAGGAAGGGCCCCGCTGAACATTTACTCCCTGGATGAGAGGCTGTACCCTGACCTACTGACCTAATTATCAGTAGAGATTAACTTGTCTGTCAAAGTTGAGGTTTATTTACCTGTTATGTGGTTTCAAGGATACCAAAATAAAATTCGCGAATATTAAAAAAAAACGATATAATCACCGAATAGACAAAATTCCTCAATTTCAATCATTTAAGGGGAAATAACTCTGGATAAAAAAGTCAATCCAGGTAAATCAAAAAAAAAAATTGCGCGTGCATCACGGCAGCATAATAATACATATTTATTTCAAGTTTCATTTTATTCCATGCAATAGTTGCTGAGAAGCGGTTCCAGACAAAGTGAGACGACGAAAAATCCAGAATTTTAATCATTTAAGGGGCCATAACTCTGGGTGTAAAAAGTCAATCCGAAAAAAATTTGTGCGTGCATCACCACAGCATAATAATACATATTTATTTCAAGTTTCATATAATTCCATGCAATAGTTGCTGAGAAACGGTTCCGGACAAAGTGAGACGACGAAAAATCCAGAATTTCGATCATTTAAGGGGCCATAACTCTGGATGTAAAAAGTCAATCCAGAAAAATACATATTTATTTCACGTTTCATTTAATTCCATGCAATAGTTGCTGAGAAACAGTTCCGGACAAAGTGAGATGACGAAAAAATCCAGAATTTCAATCATTTAAGGGGCCATAACTCTGGATGTAAAAAGTCAATCCGAAAAAAAATTGCGCGTGCATCACCGCAGCATAAAAATACATATTTATTTCAATTTTCATTTAATTCCATGCAATAGTTGCTGGGAAACGGTTCCGGACAAAGTGAGACGACGAAAAATCCAGAATTTCAATCATTCAAGGGGCCATAACTCTGGATGTAAAAAGTCAATCCGAAAAAAAATTGCGCGTGCATCACCACAGCATAATAATACATATTTATTTCACGTTTCATTTAATTCCATGCAATAGTTGCTGAGAAACAGTTCCGGACAAAGTGAGATGACGAAAAAATCCAGAATTTCAATCATTTAAGGGGCCATAACTCTGGATGTAAAAAGTCAATCCGAAAAAAAATTGCGCGTGCATCACCGCAGCATAAAAATACATATTTATTTCAATTTTCATTTAATTCCATGCAATAGTTGCTGGGAAACGGTTCCGGACAAAGTGAGACGACGAAAAATCCAGAATTTCAATCATTCAAGGGGCCATAACTCTGGATGTAAAAAGTCAATCCGAAAAAAAATTGCGCGTGCATCACCACAGCATAATAATACATATTTATTTCAAGTTTCATTTAATTCCATGCAATAGTTGCTGAGAAACGGTTCCGGACAAAAAAGTGTGACGGACGGACGGAAGGACGGATGGACGGACGGACGGATGGACGGAAGGAAGGACGGACGGACGGACGGACAACGCCAAAACTATATCCCTCCGCCTTCGGCGGGGGATAATTATTGAGATATCTTGCTTACAAGCTGAAAACACGAAAAAAATCTAAGGGCCATAACTCAAGAAAAAAAAATCGGATTTTTTTCAAAAGTTGATCAGTTCATCTACTCATCATCCCCGACAAGTCTGTGAAGTTTCGGGGAAAAACCTCAAATAGTTTTTTTAGATATCTTGCTTACAAACTTAAAACGCGAAAAATTTCAAAGGGCCATAACTCAAGAAAAAAATTTCGGATTTTTTTCAAAAGTTAATCAGTTCATCTACTCATCATCCCCAACCAGCATGTAAAGTTTCAGGGCAATAGCTCAAACAGTTTTTGAGATATCTTGCTTACAAGATTTCATAGTATTTTTTGCAAAGGGGCATAACTCAAAAAAGGGGCATAATCCTGACGAGAAAAAAAACACGGGTCAATTATTTTTTCATGAGGAATCCATATATGAAATTTCAAAAACCTAGCACCCATGGTTCTAAAGTTATGCTATGCAGTAAAAAGTGGGACGGACGTAAGGACGGAAGGACGGAAGGACGCCAAAACGCGAAAAATTTCAAAGGGCCATAACTCAAGAAAAAAATTTCGGATTTTTTTCAAAAGTTAATCAGTTCCTCTACTCATCATCCCCAACCCCCCTGTAAAGTTTCAGGGCAATAGCTCAAACAATTTTTGAGATATCTTGCTTACAAGCTGAAAACACGAAAAAAATCAAAGGGCCATAACTCAAGAAAAAAAAATTGGATTTTTTTCAAAAGTTAATCAGTTCATCTACTCATCATACCCAACCAGTCTGTGAAGTTTTGGGGAAAAACCTCATATAGTTTTTGAGATATCTTGCTTACAAACTTAAAACGCGAAAAATTTCAAAGGGCCATAACTCAAGAAAAAAATATAGGATTTTTTTTCAACAGTTAATCAGTTCATCTACACATCATCCCAAACCAGCTTGTAAAGTTGCAGGGCAATCGCTCAAACAATTATTGAGATATCTTGCTTACAAGCTGAAAACACGAAAAAAATCTAAGGGCCATAACTCAAGAAAAAAAAATCGGATTTTTTTCAAAAGTTGATCAGTTCATCTACTCATCATCCCCGACAAGTCTGTGAAGTTTCGGGGAAAAACCTCAAATAGTTTTTTTAGATATCTTGCTTACAAACTTAAAACGCGAAAAATTTCAAAGGGCCATAACTCAAGAAAAAAATTTCGGATTTTTTTCAAAAGTTAATCAGTTCATCTACTCATCATCCCCAACCAGCATGTAAAGTTTCAGGGCAATAGCTCAAATAGTTTTTGAGATATCTTGCTTACAAGATTTCATAGTATTTTTTGCAAAGGGGCATAACTCAAAAAAGGGGCATAATCCTGACGAGAAAAAAACACGGGTCAATTATTTTTTCATGAGGAATCCATATATGAAATTTCAAAAACCTAGCACCCATGGTTCTAAAGTTATGCTATGCAGTAAAAAGTGGGACGGACGTAAGGACGGAAGGACGGAAGGACGGACGGACGAACAGGGCAAAACCAATATGCCCCCACAACTTCTTCGAAGTTGGGGGCATAAAAACAGAAGTAGAGCCAATGATCAGGAATTGATACAATTAACCAACAGCTCCCATCAGAGACACCAAAGGGAAAGAAACACATGAAGCAACATGACTCCCAACGGAAACACCAACAGCAGAAAGCCAAAAGGACAGTTACTTTCCCACAAAATGGCCCAAAGGCTATCCAAAATAAAATAATATAAGCGACACAAACACCCAAAGACAAACCATGACAAAAAGAAACCACGGCAGAAGACCGCCTTGGAACGGTCAGCAGAAACAAATTCAACTGGGGGAGCTTAAATCGATTTTACCTGGCCACAATCCTCGCCCTTACATCCGTCCGTTTTAAGACAAATAATTTGTTCAGTCCGCATGAAGACTGAGGTGAGCTGGCATGTCAGTTGATGGATGTTGCTAAGCAGGGTTTGGAAATGTGTTTTTAAAAGGGAGACTGAGGTGATCTGGCATGTCAGTTGATGGATGTTGGTGAGCAGGGTTTGGAAATGTGTTTTTATATGAAGACTGATGTGATCTGGCATCAGTTGATGGATGTTGCTGAGCAGGGTTTGGAAATGTTTTTTCTTTTTCTTTTTTTTTTTCTCCCATTACTGCTACTTGCTCACATCTGAGCATTACGAGCAGGATTTCCTTGGTGGTAACCAGTACTTTTTTCTTTTTTTTTTAAGCAATGTGGATGCAGTGCCTTACTCAAGAACTTTGGTCAGGGTGAGGCTCGAACCCCCAACCTCTTGATCACTAATCCGATGGGCTACCACTGCACCAAAGCACTTTTATATGAAGACAGGTGATCTGGCATATCAGTTGATGGATGTTGCTGAGCAGGGTTCGGGCATGTGTTTTTATATGAAGACTGAGGTGATCTGGCATGTCAGCTGATGGATGTTGCTGAGCAGGGTTTGGAAATGTGATTTTATATGAAGACTGAGGTGATCTGGCATGTCAGTTGATGGATGATGCTGAGCAGGGTTCGGGCATGTGTTTTTATATGAAGACTGAGGTGATCTGGCATGTCAGCTGATAGATGTTGCTGAGCAGGGTTTGGAAATGTGATTTCATATGAAGACTGAGGTGATCTGGCATGTCAGCTGATGGATGTTGCTGAGCAGGGTTTGGAAATGTGATTTTATATGAAGACTGAGGTGATCTGGCATGTCAGTTGATGGATGTTGCTGAGGAGGGTTCGGAAGTGTGTTTTTATATGAAGACTGAGGTGATCTGGCATGTCAGTCGATGGATGTTGTTGAGCAGGGTTTGGAAGTGCATTTTTATATAAAGACTAAGGTGATCTGGCATGAGATATATTTGTTTGAATTGGGGTTAAACGTCCCAGTCAGCACTATTTAGGTCATTTTGGAGATGTTGCTTCCAATTTTTTGGGACTTTTAGCTGAAATGACATCACAAGCTCTGCCCCCCAATGAAACCAGAAGGCTTATATGCGTTGGACGATCTGACTCATACTGCTATGCCTGGGCAGGCTTTGTCCTTCTAAGCGTTTTGCCAGTACTCATGCGTGGTCAGATTCAGCTCTGTGGGGAAGCACCATGCAGGCCAATCCATTTCTTCAAGCCCCAATTGAGGGGGGCTATAGGCATGAGATATAGCATTTTGTATTGGTGATAATACCTCATAATTAACTGAAGACTCAGACTGTTTATCTTGAGAAATACTTGTTTCACCTGGACCCGACTTCTGTGATGCTGTATCAACAGTTTGTGACGGGAGAGTCACGGGCGAGTTATTCACTGGAGGGTTGCTCGTGGGATTTGGAAAACCTTCAGACTGTTTATCTTGAGAAATACTTGTTTCATCTGGACCTGACTTCTGTGATTCTGTATCGACAGTTTGTGACTTGTGAGGCACAGGCGAGTTATTCACTTGAGCTTTGCTTTTGGAATCTGGGAAACCTGCAGGTGGCCCTTTCTTCAACACAGCTTTTTTCACAACTCGAAACCTAATCATACTGGCTTTCAGTGCATTGGCAAGTATGTCTAGAGCTCTGAAACAAACATAATTGTTTAATAAACTAAACAATTTATGATAAAACTCTATTAACCCTTATCTTGCTGTTCACGACAACCCTATCTTTGGAAACAGTGTAGATCCAGATCAGATGGCTTCTGAAGAAGCCATCTGATCAGGATATACACTGTTTGACATTCAATTTATGAATTTGTAGGAATTTTATATGTATTTACATCAAGTAATTTGATTGGTTGATAGACAGAAATGGGTGTGGCTTAAATGAATATTCAGCAAGATAAGGGTTAATCATTCTGGAGCAGACAATCAACATGTACTTTTTTTTTATCAGAGAAAAATGTTTGCCATTTCATGTGAATGTTCTGATTTGTTTTTGGTTGTGGTAGTGGGTGGGGGAGGGGGGTTACAGCCCTTTCAAGATATTTCACTCACATTAAGCTGATTGTTAATCAGGCATGGGTGAAAACTGGAGTACCTGGAGAAAAACCATCTGACTTTCTGATGCAGAACTTGTCGTCTCACATGTGATCCAAGCCAGGCTCAAACCCACACCAGTGAGAGAGCTAATGATAAAGAGTCAGCACCCTTATTCACAAGGCCACAGAGGCCCATCTGAATCATCTGATAGCAGACATATTCACACATGATGATGTCAAGACTAATTTTCTCCAAAATCAGAAAATAGATAATCTGTAGATACCATCTGCTAGTCGTTTTTAGCACCTGAAGAAGTTAAGGAAAAGTTTTTGTTTTGTTTTGATATAGATAGACTCTTTGCCTCCACTTCTATTTTGCCTTCTCCTCGAGAAAGAAAATAGTAAGAGCCAATGAAAACAATCGTAAGATTTCAATTTTATACATAAGGGTTTCAAGGTATTCAATGTGTGGTCAAAATAAGTTGACATACAATAACGTTTATTGCAACACTTCAAACTGATGCAGCTTTTCTTTTTCCAATGTGTTTTTCCTTCGAAGAGGAATCTATCTTGCCACTGATACCAAAAATTATTTGTAAAATGAGCTTTGACTGGATGCCTTTCATACTGATAGCCAAGTTTCATTGGGCGACAGGGCTTGAGATGTCATTTCATCTCAATGTCGGGTAAAAGTCCCACAAAATTGGAAGCAACGTCTCCAAAATAACCTTTACAGTGTTGACGGGGACGATAAACCTCAAATCAACCAACCAAACCAACCAACTGATAGCCAATGAAAATTGACCTTTCATTTTGCAATGAGAGTAAGCCAAGTACCATAACTCTTATCTTGTTAAGGTATAAGAGCCTGCATTACCGAACAGAACCGCGAACAATACATCGAATTGCCGATTTTTTAAAAACACCGATCGTAAGGTCGTAATGCAGACATTTGTTTGTTTGATTTGAGGTTTATCGTCCCCGTCAACACTGTAAAGGTCATTTTGGAGAAGTTGCTTCCAATTTAGTTGGACTTTTACCTGACATTGAGATGAAATGACATCTCAAGCCCTGTCACCCAATGAAACCAATAGAGTTTATTAGCATGGACGGTCCGCCCCGCAACGCAGTTCCTGGACAGGCTAAGATCCTCTAAGCGGTTTACCAGTACTAGTGTACGGGCCGGATTCCGCTCTGCCTGGAAGCATCATGCAGCCCATACATTTCTTCAAGCCCCTATGGGCGGGGGCCGCGTAATGTAGACATAAAAATAGTAAGCCTTACAACCAAATCGTAAGGGTAGGCAAGTCTGAATACAGATTAACAGCTTAGTAAACACATGTCCTCTGAAAGGAGAACTTTGAGCTGAATACATTATGTTGCCATTGACACACAAGTGCCTTTCTTAAGGGGAATGCATGCACCATAAGGGGAGGGAAATCATTCAACATATTTGTCTCCCATGATAATAGTCGTCAACACTCACAAGAAAGAATTTGTTCCTAAGTCAACTTTTAAAGGAAACAAGGAGCAAATTCTTTCCTTTAGGAGTAGAACCCTTTTTCCTTGTGACAGAGTTTATAGAAAAGCATACACAAAGTCCCAAAAGTTGTCTCCCTTCGAAAAATGGCAGAAAATCTGCCCGGTGTATCCATTCCCCTTAACCCTTGTCCTGCTGAATATTCATATATGCCACACCCACTACCGATTATCAACCAATCAGATTACTTGATGCAAATTATTACAACAAATTCACAACCTGAATGACAAACAATGTAGATCCTGATCAGATGGCTTCTTCAGAAGCCATCTGATCTGGATCTACACTGTTTCAAAGAAAAGGCATATCCGGGTTCAGCAGGACAAGGGTTAAATTTATAGGAAGTAGAAAATTTGCTCTTTCACAATCTCGTTGAAAGATTGTTGCCATAGCCAGTACTGATCAAACCTGTGACCTGCTGATCACCTGTCTGATGTACATTCTTACCTTGAACATAGCAATAGATAAGGTTGGTATTTTGTGAAAACTCAAGGATAGCTTTGGGCAATTCTCTATATATATCTATGTTGTAGAAACTATCAAGTATCACAAAATATTCACCTTATCCGGTGCTATGCCATGAAACCTGTGAAAAAGAAAACAGGCAGAACAGTGCAATCACAGTTCAGATTCTGCACAATGCTGCATCTGATCTGGGCCTACACCATTTGCTAACAGAGACACCACAGGGAATGATACACAAACATGAAATAACTATACCGTAATGGTCTATGGGTGGAGCTCTGAACAGTTTCTCAAATATTTGTGTTTTTTGTGAAGTGGCAGGGTGAGCATAGCCCGGGCACACCCCAGTTGACCCCTAGGTTGGTATCACTGAATTTGTCTTATCATAAGGAACAAGAACATATATGGCATTTTATGAAGTGGAGGGGGATGGGGCATGGCCCCAGCCTGTGCAGGGGACCCCAGTTTGATGTCAATGAATGCGCCTTAACACAAGGAACAAAAATATATATATGATTTTGGGGTGGGGATCTGAATGGTTTCTAAGATATATGGTCTTTTGGGTGGAGCATGGACCAAGCACAACCTAAAAGTTTGTCAAAATATCTGCAAAGGTTTAGTAGTAAATGCCATGTTTCTATTTTCCTCATTATAAGTCTACACAAACTCTAAGTTGCCATAGCAACCAATTAATTAGCCGTTTTTCGTTAAAAATACAAACTTTCATTTCCCCAGCCCAAGGATGCTACAGAATCTGCCCAGTGGCTTCAGCATCTTTTGAAAGTATCAACATCACAAGACAGATGACGTCAGATGATGACGGCAGACAAATGCCTATTCTATAAGCTCCCCCGGAGCCTTTGGCCATGGTGAGCTAAAAATCTTCAGTTAGCTGTTTCCAGAACCATTTTATGAAGTGGTTGAAACAATAAACCAACACATCATGTACTACAATATGTGTATATAAGCATTCTTTTATTTTCTCCAGCTGTATGCATATAACGTGGATATGTGTGTTTGGTAGTGCAAGAGTGTAATTACATTACAGTATACTCAGACCTTGGAGAAATAGATTTAGCAAGTCAGACTGTCCAGGCAGATAAACCCTAGATGTCTCTTTAGACAGTGTAGCTCAAGATGTTATTTCATCTCAATGCCTGGTAAAAGTCCACAACATTGCAAGCAACGTCGCCAAAATGGTCTCAGTAGTGTTTTTGGGAACATAAAACCTCAACACAATAGAAGTGGAGGCAATGATCAGGAATCAATACAATCAACCCACAGCTCCCATCAGAGACACCAACAAGAGCTCCGCAAGCGGGGCATTATACGCCCGTGGCAAATTCATATTTGTTAGACTGAAACCTGAAAACAGTATTCATTGATGGTGGAACTATTTTTCAAGTTTCAATGGGTGACAGCAAATGCAAGAAGAGCATGCACAGTGCCAAGCCAGAGCTAGGGCATCACAGAGCTTTCTTCCTTTTCCCTGTATTGCTCTTTCCACAGCAGACAGCTTAGAACTAGAATTAATCTCATCAGTTATTTACAACACATAAAAACGAGCACTTATAGCATTATCGGATGAAAACTGTAGCAGGAGTTATCCGGAAACGAAAATGTTTACAAAAATTTCAAAGGGAAATTACTCTCTTAATATTTGGCGGACGATAATTCTCGAAACTTTACGCACATCTACACATCATGGTCTTACTACCTACCAAGTTTCAGCTTGATCGGATGAAAACTGTAGGATGAGTTATCCGGAAACGAAAATGTTTACAAAAATTTCAAAGGGGCATAACTCTGTTAATATTTGGCGGACGTTGATTCTCGAAACTTTACGCACATCTACACATCATGGTCTTACTAACTACCAAGTTTCAGCTTGATCGGATGAAAACTGTAGGAGGAGTTTTCCGGAAACAAAAATGTTTACAAAAATTTCAAAGGGGCATATCTCTGTTAATATTTGGCGGACGTTGATTCTCGATACTTTATGCCCATCTACACATCATGGTCTTACTACCTACTAAGTTTCAACTTGATCGGATGAAAACTGTAGGAGGAGTTATCCGGAAACGAAAATGTTTACAAAAATTTCAAAGGGGCATATCTCTGTTAATATTTGGCGGACGTTGATTCTCGATACTTTATGCCCATCTACACATCATGGTCTTACTACCTACTAAGTTTCAACTTGATCGGATGAAAACTGTAGGAGGAGTTATCCGGAAACGAAAATGTTTACAAAAATTTCAAAGGGGCATAACTCTGTTAATATTTGGCGGACGTTGATTCTCGAAACTTTACGCACATCTAAACATCATGGTCTTACTAACTACCAAGTTTCAGCTTGATCGGATGAAAACTGTAGGAGGAGTTTTCCGGAAACGAAAATGTTTACAAAAATTTCAAAGGGGCATAACTCTGTTAATATTTGGCGGACGTTGATTCTCGAAACTTTATGCACATCTACACATCATGGTTTTACTACCTACCAAGTTTCAACTTGATCGGATGAAAACTGTAGGAGGAGTTATCCGGAAACGAAAATGTTTACAAAAATTTCAAAGGGGCATAACTCTGTTAATATTTGGCGGACGTTGATTCTCGAAACTTTACGCACATCTACACATCATGGTCTTACTACCTACCAAGTTTCAGCTTGATCGGATGAAAACTGTAGGAGGAGTTATCCGGAAACGAAAAGTTTACGGACGGACGGACGCCGACCCCATAACATAATACGACCGTTTTTTTCAAAACGGGCGTATAAAAATGGAGAAACACAAACATGAAACAACAGACCCTAATGGAAACATCAATAGCGGAAAGCCAAAAGGACAGTTACTTTCCAACAAAATGGCGAATAGGCTATCCACAATGAAATAATATAAGCGACAAAAACACTCAAAGACAAACCATAACAAAAACAAGCAAATTCGTTGAATTGATATCCCCCGCCGAATGGGTTTTTTGTGTAGAATGGCAAGAAAATATATCTGGCCAAAATTGAGGATGGTTCTAAGAAGCAAACTAGAAACAATGAGGAAGGGCCCCGCTGAACATTTACTCCCTGGATGAGAGGCTGTACCCTGACCTACTGACCTAATTATCAGTAGAGATTAACTTGTCTGTCAAAGTTGAGGTTTATTTACCTGTTATGTGGTTTCAAGGATACCAAAATAAAATTCGCGAATATTAAAAAAACCCGATATAATCACCGAATAGACAAAATTCCTCAATTTCAATCATTTAAGGGGAAATAACTCTGGATAAAAAAGTCAATCCAGGTCAATCCGAAAAAAAAATTGTGCGTGCATCACGGCAGCATAATAATACGTATTTATTTCAAGTTTCATTTTATTCCATGCAATAGTTGCTGAGAAGCGGTTCCAGACAAAGTGAGACGACGAAAAATCCAGAATTTTAATCATTTAAGGGGCCATAACTCTGGGTGTAAAAAGTCAATCCGAAAAAAATTTGTGCGTGCATCACCACAGCATAATAATACATATTTATTTCAAGTTTCATATAATTCCATGCAATAGTTGCTGAGAAACAGTTCCCGACAAAAAAGTGAGACGACGAAAAATCCAGGATTACAATCATTTAAGGGGCCATAACTCTGGATGTAAAAAGTAAATCCGGAAAAAAAATGCGCGTGCATCACCACAGCATAATAATACATATTTATTTCAAATTTCATTTAATTCCATGCAATAGTTGCTGAGAAACGGTTCCGGACAAAGTGAGACGACGAAAAATCCAGAATTTCGATCATTTAAGGGGCCATAACTCTGGATGTAAAAAGTCAATCCAGAAAAAAATTGTGCGTGCATCACCGCAGCATAATAATACATATTTATTTCACGTTTCATTTAATTCCATGCAATAGTTGCTGAGAAACAGTTCCGGACAAAGTGAGATGACGAAAAAATCCAGAATTTCAATCATTTAAGGGGCCATAACTCTGGATGTAAAGAGTCAATCCGAAAAAAAATTGTGCGTGCATCACTGCAGCATAATAATACATATTTATTTCAATTTTCATTTAATTCCATGCAATAGTTGCTGAGAAACGGTTCCGGACAAAGTGAGACGACGAAAAATCCAGAATTTCAATCATTCAAGGGGCCATAACTCTGGATGTAAAAAGTCAATCCGAAAAAAAATTGTGCGTGCATCACCACAGCATAACAATACATATTTATTTCAAGTTTCATTTAATTCCATGCAATAGTTGCTGAGAAACGGTTCCGGACAAAAAAGTGTGACGGACGGACGGAAGGACGGACGGAAGGACGGATGGACGGAAGGACGGACAGACGGACGGACGGACAACGCCAAAACTATATCCCTCCGCCTTCGGCGGGGGATAATAAACCGCGACAGAAGAACAGCCTTGGAACGGCCAGCAGAAATGAATTCCACTAGGGGGCTCAAATCGATTTTATGTGGCCATAATCCTTGCCCTTACTTCCGTTGCGATTTAGACAAATAATTTGTTCAGTCTGCATGAAGGCCTCCTAACTCATCAGTGCAACATCTCCGTGAACACAAATAATAAAAAAAAAACACAGAGATAGGCACACAGGATAGCCAGCTTGTTCATGTACCTTGTCTTTACAACAAATGTCTGCTAACATGGACACTTACTTTTGAAAAGAGACCTTCTGAAGATCCTGGCCGTTTATTTCCACAATCCAGTCATCTAGCCTTAGACGACCATTTCTATGGACTTGTCCCCAAGGCTGAATATCTTGCACCCTTACGCCACACTCCCTGTAAACATACAACGTATGATAAACAAATTGACTTACAGCAAAATAAATAAGAAAAAAAAAAAAAGACGAAAGTTACACCTATTTTGAAAGAGAAATCTATACAATTCAAACCTATTGCTGGACAGGATAGCCAGCTTGTATATGTACCTTGTCTTTACAACCTGAAATTTGAAACGGAAATGTCAGTGTTGAGGGAACTTTAAACCTCAAGCAAAATCTGAAATTTTGAAATTTGTATCTGTAAGGTTAGGTCATGAGTATGGTTGAGGGTCTTTCATCATTGAATGAAAATCCTCTGTACAACATAATCCTACAGGATGGGAACACCTCTGTAAAACACAATCCTAATACTAGACAAGATAATCAGCTTGTTCCTTGTCTCCTCTACTGGGAAATTTCTCATAAAATTGGTAGCAACATCTCCAACTGATTTAAATAGTGTTGACAGGGATGTTAAACCGCAAATCAAAACAAACAAACAATTTCTGAGTTTGTGGTATTGAGAGTAAGGTTGGGTCACAAACATGAATGCTGATAGTGCTGAAATTTTTTCTTTGAACAGTATTTATCATGGTTATAATAAATTAAACCACTTTAATCCTTGTCCTGCTGAACCCTAATATCTTAGCTGTCAAACAATGTAGATCCAGATCAGATGGCTTCGATCGAAGCCATCTGATCAGGATCTGCATTGTTTGTCATTCTGATTGTGAATTTGTTGCAATAACTTGCATCAATTAATCCGATTGGTTGATAATTGGTAGTGGGTGTGGCATATTTAAATATTCAGCAGGCCAATGGTTAAGTTGGGGTAGGAGCAAAAAATCTTCTGAGTTTTGAAACCGGTGAGCTAAGAAGACTGTTGCAGTCCATGTACATCAGCCTCTTTAGATTACTGTTCATTTTAACAGGGTTTTCGATATAATACAGGAATCAACCATGGTTTATCATGCATTAACATTTGCCTAGGCCCGAGAAAGCTATTTGAACACGAGGCCACTAATATCTTCAAAGGGATCCGGCAAATGTTAATGCAATGTTAAAACCATGGTTCATCCATTTTCAAACAGCAAGGGATTTTTCCGATTTGAACTTGGCTTTTGTTGTTTGGGCTTTCGGTCCATTTGACAATGGCTTCAAATAGCCATCCACACAGTTATTTATGCAAGAACAAGGTTTAAACACTTATCCCATACAATTTAAAGATGATGTACTTTTTTGAGGCGGATACCAAAAATATTTCATTGAGTGTGTTGAAAAAATCCAAAATTTCACCAGTGCTAAGCAAAATGAAAGTTCGGATTTTTTCAACACATGAGATGGAATACTTTTGGTATCCAATGAAAAAAAAATAGATTTTCTTTTTATTTTATAATTTTATAGGACATTTACGGTAATTGATCAATCATATCGTATGTCACAATTTTGATCTGACTATGACATCACAACTGTCAGTTTCAAAACATATACACATAGCCATTTTGAATACAGCATCTTTTACAGTTCAAAGAGTGCTTTTCAAGGTATTTTACAGAATTATTTTATAGATAATTGAATTTGTTGAGAAAAAGTGGTCCGGGCTGCTCCTGTGAAAATAACAAGGTCAAGTTATTTTTCAAAGTGTGAAAATATATATTTTCAGAGTGTGAAAATATCATTTTTATTTGTTTCAGATATGCATTGAGTTCACTGCAGAGTATAAAATAATGACAATATAAGCTTTGCACAGCTGGATGTCTGCCTGGGTAACGCAACATTAACTAATGACAATAGTTTTGAACAATCTAGTCCTGCCTGGGTTACTTTACACTGTAAAAAATGACATCATTAGCTTTGAACAACTAGGCCCCATTTCATATCAACTGATGACACCATTAACTTTGAGCAAAAAGACCCTACTTCACATTAACTGATGACACCATTAGCTTTGAGCAACTAGGCCCTACTTAACATTAACTGATGACACCATTAGCTTTGAGCAACTAGGCCCTACTTAACATTAACTGATGACATCATTAACTTTGTACAACTAGGCCCTACTTCACATTAACTGATGACATCATTAACTTTGTACAACTAGGCCCTACTTAACATTAACTGATGACACCATTAGCTTTCAGCAACTAGGCCCTACTTAACATTAACTGATGACATCATTAATTTTGTACAACTAGGCCCTACTTAACATTAACTGATGACATCATTAGCTTTGTACAACCAGGCCCTACTTAACATTAACTGATGACAGCATTAGCTTTGTACAACTAGGCCCTATTTAACATTAACTGATGACATCATTAGTTTTTACTTAGCATTAACTGATGACAACATTAGCTTTGATCAACTAGGCCCTAGGCTATTTAATATTAAATGAGGACATCATTAGCTTTGTTGGCCCCTGCCCATTGGGGCTTGAAGAAATAAATGGGCTGCATGATGCTACCACGCAGAGCTGAATCCGACCGCACATGAATACTAGTAAACCGCTCAGATCTAAGTCTGCCCAGGCCAAGTGGTGCATGTCAGACCATCCATGCTAATGAACCCTATTGGTTTCATTGGGCGACAGGGCTTGAAATGTCATTTCATCTCAATGTCGGATAAAAGTCCCAAAAAATTGGACGCAATGTCTCCAAAATGACATTTATAGTGTTGATGGGAACGTTAAACATCAAATCAAACAAAACAAACATTAGCTTTGTACAACTGGGCCCTATTTAAAACTGTGTGTGTGTGTGAATTCGGGTTTAATGTCGCTTTGAACAATTTTTCAGTCATATCACGATGGTGTCTGGTTGCGACAGGGAGCTCAATGCTCACTTTTATAGTGCTGCCTCACTGAAGTATCATGTCCCAGACACATTACATGATTCACACCCAGTCACATTATCTTGACACTGGGTCGACCAGTCCTAGCTCTACCCCGTAAATCTGAGTGCCAAGCGAGGAGCAGCTAGTAACATTTTTAACGCATTTGGTATGTTGGGGCCTGGGATCGAACCCGTGACCTCCCTTCCCCAGAGCAGACACCCTACCAACTGAGCTATTGGGGCCGGTAATTTAAAATTAACTGATGACATCATAAGCTTCGAACAACTAGTCCCTACTTAACATTAACTGATGACATCATTAACTTTGAACAACTAGGCCATACTTAACACTAACTGATTACATCATTAGCTTTTACTTAAAATTAACTGATGACATCATAAGCTTTTAACAACTAGGCCCTACTTAACATTAACTGATGACATCATTAGCTTTGTACAACTAGGCCCTATTTAACATTAACTGATGACATCATTAGCTTTGAACAACTAGGCAAGACTTAAAATTAACTGATGTCATCATTAGCTTTGAACAAGTAGGCAATACTTAACATTAACTGATGACAACATTAGCTTTTTACAACTAGACCCTAATTAACCATAACTGATGACAACATTAGCTTTGAACAACTAGGCCCTATTTAACATTAACTGATGACATCATTAGCTTTGTACAACTAGTCCCTATTTAATATTAGCTGATGACATAATTAGCTTTGAACATCTAGGCCCTACTTTACATTAACTGATGACATCATTAGCTTTGAACAACTAGGCCGTACTTAACATTAATTGATGATATCATTAGCTTTGAACAACTAGGCCCTACTTTACATTAACTGATGACATCATTAGCTTTGAACAACTAGGCCATACTTAACATTAATTGATGACATCATTAGCTTTGAACAACTAGGCCATACTTAACATTAACTGATGACATCATTAGCTTTGAACAACTAGGCCATACTTAACATTAACTGATGATATCATTAGCTTTGAACAACTAGGCCCTACTTAACATTAACTGATGACATCATTAGCTTTGTATAACTAGATATGTTCTAGAAAGGGTTATCAGTTGGAAGCAAGGAATACACCACAGAACAGGAAAATATGGAGTGTACATGTTTTCTGGGCCAAACTAGCTAGTTTTGGCCAATTAGGCCTCATCAGTGACCCTCAAATATTTTCAAAATTCAATAATGGGATCAATAATCCTGAAGGACAAGAAAATACAAACTACACTATGTAGGGCAGGGAGACATTTTACGGCTGCCACACATTGCCAGACACCAGCTGTAGTGACATTAAATTTTCTGTAGTGATGTTAAATATAGACCCTATTTAACATTAACTGATGACATCATTGGCTTTGAACAACTTGGCCATACTTAACATTAACTGATGATATCATTAGCTTTGAACAACTAGGCCCTACTTAGCATTAACTTATGACATCATTAGCTTTGTATAACTAGTTATGTTCTAGAAAGGGTTATCAGTTGGAAGCAAGGAATACACCACAGAACAGGAAAATATGGAGTGTACATGTTTTCTGGGCCAGACTAGCTTGTTTTGGCCAATAAGGCCTCATCAGTGACCCTCAAATATTTTCAAAATTCAATAATGGAATCAATAATCCTGAAGGACAAGAAAATATAAACTACACTATGTAGGGCAGGGAGACATTTTACGGCTGCCACACATTCCCAGACACCAGCTGTAGTGACATTAAATTTTCTGTAGTGATGTTAAATATAGACCCTATTTAACATTAACTGATGACATCATTAGCTTTGAACAACTAGGCCCTACTTTACATTAACTGATGATATCATTAGCTTTGAACAACTAGGCCCTACTTAACATTAACTGATGACATCATTAGCTTTGTACAACTAGGCCCTACTTAACATTAACTGATGACATCATTAGCTTTGTACAACTAGGCCCTACTTTACATTAACTGATGACCTCATTAACTTTGAACAACTCGGCCCTACTTAATAGTGAGTGATGACATAATTAGCTTTGAACAACTAGGCCATACTTAACATTAACTGATGACATCATTAGCTTTGAACAACTAGGCCCTATTTCATATCAACTAATGACCTCATTAGCTTTGTACAACTAGGCCCTACTTAACAGTAACTTATGACATCATTAGCTTTGTATAACTAGTTATGTTCTAGAAAGGGTTATCAGTTGGAAGCAAGGAATACACCACAGAGCAGGAAAATATGGAGTGTACATGTTTTCTGGGCCAGACTAGCTAGTTTTGGCCAATAAGGCCTCATCAGTGACCCTCAAATATTTTCAAAATTCAATAATGGAATCAATAATCCTGAAGGACAAGAAAATATTAACTACACTATGTAGGGCAGGGAGACATTTTACGGCTGCCACACATTCCCAGACACCAGCTGTAGTGACATTAAATTTTCTGTAGTGATGTTAAATATAGACCCTATTTAACATTAACTGATGACATCATTAGCTTTGAACAACTAGGCCCTACTTTACATTAACTGATGATATCATTAGCTTTGAACAACTAGGCCCTACTTAACATTAACTGATGACATCATTAGCTTTGTACAACTAGGCCCTACTTAACATTAACTGATGACATCATTAGCTTTGTACAACTAGGCCCTACTTTACATTAACTGATGACCTCATTAACTTTGAACAACTCGGTCCTACTTAATAGTAACTGATGAGTGATGACATAATTAGCTTTGAACAACTAGGCCATACTTAACATTAACTGATGACATCATTAGCTTTGAACAACTAGGCCCTATTTCATATCAACTAATGACCTCATTAGCTTTGTACAACTAGGCCCTACTTAACAGTAACTGATGACATCATTAGCTTTGTACAACTAGGCCCTACTTAACATTTACCAATGACACCATTAGCTTTGTACAACTAGGCCCTACTTTACATTAATTAATGACAACATTAGCTTTGTACAACTGGGTCCAGATGTATTTGTATGTCTGAACTGAAAAAATATATATTCTATATACATAGAGAGAGAGAATCTACAGTTACTGTAATGATTCTAAGTTTTGGGACAGATAGGCCTAAGCAAACAGTGCAGTACCCATATCAGAGTGTCCCTGAAGGAGCAGTTTGATCATGGTCTACACTGTTTGCCATTTGGTCTGCACCTTTTGGCCTCCTTGCAGGATCATGAATCAAATTTGTTAAAATTTAAGGAGAATAACAGCCAGTCCTCAAGGTGTCAGAAATTTTAGGATCTTTACGGTATATATATATATTCTGTTTATTCGCACATTACACCTCATGAAACTCACCTGCCATCTTCAGTGAAATAAGGCACCACATATACACCCAGAGCAGACCCATCATTCCTTAAACAAATCAAGATGGTGTCCTTCCCCCTGAAAAATAAGCATAAATAAATATGTGAATGCCTCACAATAAAAAATACACGTTCCATCAATCATCCCACCCCTGCCCATCGGGGTCTGGAGAAATAAGATTTGGCTGCATGGTGCTTCCGGGCAGAGCTGAAACCGACCGAACTTGAGTACTGGTAAACAGCTTAGGTCTAAGCCTGCCCAGGAAAAGTGATGCGAGTCGGACCGCTCCTTAAACCCTAGCGGTTTCTACAGGCGGTAGGGCTTGAGATGTCATTTCTTCTCAATGTAGGGTAAAAGTCTCACATAATCGGAAGCAAATGTCTCCAAAATGATCTTAATAGTGTTGACGGGGACGTAAACCTCAACTAAGCAAAATCCAACAATCATCAAGTCACATGGAACTTATAATTCATATTTAATAATAATCAACTTATTTACAGTCAGTAAACATTTAGCACTAGTACAAATCTTCCATGTAGCCCTCTTTTCCTGGGTAGGAACCAGTACTAAGCAATGTGGATAATCTCATGCTAAAGGAAACACAACCGGCAACCTCTTGATCTCAAATCTGATGCTTAACCACTGCACCACAGGGCTCCTGTCAATCATCTGGTAACATGGTGTTACATTTACCAGTCAAATAGCATTCAAGGCAACATCAGTGAACCACGAAATACAGAACATACTGTAATGACCCTAAGTATTGGGACAAAAAGGCCTAACCAAACAGTGCAGACGATGATCAGACTGCTCCTACGGTCTGATCAGGGTATGCAATGTCTACTTAGGCCTTTCTGTTCCAATACTTAACCCTTATCTTGCTGTTCACGACAACCCCTGTCTTTGCAAACAGTATATATCCAGATCAGAAACACTTGCACTTTTTAACTAGTTCAAGTTCTCAAATTTGATTACATTGTATGGATTTACATATTCAGCATAAATCTTTGACCTACTTATGCTCAGCATGTGGAGGCTGAGGAGATAATGCCCTAGCCTCAGTAGTCTGTCTGGGCTTCTCTCTTTCACCTTCCTGAGGGTCCTTAGAGTCAGGTGTGGTGTCTGTTATCCCACTCATTGGCTCCTTCCTCGCAGTCACAACCTGCAATATATTTTAATCCAGTTCAAACTGAGTAGGTTTTTTGCCCTATATATAAAAAGAAGTCCATTTTGAAATTTGAAGTTGTGTCTTGTTCATAATTTTAGAAATTTCTTTAACCCTTAAGATGCCGAGAAAAACTACATCTGAAAATGTTGTCTGCTTATGTCTTCTGCTGAATCTTCTTGCAAAAATTTTCAATCGCCCCCGCCCATAGGGGCTTGAAGAAATATATGGGCTGCATGATGCTTCCACACAGAGCTGAATCTGGCCCGCACACTAGTACTGGTAAACCGCTTAAGAGGGTCTAAGCCTGTCCAGGAACCGCGGTGCGAGGCGGAACGTCCATGCTAATAAACCCTATTGGTTTCATTGGGTGACAGGGCTTGAGATGTCAATGCATCTCAATGTCGGGTAAAAGTCCCACAAAATTGGAAGCAACGTCTCCAAAATGACCTTTACAGTGTTGACGGGGACATTAAACCTCAAATAAAACAAAAAAAAACAAACAAAAATTTTCAAAATGTTTTTTTTTTCATTTAGGCATACAGTGTGGATCCTGATCAGACTGCTCCTAACAGTGTGGACCCTGATCAGACTGCTCCTAGAGGAGCAGTCTGATCTGGGTCCACACTCTCTGCAAAAATGAGCTTTAAAGAAACAGCAGGTGACAAAGCAGACGACAATTGTCCAGATTGGCATTTTATTGGTGAAGAAATGATTGAGGGATTTGCAAGCATTCTTGCGCATTTGATGTGACCCTGAACACTGTTTGTCAGTGTCACATTTTGGTGATTCCTGTATGAAATAGGTTTGACCTACTTCATACCCTTAAATGAATACCGTAATGTAAATGATCCCACGTATTGGGGCATATAGGCCTAAGTCTGTAGTCTGATCAGGGTCTACACCGTTTGCCTTTCTGTCTGCACAATTTGGACTCCTTGCTGGATCGTGAAACAAATTTGTCAACATTTTAGGAGAACTAGAATTTGTTTTTCTACAGAAACACAGATGTTTCCCCCCTTTATGACCTCCTAAGTATGACCATGACATTGGAGGTATTGACCTGGACCTTGAGTGCAACACATCATCTAATGAAGTTGAACATTTCTGCAAAGTAACTTTAAGAAGTTCATTGAGAAATAAGAAAGTTATTGATGGTACACGAAAAAAGCCCTTTTTTGACCTCTAAGTATGACCTTGGAGGTACCTACCTGTCTTACATGCGACACATCATCTCATGATGGTTAACATTTCTGCCATTTATTTTCAAAATCCATCAAGGAAAAACAAAGTTACTGACCGAACACGAAAAAAACCTTTTTGACATTTGACCTTTAAGTTTGACCTTGACCTTAGAGATACCAACTTGGATCTTGAGAGCAACACATCGTCTCATGATGGTTAACATTTCTGCTAAGGAATTTCATACATTTTACTCCATCAAAGAATAAGAAAGTTATTGACCATACACAAAAAACAGGCCCCTTTTTTGATGATGATGATGATTTCCTGTTTAACGGCGCGTCAACCCTCATTGTGGGTCATAAGCGTCAATCGGTTATTAACCTTTTTTGTACCAAATGGAATCTTCCTCCTTATATATAGCAGGAGTCCATTTCAAAATTTAGGGGTGTCAGGTTGTGTTTTCTTCAAAATGACTGAACTTTTAGCAAAAAGTGTAGGCCCTGATCAGACACCGCGTTCTGCGGTGTCTGATCTTGGTCTTCACTGTTTGTCAGGGTACCCGTTTTGGGGTTTCGGTACCAAATGGGTTAAGGTTATTAAAAGCCCCTATTTTGACCTTTGACCTCTAAGTATGGCCTCGACACTGGAGTCAGGGGCCTTGTTCTTGCACACGACACATTGTCTAATGAAGGTGAACGTTTCTGCAAGGTTACTTTAAAAAGTCCACCCAGAAATAAAAGTCATTATACATGTATGCTGTAATGAATGAATAATTTAAGAACTTGTTTCTCCACTCTCTTATATCATGTCTCCAGATAAGGCAAACTTGAAAGTACTGATATTTTTCTTCTTTCTGCACAAAAACGTATGTTGTGGGTACTCATTACAAGCGCCTTGGTGGGTATTCATTAGAAGTACCTCTAATGAATAACCACAACATGGGCCACTATGCTTACCAGAGCTCAGGCAGGCACTGCCCACTGGGAGCCATGTATGGTTTTAATTTATGGAATATAAAGTTTCCCAACCAAACCCCCTTTGAAATGAGCACCCATGTGGACTCTGTATCTGAAATATTAGGCCTTTTATGAAGTGGATGGGGTTGGGTATAGGCCTAACATAGCCCAGGTGGGTATCACTGAATGCGTCTAATCATAAGGAATAAGAATATATATGGTTAAGGGTTGAGGATCTGTACAGTTCCTGAGATATAAGGCCTTTTAGGCTGTGGAAGGGTTAGGACACAGCCCTGGCAGACCCAAGGAAAGCCAAGATTGTTGTCACTGAATGTGTTTTATTATTAGGACAAATAATATACTGTTCATAACTAGAACTGTCAGAGGATCTGACTATAGCCCCGCTATAGCCCTGTCAGAGGAGAAAGACTCATGAATTAAAGGTAAAGACTTGTGAGAGGGTTAAATCCCTAACAAGGTAATTACGCCTTATAGACTTTTCGCGTTATTAGATCTGAAAAACAGTCTAAGTTAAAAAATAAGTTTTGGATAATGAAAAAACCACATGCACATCTTAAGACCTCTTTGAAAACACCTGAAAAGTTTCAAAGGATCGGCCTAGAACTGTAAGAGGAGTTGTGTTCACAAGGTAGCTACTCCCTATACATTTTAACATTAGAAGATCTCAAAAATTGTCTTAGTTAAAAAAGTGAAATAAGTGGAAAAAAATAATTTTAGGATAATGAAAAAAGCACATGCACATCTTCAGACCTGTATGAAAACACCTGTAAAGTTTCAAAAGGATTGACCTAGAACTGTAAGACGAGTTGCGATCACAAGGTAGCTACTCCCTATACATTTTAACATTATCAGATCTCAAAAATTGTCTAAGTTAAAAAAGGTGAAATAAGTGAAAAAAAAATATTTAAGGATAATGAAAAAAGCACATGCACATCTTCAGACCTATATGAAAACACCTGTAAAGTTTCAAAAGGATTGACCTAGAACTGTAAGAGGAGTTGCGATCACAAGGTACCCACTATCCAATATTACAGACAGACAGACAGACGGAATTCCGGAAAAGCCAAATCCAATATAGCCCCCACTTTTTCAAAGCGGTGCTATAATAATAAAAAGTAAGAGATATTCGGGTTCCTTCGAGCCCATCAGCCTAACCATTAGGAATAATCAGGTATCAGGTATACCATGTCAATTGACTATCTTGAGTGTATATTCTATTGTTTAGCAGTATGATATTTATACTCGAGTGGCGTAGCACGGGGGCATAAATTGTACATGGGGTAGCATGTGAATTTTAACATTAGTGGCAAACCAGTTTATTGATGCGAGATTTCAATGAAACTTTCTGTATTGACTGTTGAAGTGTTGCATGAAACGATTTCATACACAAATTTGTTATTAGAACCATGATTCAGCTAACAGAGGCTCCACGGTGGAGACTCGCTGGCATGCTCCAGACTGGAAGTAAGCAGTTGCAGACACCAAATGTTATGAATACATCACAGTCAGTTGTTAGTTGACTTTAGGCACGCTATCGTAGGACAGGAGCAGTAGCAGATTTGCAGAGAAGTTGACGCCCAAAGAGTACTAACAGACGCGATGACAGCCTTGTTGTCAACCACACATAACTCAATCGGAGACTAACGTCAACAGATCTTCAGCAATACCTGCGCCGAGTAAGAGGGACTAATGTCTCTAGACAGACAGTCCGAAATCGCTTCACTCTTAGGGCATGGCATCCGCAAGTTGTACTGCTTTTGAAAGCTAGGCACAGAAGAGTACATTTTGCATGGTGTACACAGCGCAGATTGTGGAACATTAATCAAGTTCAGTGACGAATCCAGGTTTAATTTGGACTTTCATGATGGTGGTAGAAGTGTCTGGCGTCCTACTGGTGAACGTTATACAGACCCGGCTAAAGTTGCTCATGACCGATATGTAGCAGGGTCTGTTATGTTATGGGGTGGGATCACCATGACTGGAAAAACAGACTTACATGTATGCCAAGGCAGAGTTACAGGGCTGAGCTATAGTGATAACATGTTGACTCCTCACGTGATACCGTCTGCTTGACGTCATGGTCGTGGATTCATCTTTCAGGATGATAACGCTGGGGCTCATCGGGTATGCGTCATCAATGAGTACCTTCAACAGCCAAATATTTGAACAATACCATGGCCTGAGATGAGTCCAGACTTATTTCCCATTGAACACATATGGGGCATCCTCGGGTAATGAGTGCGAAGCCAAGATCCGCCTCCAAGAACCCTGGGTGAGCTTGGTGCAGCAATTCAAGAAGAGTAACGAAGGATCCCCGAGTTCTCAATTCCTAGACTAAATGGAAGTATGCGACCACTATGCATTGCCTGCTGTGACAATCAAGACGGTCCAACACGTTATTGAGGGCTTGTGAAAAATGACGTTGACGTTTAGAAGATGGGTCGCCATGTCGCTACATAAATATGTGATCATAGAAATTAATGTGTGGTTCAGTTAATGGATATTTGACAGTCCTTTGAATTAAATGTATCTTGGCCAGGTAACATTTTATTCGTTTCCCATTATTCAGCCTCAAAGTAAAATATCCCCTACTTTTTGTGAACAGTATATACTGTTTATGGGTTGGGATCTGAACAGCTTCTGAGAGATGATGCTATGTGACAGGTGAGCTAAAAAATTGAAAGTGAGTTTTAATTTTCATTTCTGAATGACCAAAGACCAAGGTCAGAGAATAACCTTGACCTTTAATACTCAAGTAGTTTCACTCACTAAATTAGCTAATAATTTGCTGTAATAGTTTCAGAAAATATATATATATATATATATATATATATTTTTTTTTTCCATATGAATGTCTATGCGACTAAATTTGACCTTGCGGAGCAAGAGCAGATTTCTGAAGTGTTTTACCTTTTAAGGGCAAGGGGGCCATATAGGTCAGGTGACCAAACTTGATGATTGGCATAAAATAGTTCAAAGCCATCTGAGGGTTATCATTTTGAACAAATTATGATGAGCTTCAATCCCCAATGCTACATACAAAGTTTCATGCCAAACTGGATATGATTTTTGAAAGGCTTTTAACTGATGGGCATGGTGCTTATCTTGGTCATGTGACCAAACTCATTCTAATTATGTCTTAGTTTCATTTCCTTGTTCCTGTAAGTGTTTATATGAAATTTGGTTACAAATAGCTTAGTGCTTTATGTTTGAATTTTTCAAAACTGAATGACCATGAGCCCAGGTCAAATATTGTTTGTTTGTTTGATTTGACGTTTAACGTCCCCGTCAACACTGTAAAGGTCATTTTGGAGACGTTGCTTCCAATTTTGTGGGACTTTTACCCGACATTGAGATGAAATGACATCTCAAGCCCTGTCGCCCAATGAAACCAATAGGGTTTATTAGCATGGACGGTCCGCCTCGCACCGCGGTTCCTGGACAGGCTTAGATCCTCTAAGCGGTTTACCAGTACTAGTGTGCGGGCCGGATTCAGCTCTGCGTGGAAGCATCATGCAGCCCATATACTTCTTCAAGCCCCTATGGGCGAGGTCAAATATTGACCTAGATCTTGAATACTCATGTAGTTTCATCCACACAATTTGGACTTTTTACGATACAAAATTCTATGTGACCAATTGATCTTGGCATAAAATAGGTCAAGGTCATCCGAGGCCTGAGGGTCATCATTTGAACAAATTATGATGGGCCTGAGTCCCCTATGCTACATACCAAGTTTCATGGCAATCAACCTACTGGTTCCTGGGGAGAAAAAAAATTGAAGGGTTTTTATCTTAAATGGGTATGGTGGCAATCTGGGTCATGTGACCAAACTCAATTTAATTAATTTTCATTTCCTTGTCCCTAAAGGCATTCACATGAAATTTGGTTACAAATTGCTTAGTGGTTTCTGGGGAAAATGAGTTAAAATTTTCATATCTGAATGACCTTTTGGCCAAGGTCAAATAGTGACCTTAAACTTGAATACTCATGTACTTTCATACACTGAATGGCTGACTGCATCTACCAATTTTCAGGCACATGCTGCAATAGTTTCCTAAAATACACAGTTTTCACTTTTCCCATACAAAAGTCTGTGTAACATAATTTTACTTTGGCTTAAAATTAGTCAAGGTCATCTGAGGGTCATCGTTTGAACAAATGTAGATGGGCCCCAGTCCGCAAAACTACATATACAGTTTCATGGCAATCGACCCACTGGTTCCAGAGCAGATTTTTGAAGTTTTTTACCATATATGGGCATGGCGGCCATCTTGGTCAAGTGACCAAACTGATTTTAATTAATTTTCATTTCCTTGTCTCTAAAGGCATTTACATAAAATTTGGTTACAAATGGCTTAGTGGTTTCTGAAGAAAATAAGTTCAAATTTTTACATCTGACTGACCATGAGCCAAGTCAAATAATGACCTTGATCTTGAATACTCATGTAGTTTCATCAACTCATTTAGTTAACTGCATCTACCATTTTCAGATCACAATAGGGTCTGAAAAATACAGTTTTGATTTTCTCCATACAAGTTTACGTGACCAAATTTGACCTTGGCGTAAAATAGGTCATGGTCATCTGAGGATCATCGTTTGAACAAACAAACTTTGATGGTCCAGATCCCCAATGCTACAAACCAAGTTTCATGGCAATCGGCCCACTGGTTCCGGAGAAGATTTTTTGAAGGGTTTTTATCATATATGGGTGATCTTGGTCATGTGACCTGGACCCCTGCTAACAAACTTATGTTCCCCCATCCCATGGATGCTCCACATGAAATTTGACTTCAATCGGCCCAGTGGTTTCAGAGGAGAAGATGTTTGAAAATGTTGACAGACAGACAACAGACAACAACAGAGCCATGCCATACTATAAGCTCACCTATGAGCCTTCGGCTCAGGTGAGCTAAAAATCAAACCCAGAGTGATGAGACAACATAGAACATGGTGTCTGATCAGGGTCTGCACTATTTGCTTAAGGGTTAAACAAAATACTTAAGTCCCTGTTAAGGACTATTTTCCAAGCCCAAGCTCAGATGTGAATGACCCATCGATGCTGTCAGTGCTTTGATTGCATTCTGTGGGTTTGTTATACATGTAGTTCATTTCGGATGGTCATTATTTTTGGGGGTTTTACGGCATTTTCAAATTTATTTCACTTATATCAAGCCGCTGATTAATTGGGTGTGTGAAAAATGGAGTAACTGGAGAAAACACCTGACCTTCTTTTGCAGAGATGGTTGCAGAACAGCGATTAAAGACCTAACATTTAAGTGTCAGCACTCTTACCCACTAGGCCATGGAAGCCCATGACAGATACCAGATGGTCATAATATCTGTCAGGGATTTTCCTAGTGCAGGTTTGGGGCAGATAACTGGCCCCTATTTTTTCCCAATTTAGAGACAGATGTTCCCAAATTTTACAACAAATTTCCCAATTTCTGATTTTGTGCTTCATTTGGATGAAAATTTCATGAAACATGATTTGTTTGTTTGTTTGATTTGAAGTTTTACGTCCCTGTCAACACTGTAAAGGTCATTTTGGAGACGTTGCTCTCAATTTTGTGGGACTTTTACCCGACATTGAGATGAAATGACATCTCAAGCCCTGTCGCCCAATGAAACCAATAGGGTTTATTAACATGGACGGTCCGCCTCGCACTGCGGTTCCTGGTCACGCCGGTGGGTCAGGCCTCAGATTCTATGACGGCTCCAACGTAAAGGCTTATTGAGAATTAGAGAGATCTAATTCAAGGTAATGTTGGTTGGTGCCTGATGCTCTGTCTCTGGTCGGGCTCATCGGAGTCTAACTGTTGGTTTTCTTTTGCTCCAGCATTTCAGTGGTTTCTTGCTGTCGAGTCCTCACCGTTGTCTCACCTCTGTGGTTCTTTGATTTTTGTGTTCACGGAGATGTTGCACTGATGAGTTAGGAGGCCTTCATGCGGACTGAACAAATTATTTGTCTAAATCGCGACGGAAGTAAGGGCGAGGATTGTGGCCACGTAAAATCGATTTAAGCCCCCCAGTGGAAATCTTCCACTGACCGTTCCAAGGCGGCTCTTCTGTGGCGATTTATTTATGTTGTTGTTTGTTACTTACTGTATGTATCACTTGTGTCTTTTGGTTTTGGATGGCCATATGGCCATTTTGTGGGAAAGTAACTGTCCTTATGGCCTTCCTTTGTTTGGGTTTCCATTATGGTCTGGTCGCTTAATGTTTGTATTTCTTTCCCTTTGGTGTCTTTTATGGGTGGAGTAAGTTAATTGTATCAATTCCTGATCTTTGTTTTACTTCTACTTAGATTCTCTAAGCGGTTAACCAGTACTAGTGTGCGGGCCGGATTCAGCTCTGCGTGGAAGCATCTTGCAGCCCATATATTTCTTCAAGCCCCTATGGGCGGGGGCGGTCATGAAACATGAACGAAAATTGACAAAGTTAGAGCTAATTTAAATTCCAAACTTTAAATATTAGCGAGCTGTTTTTCCCAAACCCAATGGCCCCTGGACCCTGATTATGAAGGGTAGGAAAATCTGACTGTACTCACATATAAGTACCATTATGAAAACACGCCTATACAAATACATTGTAAATAATGACAAAAAAAAAGCAAATATTTTAAGATGAAAAATTGTGATATTTTTCTTATTTCTGCTCAAAATAACGGTTGTGGGTAGTTAGAAGTAGAACCGCCTCACCAAGTTTTCTAAGAAGTACCCACAATCTAAATTTTAAAGCAGAAATAAGATTTACATATAAGGTCCCTGTGAACTTGTGCAGTTCAATGACTCAGAAGTATATAGGTATGTTGATGTAATGCAATGAACCAAAAATGCAATTTTTTTCCCTTATCTTGCTGTTCATGACAACTCCCCCTATCTTTGCAAACAGTGTACATCGCGATCAGATGGCTGATCAGGATCTACACTGTTTGGCATTCATTTTATGAATTTGTAGCAATAAATCACATCAAGTAATTTGATTGGTTGATAAGAAATGGGTGTGTCTTAAATGAATATTCAGCAAGATAAGGGTAAACCTCAACAGCTGAAAGCCTGTTTTTCTCAACAGAAAGTGGTGTTTATCACCACAGTTTTTCAATCTGATAACATTTTTGAAAAACCTTACCTCTGTTCCTTTGCTGCTCTTTGCTTCTTTATCTGTTCTGTTCTTAGCAGATCCCAGTTGATATGGAAAAATACCTTTTGGATTTATAAAAGGGTGATTGTCAACTGCCATTAAGGCCATAACAATTATTTTTTCATCATGTATATTTCCAGTCTTGTGATCTCTAACTGATTCAAGTGTATAAAATCTTTTTTTACAAATCTGACATTCACGACAGTATGATTGTTTTCTGTGTACTTTATTCCAATGGAATGTGAATTCAGTAAACGTGTTGAATGTTGTTCTGGGACAAGCAGCAACTGGACATGCTGTAGGCACTCCAGGCCAAAATGGGCACTTCTCGGGATATGAAAACTGCTTTACAGGTGTTCCAATATCCTCATTTTCAGAATCAGCTTTCAGTACCTTTGTTTTAATTTCCTTAGTCCCTTGCTTAAACTTTTCTGATTCTTTTGCATGACTTTCAAGGTCATCTTTGTTAACCTTGGTTTTCATTTCCTTTGCAGCATGCTTAGGAGATAATGACCCCTCTGTCTTGATTTTTGCAGACCCTAGCTGATATGGAAGATTACCTTTTGGATCTATAAAAGGGCAATTGTTTTTTGCCATTAAGGTCATAATGATCATTTTTCCATCATGTATATTTCCAGTCTTGTGATCTCTCACTGATTCAAGTGTATAACATCTTTTTTTACAAATCTGACATTCACGACAGTATGATTGTTTTCTGTGTACTTTATTCCAATGGAATGAGAATTCAGTAAATGTGTTGAATGTTGTCCTGGGACAAGCAGCAACTGGACATGCTGTAGGCACTCCAGGCCATAATGGACACTTCTCGGGATATGAAAACTGCTTTACAGGTGTTCCAATATCCTCATTTTCAGAATCAGCTTTCAGTACCTTTGTTTTCATTTCCTTAGTCCCTTGCTTAAACTTTTCTGATTCTTTTGCACGACTTTCAAGGTCATCTTTGTTCACCTTGGTTTTCATTTCATTTGCAGCATGCTTAGGAGATAATGACCCCTCTGTCCTGATTTTGGCAGAACCCAGTTGATATGGAAAAGTACCTTTTGGATCTATAAAAGGGTAATTGTTTATTGCCTTTAAGGCCATAATGATCATTTTTCCATCATGTATATTTCCAGTCTTGTGATCTCTCACTGATTCAAGTGTATAATATTTTTTTTTACAAATCTGACATTCACGACAGTATGACTGTTTTCTGTGTACTTTATTCCAATGAAATGTGAATTCAGTAAATGTGTTGAATGTTGTCCTGGGACAAGCAGCAACTGGACATGCTGTAGGCACTCCAGGCCATAATGGACACTTCTCGGGATATGAAAATTGCTTTACAGGTGTTCCAATATCCTCATTTTTAGAATCAGCTTCCAGTCCCTTTGTTATAATTCCTGTAGTCCCTTGCTTAAACTTTTCCGATTCTTTTGCCTGACTTTCAAGGCTGTCTTTGTTATCCTTGGTTTTCATTTCCTTTGCAGCATGCTTAGGAGTTAATGACCCCTCTGTACTGACTTTGGCAGAACCCACTTGATATGGAAAAGTACCTTTTGGATCTATAAAAGGGTAATTGTTTATTGCCTTTAAGGCCATAATGATCATTTTTCCATCATGTATATTTCCAGTCTTGTGATCTCTCACTGATTCAAGTGTATAATATTTTTTTTTACAAATCTGACATTCACGACAGTATGACTGTTTTCTGTGTACTTTATTCCAATGAAATGTGAATTCAGTAAATGTGTTGAATGTTGTCCTGGGACAAGCAGCAACTGGACATGCTGTAGGCACTCCAGGCCATAATGGACACTTCTCGGGATATGAAAATTGCTTTACAGGTGTTCCAATATCCTCATTTTTAGAATCAGCTTCCAGTCCCTTTGTTATAATTCCTGTAGTCCCTTGCTTAAACTTTTCCGACTCTTTTGCCTGACTTTCAAGGTTGTCTTTGTTACCCTTGGTTTTCATTTCCTTTGCAACATGCTGAGGAGTTAATGACCCCTCTGTACTGACTTTAGCAGAACCCACTTGATATGGAAAAGTACCTTTTGGATCTATAAAAGGGTAATTGTTTATTGCCTTTAAGGCCATAATGATCATTTTTCCATCATGTATAGTTCCAGTCTTGTGATCTCTCACTGATTCAAGTGTATAATATTTTTTTTTACAAATCTGACATTCACGACAGTATGACTGTTTTCTGTGTACTTTATTCCAATGAAATGTGAATTCAGTAAATGTGTTGAATGTTGTCCTGGGACAAGCAGCAACTGGACATGCTGTAGGCACTCCAGGCCATAATGGGCACTTCTTGGGATATGAAAATTGCTTTACAGGTGTTCCAATATCCTCATTTTTAGAATCAGCTTCCAGTCCCTTTGTTATAATTCCTGTAGTCCCTTGCTTAAACTTTTCTGATTCTTTTGCCTGACTTTCAAGGTTGTCTTTGTTATCCTTGGTTTTCATTTCCTTTGCAGCATGCTTAGGAGTTAATGACCCCTCTGTACTGACTTTGGCAGAACCCACTTGATATGGAAAAGTACCTTTTGGATCTATAAAGGGGTAATTGTTAACTGCCATTAAGGCCATAATGATCAATTTTCCATCATGTATATTTCCAGTCTTGTGATCTCTCACTGATTCAAGTGTATAACATTTTTTTTTACAAATCTGACATTCACGACAGTATGACTGTTTTCTGTGTACTTTATTCCAATGAAATGTGAATTCAGTAAATGTGTTGAATGTTGTCCTGGGACAAGCAGCAACTGGACATGCTGTAGGCACTCCAGGCCATAATGGACACTTCTCGGGATATGAAAACTGCTTTACAGGTGTTCCAATATCCTCATTTTTAGAATCAGCTTCCAGTCCCTTTGTTATCATTTCCTTAGTCCCTTGTTTAAACTTCTCTGATTCTTTTGCCTGACTTTGTAGGTCATCTTTGTTAACCTTGATTTTCATTTCCTTTGCAGCATGTTTTGGAGTTACTGATACCTCTGTCCTGTTAGCAGAACCCAGTTGATATGGAAAAATGCCTTTTGGATTAATGAAAGAGTGATTGTTAACTGCCATTAAGGACATTATGATTATTTTTTCATCATGTATATTTCCATTCCTGTGAGCTCTAACTGATTCAAGTGTATAACATTTTTTTTTACAAATCTGACATACACGACAGTATGACTGTTTTCTGTGTACTTTATTCCAATGAAATGTGAATTCAGTAAATGTGTTGAATGTTGTCCTGGGACAAGCAGCAACTGGACATGCTGTAGGCACTCCAGGCCATAATGGGCACTTCTCTGGATATGAAAAATGCTTTACAGGTGTTCCAATATCCTCATTTTTATAATCAGCTTTCAGTGCCTTTGTTATCATTTCCTTAGTCCCTTGCTTAAACTTTTCTGATTCTTGTGCCTGACTTTCAAGGTCATCTTTGTTAACCTTGGTTTTCATTTCCTTTGCAGCATGCTTAGGAGTTAATGACCCCTCTGTACTGATTTTGGCAGAACCCACTTGATATGGAAAAGTACCTTTTGGATCTATAAAGGGGTAATTGTTAACTGCCATTAAGGCCATAATGATCAATTTTCCATCATGTTTATTTTCAGCCTTGTGATCTCTCACTGATTCAAGTGTATAACATTTTTTTTTACAAATTTGACATTCACGACAGTATGACTGTTTTCTGTGTACTTTATTCCAATGAAATGTGAATTCAGTAAATGTGTTGAATGTTGTCCTGGGACAAGCAGCAACCGGACATGCTGTAGGCACTCCAGGCCATAATGGGCACTTCTCTGGATATAAAAACTGCTTTACGGGTGTTCCAATATCCTCATTTTTATGATCAGCTTTCAGTCCCTTTATCATCATTTCCTTCATCCCTTGCTTAAACGTTTCCGATTCTTTTGCCTGACTTTCAAGGTCATCTTTGTTGACCTTGGTTTTCATTTCCTTTGCAGTGTGCTTATGAGTTTCTGCCCCCTCTGCCTGACTTTCAGGGTTAATTTCTTTGTCCTTAGATTCCAATGCCTGAGCCACAAGCTTAACATTTTCTAATCCTTCTGCCTGACCTTCAGGGCCAATCATAAGCCGAATATTTTCTAACCCATCTGCCTGACCATCAGGGTCAACTTCTTTGGCATTAGTTTTCAGTGCCCGAGTCACATGCTGAATACTTTCTGAACCTTCTGCCTGACCCCCAGGATCAACTTCTTTGACCTTAGTTTCTGATGTTGGATTCACATGCTGATTACTTCCTAACCCTTCTGCCTTAATATTAGGGTCAAAGTTTTTGACATTAGTTTCCAAGGTTTGAGTTCCATACTCAGTTCTTTCTGATGCTTCTGCCTGATTATCAGGATCAACTTCTTTGACAGCAATTATCAATGCCTTAGCCACACGCTTAATACTCTGTAAACCCTCTGGCTGACCTTCATGTACAACTTCTTTGATAGTAGTTTTCCTTGATTCAGTAACATGCCTGGTTTTTTCTGTCCCTTCCACTTGATTTCCGAGTTCGACTTTAGAGTCTTTTGTTGTTGATGGGCCTGACAGATGCTTTTTAGATGGGGTTTTTCTTGTTATAACATTTGTCTGAGTCTCATGCTCAATAGCTACAGACCCTTCTGTCCGACTTTCAGTGTCAACTTCTTTGACCTTGGTTTCCAATGTCTGTGCGACATAGTTTACACTGCCCAAGTCCCCTGCCTTGCTATTAGGGTCAACATCTTTGACCATAGTTTTCAATATCACATGCTTAACACTTTTTAACTTTTCTGCATTACTTTTACGGTCAGTTTCTATGGCCTTCACTTTCCCAGAGTCAGTCTCATGTCCAACACTTTCTGACCCTTCTGTTTGATTTTCAGGATCAGCTTTAGAGTTTTTTGCTTTTGGTGACCCAGTCTTTTTCTTCATAGACCCTGATCTCCTTGTTTTTGCCATTTCCTACAATTCCTTGTTTGTAGGCCCAAAACAGTCTCATATTTTATTTTATTTTCACTTCTACATTTTCTTTCCTCCTCTGCTAACCATCTTTTCACAGTATATTCATTGAGTTTAGGCATAGGAGGCTTGAATCTGAAAAATAAAAGGCAGCAGATATTGACAGGCATCGGGTTAATATGTCTGTGTAATAAGCTCCCCTCGGCCCCCGCCCATAGGGGCTTGAAGAAATATATGGGCTGCATGATGCTTCCACGCAGAGCTGAATCCGGCCCGCACACTAGTACTGGTTAACCGCTTAGAGGATCTAAGCCTGTCCAGGAACCGCGGTGCGAGGCGGACCGTCCATGCTAATAAACCCTATTGGTTTCATGGGCGACAGGGCTTGAGATGTCATTTCGTCTCAATGTTGGGTAAAAGTCCCACAAAGTTGGAAGCAACGTCTCCAAAATGACCTTTACAGTGTTGACGGGGACGTTAAACCTCAAATCAAACAAACAAATAAGCTCCCCTCCAAACCCCATTTTATATAGAGAAAACTGGGGTTTACAGGGGTGGGACATTATTTTTCTTATTTCTGTTCCAAGATATAGGTTGTGGGTACTTGTAAGAACCCCCTCACTGAGGGGGTTTAACGAGCATCTACAACCCATGCTGGAGTACTATAAAACACTAAATTTTTGGCAGTTTCTATGTGTTGAACTTTTGGTGGATTGTTATTTCGGCAGATTTTTTATTTTGGAAACAATAAAAAATCTGTGATATCTGAGGTAGCGAGTGAGTGAATGTTGGAGTTTTACGTCTTACCAACAGCTAAGGTCATACGGAAATGGGACCTCAGTTTTAAGACTCGTCTGAAAGTCTGGTGAAGCCCGGGATTGGTCCTGGGACCCCTGGTTTACAAGGCGAGTGGCATAACCACAACACCATGGAGGTTTCTTTCTGATGTAGCCTATGTGTCTTATGCATGCCAGTTTTTCCATGGTGATTTTCAAGTTATATACAGCCATTTTCAACTGTTTTCCATGTTGCATTGTACAGTTTATTCACAGGAAAAGTCGTCAATCAATTATCAATGAAACAAGTTTTGACAATTACTGTCAAGAGTATTTGCTTTTATCCAGCTTTGTTGAGCGTGCATGCATATATTGGTTTCTTTGGGCAGGAGGGCTTGAGATGTCATTTCATGTCTTTGTTGGGTAAAAGTCATACAAAACTGGAAGCAACATCTCCAAAAATGACCTTAAATAGTCTTGAAAGGGATGTGAACCTCTCAATTCAAACAGAACAATTTTGCATACTAAGACCAACCAATGGCTGTGTGAATGGATGGACAGACAGGCATAGACAGATAGATGGATGGATAGATATGTAGGAGTGTAGAGACCGGAATCAATACAATTAACCCACAGCTCCCATCAGAGACACCAAAGGGATTGAAACACAAACATAAAACAAACCCTATTGGAAACATCAGTAGCGGAAAGCCAAAATGACAGTAACTTTCCCACAAATGGCT
Source organism: Lucinisca nassula (assembly GCA_963580285.1). Classification (NCBI taxonomy): domain Eukaryota; kingdom Metazoa; phylum Mollusca; class Bivalvia; order Lucinida; family Lucinidae; genus Lucinisca; species Lucinisca nassula. Next base: position 125,787,183 of record OY757025.1, read on the forward strand.
AATAGGCTATCCAAAATAAAATAATATAAGAAACACAAACGCCCAAAGACAAACCATAACAAAAACAAACAGCGACAGAAGAACCGCCTTGGAACGGTCAGCGGAAACAAATTCCACTGGGGGGCTTAAATTGATTTTAGGTGACCACAATCCTCACCCTTAATTCTGTCGTGATTAAGAAAAATAATTTGTTCAGTCCGCATGAAGGCTTCCTAACTTATCAGTGCAACATCTCCGAGAACACAAAAATCAAACAACCGCAGAGATGAAAGAACGGTGAGAACTCAATAGCATGAAACCCCGGAAATGCAGGAGCAACAGAAAACCAACAGTTAGACTCCGATTTTATGTCTCAGTGCATGTTACTGGATTGTTTATAGTGATTGTTTTCTCGTTTACTACCTTATTTCTTATCTATGTTCTTTAATATTTTTTGTATGACAATGAACATATGAAAAAATAGCAACTTTTATTTTTGTATTTATATGCGGTCTGATAAAAGTCTTTGTGGACGGCATAGTCAAGACTCATATAAACCCACACAGCCGTGCACAAGACATGTTTTGAAAACAAGAGGGCCAAGATGGTCCTGGGTGGCTCACCTGATCCATAGGGTAACAAGTGGGCCCCATGGAGAGCCATTAATGAGCCCATGGCTATAATTTGCATAATCTTGGTAGTGGTCTAAAAGGTGAAGCTTCATACCAAATATCAAACAAGAGGGTCATTGATGGCCCTGGATCGCTCATCTGATCCTAGTGTACAAACGGAATTGTGGGTAATATATGGTGGAGTGGAGGGTTTGAGCAATTTTGGTTGGACCCAAAGACCATTTCTGTAAAATTAATTCAAAATTAGTCTGCCTGTTTAGGAGAAGAAGATGGGGTTTAAATGCATTGATGGTTCCACTCACACCACTTTTCCCAGACAGGCTAAAACCTTCAAAGCAGTTTACCAATACTCCTGTAGAAGCACCTTGCAGCCAAGGTGGGTGGGGACCAAAACTTTCAAAAGACATCTGTCTCTAAAAGGAAGCAATTTTATAGGAATGTTCCATGAGTGACCCTCTAACAAAAATTGCTCAAAATATTTTGCTTAACTGAGCATGATGGCCAACAAAGCTAAAAATCCCAAACCTCATTCCTGTCAAATAATTTCATAATCCATCCACTGGTTAAGGAGAAGAAGTCGTTTGAAGGTTTTCTATTTTTAGCTCTGGCAGCCATTTTGTTCACCAGAGCAGAACAGTTTGAGCAATTTTGGTAGAGGGTCACCCAAGGAACATTCCTGTCAAGTAATTTCAAAATCCATCCACTGGTTAATGAGAAGAAGTCGTTTAAAGGTTTTTCCTTTTTTAGCTCTGGCAGCTATCTTGTTCACCAGAGTAGAATGATTTGAGCAATTTTGGTAGAGAGTCACCCAAGGAACATTTGTTTGTTTGTTTGTTTGATTTGAGGTTTAACGTCCCTGTCAACACTGTAAAGGTCATTTTGGAGACGTTGCTTCCAATTTTGTGGGACTTTTACCCGACACTGAGATGAAATGACATCTCAAGCCCTGTCGCCCAATGAAACCAATAGGGTTTATTAGCATGGACGGTCCGCCTCGCACCGCGGTTTCTGGACAGGCTTAGATCCTCTAAGCGGTTTACCAGTACTAGTGTGTGGGCCGGATTCAGCTCTGTGTGGAAGCATCATGCAGCCCATATATTTCTTCAAGCCCCTATGGGCGGGGGCTGCACCCAAGGAACATTCCTGTGAAGTAATTTCAAAATCCATCCACTGGTAAAGGAGAAGTCGTTTAAAGATTTTTCTATTTTTAGCTCTGGCTGCCATTTTGTTCACCCGAGTGGAATGGTTTGAGCAATTTTTGAAGAGGGTCATCCAAGAAACATTCCAGTGAAATAATTTCAAAATCCATCCACTGGTAAAGGAGAAAAAGTTGTTAAAAGGTTATTCTATTTTTAGCTCTGGCAGCCATCTTGTTCACCCAAGCAGAACAGTTTAAGCAATTTTGGTAGAGTGTCACCAAAGGAACATTCTAGTGAAGTAATTTCAAAATCCATCCTCTGGTTAAGGAGAAAAGTGTGTTTAAAGGTTATTCTATTTTGAGCTCTGGTGGCCATCTTTGTTCACCCGAGCTAAACGGTTTGAGCAATTTTGGTAGAGGATCACCCAAGGAACATTCCTGTGAAGTAATTTCAAAATCCATCCACTGGTTAAGGAGAAGAAGTCGTTTAAAGGTTTTTCTATTTTAAGCTCTGGTGGCCATTTTGTTCACCAGAGCGGAACAGTATGAGCAATTTTGGTAGAGGTTCACCAAACAAACATTCTTGTGAAATAATTTCAAAATCCATCCACTGGTTAAGGAGAAGAAGTCGTTTAAAGGTTTTTTCTATTTTTAGCTCTGGCGGCCATTTTGTTCACCCGAGCGGAATGGTATGAGCAATTTTGGTAGACATTCACCAAAGGAACATTCCTGTGAAATTATATCAAAATCTATGCACTGGTTAAGGAGAAGAAGTCGTTTAAAGGTTTTTCTATTTTTAGCTCTGGTGGCCATTTTGTTCACCTGAGTGGAACGATTTGAACAATTTGGAAGAGGGTCACCCAAGAAACATTCCAGTGAAATAATTTCAAAATCCATCCACTGGTAAAGGAGAAAAGATCGTTAAAAGGTTATTCCATTTTTAGCTCTGGCGGCCATCTTGTTCACCCGAGCGGAACAGTTTGAGCAATTTTTGGAGAGGGTCACCAAAGGAACATTCCTGTGAAGTAATTTCAAAATCCACTTGATAAGGAGGAGAAGTCATTTAAAGGTTTTTCTATTTTTAGCTCTGGCGGCCATCTTGTTCACCGAGCAGAACGGTTTGAGCAATTTTGGTAGAGGGTCACCCAAGGAACATTCCTGTCAAGAAATTTCGAAATCCATCCACTGGTTAAGGAGAAAAAGTCCTTTAAAGGTTTTTCTATTTTTAGCTCTTGCGGCCATTTTGTTCACCCGAGCGGAACGGTTTGAGCAATTTTAGTAGAGGGGCACCCAAGGAACATTCCTGTGCAATAATTTCAAAAATCAATCCACTGGTTAAGGAGAAGAAGTCATTTAAAGATTTTTCTATTTTTAGCTCTGGTGGCCATTTTGTTCACCCGAGCGGAATGGTTTGAGAAATTTTGGTAGAGGGTCATTTAAGGAACATTCCTGTGAAATAATTTGAAAATTAACCCACTGGTTAAGCAGGAGAAGTCGTTTAAAGGTTTTTTATTTTTAGCTCTGGGGGCCATCTTGTTCACCCGAGCAGAACAGTTTAAGCAATTTGGGTAGAGGATCACCCAAGGAGCATCCCTGTGAAATTAGATCAAAATCTGTTCAGCAGTTTTGCAGAAGAAGTTGTTAAAAGCAAAAGTTGACGACAGACGCACGCAAGATGGACAAAGACTGGTATCAAAAGCTCACCTTGAGCACTTCCTGCTCAGGTGAGCTAAAAATGGAGCCTTCACGTTTCAGACAAGAAGATTTTTAAAGGTTTTCCTTATATAACATGTTCTAGAAAGGGCTATCCTTGGGAAGCAAGGAATACATCACAGAACTGGAAAATATGGAGTGTACAGACCAGCTAGTTTCGGCCAATTAGGCCTCATCAGTGACCTTCAAATATATTCATTATTCAACAATGGAATCCATGATCCCAAAGGACAAGAAAATATAAACTACACTATGATGTAGGGCAGGGAGACTTTTTACGGCCGCCACACATTCCCAGACCCCAGCTGTAGTGACATTAAATATGTTCTAGAAAGGATTATCCTTTGGAAACAAGGGATACACCACAGAACTGGAAAATATGGAGTGTACATGTTTTCTGGGCCAGACTAGCTAGTTTTGGCCAATTAGGCCTCATCAGTGACCCTCAAATATTTTCATAATTCAACAATGGAGTCCATGATCCCACAGGACAAGAAAATATAAACTACACTATGATGTAGGGCAGGGAGACTTTTTACGGCCACTGAACATTCCCAGACACCAGCTGTAGTCTAAATAAAACCTGCTGGTCCTGGAGCGGGGCCATTTTTGGCCCTGGGCTAAAATTTGAACAATCTTGGTAGAAATCCCCAAGACAAACTTCATACCAAATATCAAAGACCTTGGTCTTCTGATTTCAGACAAAAAGATTTTCAAAGGTTTTCCCAATATAAGTCTATGTAAAAAAAGTGGGTTCGGGGATGGGCTCATTTTTTACCCCAGGGCACTAATCTGAACAATTTTGGTAGAGGTCTGCTACATGAAACTATCAAAGACCTTGGCCTTCTGGTTTCAGATGAGAAGATTTTCAAAGGTTTTCCCTACATAAGTCTATGTAAAACCAGTGGGCACTGGCGTTGGCCCATATTTGGGCTCAGGGCTATAATTGAAACAATCTTGGTAGAGGTCTACTGGACAAAGCTTCATACCAAATATGAAAGACCTGAGCCTTCTGGATTCAGACAAGAAGATTTTTAATTTTTTTCCCTATATAAGTCTATGTAAAACCAGTGGGTCCCGGGGCAGAGCCATTTTTGACCCCAGGGCTATAATTTGATCAATCTTGGTCAAGGTCCACTACACAAAGCTTCATACCAAATATCCAAGAACTGAGCCTTCTGGTTTCAGACAAGAAGATTTATATAGATTTTCCCTATACAAGTCAATGTGAAACCAAAGGGCCCGGGTGGGAGCAGTTTTGGCCCAAGGGCTATAATTTGAACAATCTTGGCAAAGGTCCACTAGATGAAGCTACACACCAAGTATCAAAGACCTGGGCCTTGCAGTTTCAGAGAAGAAGATTTTTAAAGATAATTTCCCAAAATAAGCCTATGTTATTAAAGCTCAAATCAAACAAACTTTCATAAAGTCTCAACCTCATAAAGCATACAGTTTCTGAGGAGTTTTTTTTTTTTAAGAACTTTTTTTTCTATTTTTTGGCATTTTGGTTTCCATGGCAACCAATGAATATATACAGTAGGCCTAAAATTATATGATTTATTTGTTTGTTTAAGGTTAACGTTCCCATCAACACTGTAAAGGTCATTTTGGAGACGTTGCTTCCGATTTTGCTGGACTTTTACCTGACATTCAGATGAAATGACATCTCAAGCCCTGCCGCTCAATGGAACCAATAAGGTTTTTAAGCATGGACGGTCCGACTCGCACCGCATTGCCTGGGCAGGCCTAAGCAGTTTACCAGTACTCGTGTGCGGGTCGGTTTCAGCTCTGCGTGGAAGCATCATGCAGCCCATCTATTTCTTCAAGCCCAGAAGGGCGGGGGCTGTTAAAATTGTATGACAAACAGAAGACTGCCTGCGTAACATTTCTATGAAACAGAAAGTTTTGTCAAACAATCTTCAAAGGTTTGGTAGTAAATGTCATTTTTGAATTTTCCCCATTATGAATCTATGGAACCTCTAAGTTGCCATGGCAACCAAACTAATGATCAGAATTTCATAAAAAAACACAAACTTTCAATCCCCTAGACCAAGGATGCCACTGATGAAATTTGGGCTCGAACCGTCCAGTGGCTTCAGAGATGTCTTTTGAAAATGTTAACGCCAGATAACACAGACAATGACAGACTTCTGGCTATTCTATAAGCTCCCCAAGAGCTTTCTGCTCTGTTGAGCTAAAAAAATGTAAACTAGACATATCCTAATTTACCCTAATTTATATACACCTTACAATGGTGATTTCAGTATCATATCCTGCTCATCTTTGGTGATGTCAAAGATTTCCATGGTGACTACCCGACCAAACTCGTCCCTACCAAACCCAACAATTTCCTTCCATGACCTACCCTATGATGTCTTAACCAACACCATGCGATCATACAGTGGCGATTTCCGTCATTTCAAGGGTGATTTCTGTGGTGATTCCAATCTTTCAGATGACCAGATGTATTGGATAATGGATGTCACAATTAACCCTTATCTTGCTGTTCACGACAACCCCTATCTTTGCAAACAGTGTCAGAAGCCATCTGATCAGAATCTACAATGTTTGACATTCTGATTGCTCACAATGTCATGGTAAAATTGAACTAATTGAGAATGAAGACCTTTGATTTCGGAAACTGTGTTGACAGTCAGCAAGAATGCTCTCAAAGGCTATGTGCTTTCTGATGTTGCTAACTATTATATGCTACAGGGTTTTGCAATAGATGCATGTCAGCGACACTGGTCTATACTTTGCTGCATCCTATTTTTACTCCTTTTTTATAGACCTGAGTAACATTTGCTTGTCGCCGGTCATCTGGTACATGCCCTGGGCAAGTGATTCATTGAAGATATAGGCCAGTACATGAGAAATTTCAGCACCACATTCCTTAACCCTTTTTGTACCAAATGGAATATTCTACCTTATATAAAGCAGGAATCCATTTCAGAATTTAGGGGTGTCAGGTTGTGTTTTCTTCAAAAACTATTTGGAATTTGGCTGAAAATTTTGCAAACAGTGTTGGCCCTGATCAGACGCCGCGTTCTGGGGTGTCTGATCTGGGGCTGCACTTTTTGCCCTGGTACCCTTTTTGGGGTTTCCGGTACTAAATGGGTTAAGCACCCGGGCATTCAGGTCATCCGACCCAGATGCCATATGTACCTTGAGCTTACCAAACTGTTTTATAATACCACAAAGAAGGGAAAACTATTCCACTGAGGAATAGTTCTAGGGATGGAAGAATTCTTCAGGGTATCACTATAGGCCTGGTACCTTCGATATTGACTGCTGTTTAATTTTGATGCCCTTGTTAAAGTTGAAGTACAGTATAGCTCCAATATATCGCGGTAGTCGGGGTCCATAGCCCAAAAACCGCGATGTGGTCGGAGTGCGATATAAGTCACGGTAGTTTGCCGAGATGCCAATACAAGTCGCAGTGATAGTTTGGTGAGATACCGTTATCACTCCACACTAATGGCTGTCAGTAATGCTATCGGCCGTTTTTCACCATTAAAGTAGGTTCAGAATTACTCAGTGACAGAACAAACAAAGGGGACTATGTCTACCAATTAACTTACATTCGAGAACAGCTGAAAATCTGCGTCTGAAAACATGTGATTGCTAAAATGTCAAAACAGAACGCCATTTTGAATTTGCGGGTTGCCATGGTTGTCTCTCACGTTGACGGCCAAGGGACGCAACTACCATAAGCGCTAAGCGCTAAAGCAATTCTAGTTGTTTCCCTTGGCTTGCCAGATCTCAGAAAAATTAAAAGTAGCGGTTGGAAAAAAATTATTTAACGTCTACCACGGGCCGAAAAACTATACAACAACAAAACTATCATTTTATTGTGTTTTGGTTTCGGGCAAGTGTAAAAAAAATTGTCTACAACTGTCAGTATTTTTGAGTCCTTAAATACGGTAAAACTAGACCAGTAAGTAAATCGCGATAATTGCTGCACTGTCAATTGAGAGACAAACCATCTATGTATTTATTACGGTTCAAATATGACACTATTGTTATTCCCTGTCATATAATTGCCACCCTGCGGTGCGTGTCGATAAGGTGTGAAAATATGGTCAAGTTATGTCTCTAATTGGTGTTTATCCTCCTGTCATAAAATTTAATCCACAATCAATGTGACAATGATTTAATCGCTCCTCAGACAATTAGCTACATCTAACGGTAGATTTTTGCACAATAAAAACGGACTTTTCTGCGATCTCGTGAATGGTTATGTTTTGGCGCCAAATAGCAGACGCTGGGCGGGAAAAGTCAAACGCTGTTGGCCCCTGGTTTAACCTGGATTTAAATAAATTTTAACAACTTAAAACTCTATTTTTTTATTTATGAATTTTAAAGGGGAAAAAAACGGGATCCACGGCGCGACCGCGATAGATTGGACATCGCGAAATATCGGAACGCGATATAACGGAGCTATACTGTAGTCACAGGGGTCAAGTATTTATCTTTATTAAGAGACACTGTGTTAGAGTGTATCCTACAAAAGAAGGTTAAAGAGGACTGCTCATGACGGCATCTAATGATGGCTACTCCAGCTCATCGAGCATTTCACCAACACTACTCCTGTTCCGCCATCACCTGCAGGTCCATTGGGCAGCCATCCTCTGAACCTTCTCAACCTGATGAACCCGAGTTTTAACAAGGGGATGCCAAACAGGTGATGCATACTCGAGTTGTGGTCGAACCAAGGTATCTTCTTTCCCATTTTTCTGGGTAAATGTGTCACTATCAAGGACCATCAAATCTTTTGTTTCTTTCTTTCTTCTTATACTGCAATCCGTCACATCTGACCATTACTCGCAGGTGTACATTACATACACTCCAGGTTACAGAGTTGAAAGCCTACACAGTAATCATGCAATTACGGTTGGGGTCTTTAACCTGCACAGGATATGACACTTCCTGCACAGGAGGCTTCCAGTTAACGTACTGATCTGAAGGACGGTGCACTTTTTGGCATTCATCCCTGCAAATGATGTGAATGGAGCGTGTTCGGACAGCGACATAATCACTGCCTCCGGGGATCGAACCGGGGGCCTCTAGCATCAGAGGCAAGTGCACTAACCACTGAGCTATCATGCTCCTTATGTGCGTGCAATATTACTGGACTGCCATGAACGTTGTTGATAAAAACATTTACTTTGCTATTTATTTAAAGTCACTATCACTAACCATCAAGGGCCAGTTGTTCAAAACTAACGACGTCGTTAGTTAACGTATCGTTAAAACTTTGATCATTAAATATGGCAAATATGCTGAAATTTTTGCTGAAAAAATGTGAGCAGCTTTTGCTGACGCAAAAGCTGCTCACATTTTTCCAGCAAAAATACCAAAATTTACGATATTGTACTTGCTAGAAGAGTTAACAATATGACCACTAACGAGCTCGTTAAGCTAACGATGCTTTGAACAACTGGCCCCAGATCTTTATGTGCACAATGTTACCCGACTTCACTGTAATGCACCGGTCATTTGTAACCACTGCCCACCTACCAGGATAGCGGGGACAATGACTTTTAACAGCCCTGCTAGAAGCCCTGGCCCCTGCACTGCAGGGGACCTCCAGAAGGTCACTGTCCCCGCTGTTTATGGGTTAGGGTTAGGTTATGGGTTAGTTCATTCCACTTGAGGTATATCTGCAAAATATCACAACCCCGCATTGACCCGGCACTGCAGGGAACACAGAGGGTAACTACCCCGCACATTAGTTCCACTATCCCCCGCCTATCCTCGTAGGTGTGGGGGGGGGGAGGGGACAGTGGTTACAAATGACTAGTGTTTTTGTTTGATTTGAGGTTTAACATCCCCAGCATCACTGTAAAGGTCATTTTGGAGATGTTGCTTCCAATTTTGTGAGACTTTTATGCGACACTGAGATGAAATGACATCTCAAGCCCTGTCGCCCAATGAAACCAATAGGGTTTATTAGCATGGACAGTCCGCCTCACACCGCGGTTCCTGGACAGGCTTAGATCCTCTAAGCGGTTTACCAGTACTAGTGTGTGGGCCGGATTCAGCTCTGCGTGGAAGCATCATGCAGCCCATATATTTCTTCAAGCCCCCATGGGCGGGGTCAAACAAATGACTAGTGCATAAGTGCTTATCGATAAAAATGTGGTTATAATGTGTACATCCGTACATCCCTGCCCAGGTCCCCTGCCCATCCCTTCAACCATTAGAGATAGGAATGCCCTTCCCGATTTGATTACCGGTATTTCGATGGCTGAAGGTGCTGAGGATTGTGTAGCTAGGTTTGAGCCACAGGTGTTAGTAACGTACCTTTGCCCCTTTTATACTTTTTTTTCAACACAATATGTTTTTTTTTCTCAAAACATGCATAAATCTTTAAAAAGAAAATAAAGCAAGAGCATCGGTGAAACCGAGGGATGCTCCCCGAAGATGCGCAGTAGTGGGGGGGTGGGGGTGGGGGGGTGGAATGATCCTATACACTTTGAAGTTTGATAAGATTTGTTTGAAGACAAAGGTAATGGGTACTTGTTAGAACAGTCTGAATGAGGAGGTTCTAATGAGTACCCTCAGCTGATGTTTTGAGTACAAGTAAAGAAACTAGGTAGTGATTTTCAACAAAGAATGCAAAAAAAAAAGGAGAAATGTAAGGCCCCTTTCCTGCAAGGACCTGTAAATCTTAAACCATAAGGCTAAGAAACTCAGTTTTGTGTTCCCTAGTAAGTAATTTTCAATGGAAAATGTCACAAGGAATACACATGTGAAACATGAAAGCCCTATTACCTATGGTTATGAAATAACAGGAGATTTTTTTTTTGAAAAAGGGGATATAATTAGTGAAAATAAGCAATGTAGTTATGGCCCTTTGTCAGAATGTAGGTTTTTGTGATGTTAGTATGTGTGTGAACGAAGTTTCATGAGAGTAGGACAAATACTTTTAAAATTTTGACCAGAGTTTAAGATGTTTGGGTATGGCCTGACAAACACACACACAAAAGCAATTTGTCAGGATGTAGGTCTTGTGATGGTAATTGTGTGTGTGATGTTTGATAAGAGTAGACAAAATACTTTTGAATTTATCACCGAGGTTAAGGTTTTTGGTTTAGGTGTGACAAACACACCAGTTATTCTCCTTTGTCAGAATGTAGGTCTTGTGATGGTAAGTATGTGTGTGAAGTAGAGTAGGGCCAATTATTTTGAAGTTATGACCAAGGTTAAGTTTTTTGGTTAAGGCGTTACAAACACGCGTTCCGAGGCATCTGATCTAGGCTTGCACTATTTGCCACTTACCCAGGGTTCGCGCTAGGATTATTTTTGCCAAAATCTTAAAACCTGAGCCAGTTGTAGAAACTTCTTCGCAAAATGCTGAACATGGATGAAAAAAAATTGTCATCTCCTCTACAATTTTTCTAGGCACTTAAAGGGTAAAGGCTTAAACTTTTGTGGCCTTTATGGATGTGTGTAAAGGTGCATTATCCAAGAGTAGATGCGCCTAAAGACCCCAGGTTTAAAATTTTGACCGAGTTTAAGTTGTTTGGTTATGGCCTGACAAACACACACCGAAAAGCAATAAAATTATGGCCCTTTGTCAGAATGTAAGTCTTGTGTTAGTAAGTAAGTGTGTGCAGTTTCATGAGAGTAGGGCTGGCAAATACTTTTAAAGATATGACTGAGGTTAAGTTTTTTGGTTAAGGCGTGACAAACACACAGACAAAAGCAATATGGTTTGTCAGAATGTAGGTCATGTGATTGTTAGTATGAGTGTGAAGTTTCGTGGGAGTAGGGATAATACTTTTGAAGTTATAACTGGTAAAATGTTTTGATTTAGATTTGAAACTGACTGACAAGGAGATTACTATAGGGCACCCAAAATACTGTGTGAGGCCCTAATTAAGAAGGGAAGTAACTCCGTAAATACTGTTGGCAGGGTTATGCTTCTTGCATTCTGCGATTTCTCTCATAGCCCCCTATGAGTGTATCAAGTTTCACTAAATTATCTTTAAAACTTTTAGAGATATGCTCAGGACAAGCTTAATATAGCAAAAACTAAAAAGGGAAATAACGCTGTAATTACTTGTGATAGAGTTACAGTTCTTGCACTCTGCAATTCCTCTGATGGCCATCTATCAATGTATCAAGTTTCACTAAAATCCCTTCTATACTTTCAGAGATATGCTCCGGACAATCTTTTCATTGAAATAGTTTAGAAGGGAAGTAACTCCATAAATACTGGTGACAGGGTTATGGTTCTTCTATTCTACGATTCCCCTCATTGCCCTCTATCAGTATATCAAGTTTGCCATTTTGTCTATGGATGTACGATTTTGGATTAACGCTTTGGTACTACGACCTAAACTACTTAATACTTTTAGAGATATTGAGTGTGACGGACGGACGGACGGACAAAGCGGCGACTATATGGCCCCCCCTTCGGGGAGTATAAAAAATAAATCAGATAATCCACCCTCACCTCTAGTACAGAATACAGACTCTTTTCTGTACCAGGGGTGAGGGTGGATTATTACATTTTTTTCAGATTTATGCATGTTTTGAGAAAAAAAAAACATATCGTGTTGAAAAAAATTATATAGTCATGTAGGCTAATTCTGCGCATTGGGATTATTTCAAAATTAAATGAACCAGATTAAATGTTTTCATTTTGCTTTGACAGGTATCAAAACAAGGCTTCAAATTATATTTTGGATGAGACTTGGGCTGTTTAAACTGGGTAAAAGAAATGCATTTTTTGTTTTTACCTGAATCAGGCTGAATTGTGCCGTGTGGCGGCCGTAAAACGTCTCCCCGTACATCAACCATAGTGCAGTTTATATTTTACTTTTGGTCCTTTGAGATCAGCGAGAATATTCTGAGAAATCAGAAATAAATTATTGGTTTAGACTCATATTCTAGACAGGCTTTTAATTATTTGGACCCCATTTTGATTTATATCAGTCTTTGAATCGACTGCCTATTCGAAATTCGCAAAATTGCAGTATGTTTCCTCTGGCTTTCTTTGCCGGATCATTACAGGGTCACTGATGAGGCTTTATTAGCCGAAACTACATAGTATGACCCATTTTCTTTCTTATGAATGTTTTCATTGCTCTTAAAGGAACTCATTTTTGATTTTTATTAATGAGCGCCGCAGGCCCTTACTTAATTTTGTTTTTTTACAGACATCTATTTTTTCGGGTCAGTATAAAACGCAGCACTTTAGTGCAGCTATAGCAGCCAATAATGTAATCCATAGGTAATGCAGCTATTATAGAAAACGGTATAAAATGCAGTCGCATATGCAGCTAATATATAAATATATAGTGTAACTACAGGCCAAATCCAAGAGCAAGAGATCACATATTGCCCTAAAACTTACCAAGTCCTGTCAGTTTTTAAAGTTTGAAATTAGTTTGGCCTAAGCCTACAAAATGATTGCTTTTTTGTTGTTGTTGTTTCATTATTATCATACTTTTCATTAGGATACAAATAACACTTGTGTTATAAATTAGCATCAGAAAATTTATACATATATGACTATATAATTATGACTCCCTTAAACCCTACTTGTATGTGGTACAACTGGGGTATATATTATTTTTCTTATTTTTTGCTCCAAAACATAGATTGTGTGTTTAAACATCATTTTTCTCGGCCCCCGCCTATAGAGGCTTGAAGAAATATATGGGCTGCATGATGCTTCCACGCAGAGCTGAATCCGACCCGCAAACTAGTACTGGTAAACCGCTTAGAGGATCTAAGCCTGTCCAGGAACTGCAGTGCGAGGTGGACCGTCCATGCTAATAAACCCTATTGGCTTCATTGGGCGACAGGGCTTGAGATGTCATTTCATCTCAATGTCAGGTAAAAGGCCCACAAAATTGGAAGCAGCGTCTCCAAAATGACCTTTACAGTGTTGACGGGGACGTTAAACCTCAAATCAAACAAACAAAAAACATCATTTTTCTTATTTCTGCTCTAAAGCATAAATTGTGGGTCCTTGTTATTAAGGCTGTTCTAACGAGTACCCACAATCTATGTAAGTGCAGAAATATAAATAAATCCAATTTGTTTGGGGGGAGCGGGGGTGTAAATTTTTCAATATACTTGAATAGGCATATTTTATTTTATTTTCTCATTTTATGCTCTGGTGCCCAATGAAACCAATAGGGTTTATATGCATGGGCAGTCCGACTCGCACCACCAGGACAGGCTTATAACCTACAAGCGGTTTACCAGTATTCATATGCGGTTTGTTTCAGCTCTCAGCTCTGCGTGGAAGAAGCATGTAGCCCAATCTATTTTTTCAAACCCAGATAGGCTGGGGCCGAAGATAAGCTAGATGAAACTTAAATGTATCTATCTGTCCACGTGTCTTCCAATGATTGAAATTATTTTTGTTTCATTCATTAAACAAAGGTTCTGTCTGTCTGTTCATTTATGAAATATTCATTCATTCATTTTGATAATTCATTCAAACCTTCTAATATCTTTAAAACTTTGGCAACCACTCCTCCAGAGGAATTTAATGGATGTTATTCATGTGAAACATCAATACAGGTTCACAATGATATTTGATTGTGTAAGATTCAAACACCCCTATATAAGTTTCACCCCCTTAAAACATTTATTGTGGGTATTCTTTTGAACTGCCTCACTGGGGCATTTCTAACGAGTACCCAAAATATATTTTTGGGGAATATGAAAAATATCACATTTCTATCTGAAATATTTCAATTTTTGCTGATAAACTTGCCACGGATCTGAAATACCTGTCTATGAACAACTTGCCATAGATCAGACTGATCCTGACAATTTGTTTTCAGATAAGAATTTACTCTATTCCCGCTTATTAAATTCAACTGCGTCTGTTTTTCATGATTACCAGTGTGAGTATAAAGACTTGCACATCTAAGACCTAACAATCGTTTTGTTTGTTTGATTTGAGGTTTATAGTCCCTGTCAACACTATATATAGGTTATTTTGGAGACGTTGCTTCCACTTTTGTTGGACTTTTACCCGACATTGAGGTGAAATGACATATCCCACCCAATGAAACCAATAGGGATTATATGCCTGTACAGTCTATTTCTTGAAGCCCTGATGTGCAGTCATCACGAATACATGTATAATGCCTGTATAATTTTGACCCCCTTAAGCCGCACTTTTATACAGTAAAACTGGGGTTTGCAGGGGTATACATTATTTTTTCTTATTTTTGCTCAAAAACATAGATCGTGGGTACTTGTTAGAACCATCTCACTGAGGCAGTTATAACGCGTATCTACAATCTATGTTTTGAGCAGAAATAAGAAAAATATCACAATTTTTCATCTGAAACATTTCATTTTTCCGTGTTAATTTGTAATGTAATTCTATAGGCGTGTTTTCCTAATGGGCTGTCTAACACTTGTATTACATACAGGAGATAAACTTTATCAAATTTTGTTCAAGGTATTTTGGGTATGGAGATCACTTAAGTTGTAAAAGCAATGGCCATATTATTAGATGCCTGTTATTGTTCTAATCGTAGGTTGTGGTTGTTGTTGCCGGGGCCATCAACATTCCGTACTCTTATGCAGCTACCATGTGTGTGATTGCTCAAATGAACCTGTTAGGTTGTTTTCTCATATTATGCATTTTCGTATTTACAAGCTAAAATGAAGTTTATAAGTTGTCTTTATTTTGTTCTTTTCTATGTCGTATTCTTATTTCCAAGATACGTCCGGTTTGAGAGCCCCGCCCCCCCCCCCACCCCCCCCCCCCCCCCCCCCCCCCCCACAGTGGAATTTGTTTCCGCTGACCGTTCCAAGGCGGTTCTTCTGTTGCGGTTTATTTTTGTAATGTTTTGTCTTTGGGTGTTTATGTCGCTTATATTATTTTATTTTGGATAGCCTTTTGGCCATTTTGTGGGAAAGTAACTGTCCTTTTGGCTTTCCGCTGTTGGCATTTCCGTTAGGGTCTGTTGCTTCATGTTTGTTTCTTTCCCTTTGGTGTCTCTGATGGGAGGCTCCGAGCTTTGGGTTAATTGTATCGATTCCTGATCATTGCCTCTACTTCTATTTTGTTTGATGTTACATACCATTACGCTCGACCCCCGCCCATCAGGCTTGAAGAAATAGATCCGCTGCATGATGTTTACACGCAGAGCTGAAACCCGAGTACTGGTAAACCACTTAAGAGGATCTAAGCCTGCCCAGGCAAAGCGGTGCTTATAAACCCTATTGATTTCATTGGGTGGCAGGGCTTGGGATGTCATTTCATCTCAAAGTCGGGTAAAAGTCCCACAAAATTGGAAGGAACGTCTCCAAAATGACCTATACAGTGTTAATGGGGATGCTAAACCTCAAATTAAATCAACATAAACAAACATACCATTACCATAACACACCCTTACCACAGTGTTTTTTTTTTTCTTCTTTATACTGCAAACATACAGTACGGCTCAGGTATTTGAACCGTTTTTCTTTTTCATTCCGCGGACAACTTTTTTAATCCGCGTTTTTCCGCCGAATGTTTTGGAGTAAACCACTCCGAGTGAAAATATTTTACTCCAAGTTATGCGCTCGATATTCCGAGGAAATTCCGCGGACCTCAGAGCTTACCTGTGATATTTGGAGTGTTTGCGAGTATTTGCGAGTGGTGATTAATTTAATTAAACATGTGTCGCCGGTGCGACGTATCAGAGGCCAATAATGGCGGCCGAAACCCGTCAAAATTTCGCTGACAGTTATCACTTTGATTATTTGTTTCTCACTTGTCCGATAATACTTCACATTAAAATTATTAAAGAATGAAAGACAAATGATTATATTATATCAAAATAATTTTCTTTTTTTGAAAATATCAAAATTACATGGAGAAATTTTGAGTTCAAAATGACCGATTTTGCAGTTTTAAAGAAGCCAATAATGGCGGCCGAAACCGGTCCAAATTTCGCTGACAGTTATCGTTTTTGATTATTTGTTTCTCAATTGTCCGATAATACTTCACATTAAAATTATTAAAGAATGAAAGACAAATGATTATATTATATCAAAATAATTTTCTTTTTTTTGAAAATATCAAAATTACATGGAGAAATTTTGAGTTCAAAATGACCGATTTTGCAGTTTTAAAGAAGCCAATAATGGCGGCCGAAACCGGTCCAAATTTCGCTGACAGTTATCACCTTTGATTATTTGTTTCTCAATTGTCCGATAATACTTCACATTAAAATTATTAAAGAATGTAAGACAAATGATTATATTATATCAAAATAATTTTCTTTTTTTTGAAAATATCAAAATTACATGGAGAAATTTTGAGTTCAAAATGACCGATTTTGCAGTTTTAAAGAAGCCAATAATGGCGGCCAAAACCGGTCCAAATTTCGCTGACAGTTATCACCTTTAATTATTTGTTTCTCAATTGTCCGATAATACTTCACACTAAAATTATTAAAGAATGAAAGACAAATGATTATATTATAGCAAAATAATTGTCTTTTTTTGAAAATATCAAAATAACATGGAGAAATTTTGAGTTCAAAATGACCAATTTTGCAGTTTAAAAGAAGTCAATAATGGCGGACGAAATCCGTTAAAATTTCGCTGACAGTTATCACCTTTGATTATTTGTTCCTTATTTGTCCGATTATACTTCACATTAAAATTATTAAAGAATGAAAGACAAATGATTATATTATATCAAAATAATTTTCTTTTTTTGAAAATCTTAAAATTACATGGAGAAATTTTGAGTTCAAAATGACCGATTTTGCAGTTTTAAAGAAGCCAATAATGGCGGCCGAAACCCGTCAAAATTTCGCTGACAGTTATAACCTTTGATTATTTGTTTATCAATTGTCCGATAATACTTCACATTAAAATTATTACAGAATGAAAGACAAATGATTATATTATATCAAAATAATTTTCTTTTTTTGAAAATATCAATATTACATGGAGAAATTTTGAGTTCAAAATGACCGATTTTCTTGTAATTTTATGATGTTCAACATGCTTTCAATTACGGACTTGAAAGAGTTGTATGTACTCGTCATGCCCAACTGGTTCCCTTGTTTGAAATCACTGTGCAGTTTCACACCTTGGGTAATTAATGATTACCTCTGTTGACTTTTGACATTGTTTACATTATAATAACTATCAGTGATAATTATTATCTTGTAATTATATATCAATATATATGATGGTAAAAGAACATTAAATAAACAAAAAAATGCCCAGGTATTTCGTCAAATTCCTCCGAGTATTTCCACATAACTTCGCGAGAAAATATTGCCTCCAGGTACGATATTACGACTCGGAATAATTTCGCGAAATTTCGCGTACCGCGGACCTTGCGAGTGTTTTCGAGGAGTGTCCGCCGAATATATACATATACTCGGAACAATTCCGAGTGTTTTTGAAAGTACTCGAAACGCCGAGATTCGGAATAAAGAGTTTTTTGGTTCTTATAGACACATCCAAGCACTACGTCATCCCCAAGTCATACTATTTGCCGGGACCTACCGGTGGTTGGCAAAAAACGTCTTTCGCCATTTAACGTCATTGTAAACACGATTTAATTTTCTGTAAACTTGTCTTTTATTTGGATTTGAAACGATGATCTAGACCTTAAAACAATTGAAATAAACATGTCTAAGCTTGTAATTAATGATTTCTAGAAGAATCGAGACTGTTTTGATCACATTTACTGGCCATATTTACGGAGGTAAAAAGGCGAGAAGGTCTTAGTTGTGTTTTCAAAACAAATATGTATAACTAATGATCTAAAGCAGAAAATGCATGAATTAGTATTAGAATATATTTAAGAACCCATTTATAGTGCAATTTAATAGATTATCTGCGATAATCAACTGAAATAAACGCGGAACAGAACTCCTATTTGCATTGTGTTTATATGGAGCCAGACGCTTTTCGCCAACCACGACGAACGATAATCCATGACAGATTTCAAAGGGAAGTAATTCCCGCATGCGCATTACAATGTAAACAAAGTCACGTGTCAAAACATTGGATCCGTCTATACCTGAGCCGTACTGTAGGTTGTGGTGCTCGTTAGAACCGCCTAACTGAGGCGGTTTTATTGAGGACTCACAACCTATATCTAAGAGCAGATATAAGAAAAAAAATGTATCCCTCTACTAAACCCCAGTTTTCTCTGTACAAAGTGGGGTTCAGTGTGTGTGGTGGTGGTGGTGGTGGGGGGGGGGGGATTCATTTCAAGAACCTGCTCACAAGATGTACACAATGAGAAAATGACACATTTTAGCATCAGTTTAATCCCCAATCTTTATTCAAACAACACAAAGATGGAGAGTCCCAGGTTCATCAAGACTTAACAAGAACACGCCTATTTAATTTTGATCCCCTTAAACCCAACATTTATATAGCTAAATATTGTTTTCAGGGGTATGCGTTTGTCTTCATATTTCTGCTCAAAAACAAAGATAGTGGGTACTGGTTAGAACAGCCTTGCCAAGGCGGTTCTCACAATCTATGTTTTGAGCAGATGTATGAAAAAAAAAAGATAATTTTTAACTGAAAAGAGAAAAGGGAATAGTACACTTTATATTATATATTGGCTGCATATGCGGCTGCATTTTATACCGTTTTCTATAATAGCTGCATTACCTATGATTTCATTATTGGCTGCATTTTCCAATATTTTTAATATAGCTGCATTAAAGTGCTGCGTTTTATACTGACCCATTTTTTTTTTGTCAACCAACTGGACCATCAGCTTTTATTAAACACATGACAAATCAAGTATAACAACAAAATATTTTTCCTTGTCTTAAGTATTGTATCTTGACTGGATGTTATTGTTTTGTTTTGTTTGATTTGAGGTTTAACGTCCCCGTCAACACTGTAAAGATCATTTTGGAGATGTTGCTTCCAAATTCGTGGGACTTTTACCCGACATTGAGATGAAATGACATCTCAAGCCCTGTCGCCCAATGAAACCAATTGGGTTTATTAGCATGAACGGTCCACCTCACACCGCGATTCCTGGACAGGCTTACATCCCCTAAGCAGTTTACCAGTACTAGGCCGGATTGAGCTCTGCGTGGAAGCATCATGCAGCCCATATATTTCTTCAAGCCCATATGGGCGGAGGCATTGTTCGAGTGCACGGAATTAGCAGACAAAATTGATGGTGTCTTAACATGGGGGTGTGTCTTTTTAAAGACAGACCACAACATAACTGCACCAGAGAAATTAATGGTTGCTATTGGCTTTTAACAAGCTAAGACAACTCTATAGCATAGTGCTGCAAAATAGGTTTTGGATCCCTGGAATGGATGAAACAAAAGCTCAAAGTCTTAAGTGCGCAGAATTAGCCTACAGAACTGTAGGGTCAGAGGTATGGGCCGAGGTACGTTACTAACACTTGTGCCTGAGCCTGTGGTTTGAGCTAGGGACTAACTTCCCATATCACAGGTCCTGGTGTATGGCACAAAGAGGCGATGGGAAATAAGTCGACGTGAGCCACACAGGAAAGGGTCAATCACAAATAGACTATATCTTGTGCTTAGAACCAGAATTGATCACATTGACAGAAGTTGTAGACAAACAATTTTGGGCGAACCCTAATGTAAGGGAATTGTCCGGGAAATGGGGGTGGGGGGAGTTGTGCGTTATCCCTATCCACTTCAGGTAGTCAGAAATAAATAAAACTGGTATCAAACTAGAATTTGTTTTTCTACAAAAACACAGATGTCTCCCCCGTTTTTGACCTCTAGGTATAACCTTGACACTGGAGGTATTGAGCTGGGTCTTGTGTGCAACACATTATCTAATAAAGATGAACATTTCTGCAAAGTAACTTTAAAAATGTTCATAGCAATATAATAAAAGTTATTGGCCATGCGTAAAAAAGTCCTTTTTTTACCTTTGACCTCTAAGTATGGCTTTGACCTTTGAGGTACAACACATCGTCTCATGATGGTTAACTTTCTGCCAAGCAATTTCATAATCCATCAAAGAATAAGAAAGTTATTGACTGTCCTTTTTTTTACCATTGACCTCTAGGTATGACCTTGACATTGGAGGTATGGACCTTGGTCATGCACATGACTCGTGGTCTAATGACGGTGAACATTTCTGCAGGGTTACTTTATAAAGTCCATACAGAAATAAAAAAGTTATTGACTGGACACAAAAAAAAAAAATTTTTTTTTTACCTCTGACCTCTTAGTATGACCTTTATCTTGGAGGTACCGACCTGGGTCTAGTGTGCACCACATCGTCTCATGATGGTTAACATTTCTGCCAAGTAATTTCACAATCTATTCAGGAATAAGAAAGTTATTGACTGAACACTAAAAAAGGCCCCTTTTTGTCCTTTGACCTCTTAGTACGACCTTGACATTTGAGGTACAAACTTGGGTCATGCATGCAACACATCGTCTCATGGTATTTAACATTTCTGCCAAGTAATTTTAATATCCATCTAAAAATAAGAAAGTTACTGACAGAACACAAAAAGGCCCCTTTTTTACCTTTAACTTCTATGTATGACCTTGACCTTTCAGGTACCAAACTGGGTCATGCGTGCAACACATCATCTCATGATGGTTAACATTTCTGCAAAGCAATTTAAAAACCCATCAAAAAATAAGAAAGTTATTGACCAAACACGAAAACAGGCCCCTTTTTTGACCTTTTACCTCTATGTATGACCTTGACATTTCAGATACCAAACTGAATCATGCATGCAACACATCCTCTCATGATAGTTAACATTTTTGCCAAGCAACTTCAAATTCTATCTAAAAATAAGCAAGTTTTTTACAAAACCCGAAAAAAGGCCCCTTTTTTACCTTTGACCTCTAAGTATGACCTTGACCTTGGAGGTACCAACCTGGGTCATGCACGCAACACATCGTCTTATATTATTAACATTTCTGCCAAGTGATTTCAAAATCCATCTCAAAATAAGAAAGTTATTGACCAAACACGAAAAAAATGCCCCTTTTGACCTTTGACCTCTAAGTATGACCTTGACCTTTGAGTTACCAACCTGCCTCATGCGCACCACACATCGTCTCATGGTTGTTAATATTTCTGCCATGTAATTTTAAAATCCATCTCAAGATAAGAAAGTTATTGACCAAACATGAAAAAAGGCCCCTTTTTTTACATTTGACCTCTAAGTATGACCTTGACCTTTGAGGTACCAACCTGCCTCATGCGCACCACACATTGTCTTATGGTTGTTAATATTTCTGCCAAGTAATTTTAAAATCCATCTGAAAATAGGAAAGTTATTGACTGGACACGATTTGCCCATACATATATACATACCGACAAACTTCCAAAGGAGATAATTCAAAAAGTATAAATGAGAGAGTTATAGTTCTTGCGCACTGCACGTCGTCTAATGCTGATTAATATTATATGAAGTTTCATGAAGATAGCTCAAATGGTTTCCAAGTTATAGAGCGGACACAAATGTGTGACAGAAGGACAGACAGACGCCCGGGGAAAAACAATATGTCTCTCCGAAAAAAAAATTTCCGGGGTGAAAGCTCCAATCTAAAAGATTATTAAAAATTACTTTTTATTTTTAACATTTTAAGGGTCCATTTCTGAAGTGAATATGTCCGGGAAATTCCCGGATTGTGACCTGGATGTTGGCTAGTTGTGCGTTTACCCTAATCTCGACTTCGGGTGGTTAGAAGTTTATAAAAATTAGAATCAAATAATTTTTTTAGCTCCATTCTAAAAGATTATGAAAAATTATTTTTCATTTTTGATATTTTACGGGTCTGTTTTTGTTTAGTTGATTTGTCCGGGAAATTCCCGGATTGTGTCCTGGATGTTGTGGGTAGTGGTACCTTATCCCTAATATCTGCACTTCGGGTGGTCAGAAATTAATGAAATTAGTATCAAATAATGATAATAATGTATGTCGTGTGCTCATTATAAGTGCCTCACTGAGGCGATTCTAATGAGTGTACACAACATGACTTTATTTTATAGAAGACCACAAAGATATATTAAGTGATCTTTAATTACGGCTCAAGACCTATTGGGCAAACAGTGTAGAACTTGATCAAAGGTTAAACCCATATATGCCTAGCGTCCCATTGGTGGGACATTGACAAACAGTGTAGATCTTGATAAAAGGTTTAACCCATATATGCCTAGAGTCCCATTTGTGGGACATTGACAAAGTGTAGATCCAAATCAGATATTTAACCCATATATGCCCAGCATCCCATTTGTGGGACATTGGCAAACAGTGTTGACCCAAATGATCAGACACTGCAAAACGTGGCATCTGATCTGGGTAGCAAAATGCTGGCAATGAATTAGGTGTACGGACTTTGAGTGATCTCACAGATCATTATCAATACACTCAGGCATTTTGCAGAAGCACCACTGGAATTTTTACGATTTTACAAGTGAAGAAATGAAGTCTACGCCTGCCTGTATCTTTTTCTTTCGGAAACGGTGACATTTTTCAATTTGGCAAACATTCAACTAAATGCTGTCTCATTTTTGACATGTCGAATATTATTTTAGTGTTAAATGAGTCCAGAGCAAAACAAAACTCTACCACGTTCGCTATTGCAAAATGCCCACAATCATTAAAGTTCAGTTGTTGTTGATTAGGGGTATACATTTGTCCCTTATTTCTGCTCAAAACATAGGTTGTGGGTCTCGCCGTTCTATGGAGTTCGTAAACTGTCGGTTTAGAGCAGAAATATGAAAAATATGGGTTTTTTGTTTTAATATCTGAATTTCATTTTAGGGTTGCTAAATTTACATTTTCTAAATCTCTGCTTAAAACATACAGTATGGTTACTTGTCAGAACAGCCTGGGTGAGGTGATTCTAAAAAGTATCCACAATCGATTTTTTAGCAGAAATAAGGAAAATAATAAACTACATTTTATGTAAAGGAAACTGGGGTTCATGGGGGTATACATTATTTTTCCTATTTTTGATCCAAGACATAGGTTGTTGTTACTCGTTAGATTTGTTTGATTTGAGGTTTAATGTCCCCGTCAACATTGTAAAGGTCATTTTGGAGACGTTGCTTCCAATTTTGTGGGACTTTTACCCGACATTGAGATGAAATGAATTCTCAAGCCCTGTGGCCCAATGAAACCAATAGGGTTTATTAGCATGGACGGTCCGCCTCGCACCACGGTTCCTGGGCAGGCTTACATCCTCTAAGCGGTTTACCAGTACTAGTGTGCGGGCTGGATTCAGCTCTGCATGGAAGCAGCATGCAGCCCATATATTTCTTCAAGCCCATATGGGCGGGGGTATTGTTCGAGTGCACGGAATTAGCAGACAAAATTGATGGCGTCTTAACATGGGGGTGTGTCTTTTTAACAACAGACCACAACATAACTGCACCAGAGAAATTAATGGTTGCTATTGTCTGTTAACAAGCTAAGACAACTGTATAGCATAGTGCTGCAAAATAGGTTTTGGATCCCTGGAATGGATGAAACAAAATGACGCCAAGTCTTAAGTGCGCAGAATTAGCCTACAGCACTGTAGGGTCAGAGGTACCTTCCTAACACCTGTGCCTGTGGTTTGAGCTAGGGACTAACTTCCCATATCACAGGTGGTAACTGGTCAACTCGTACCTAAGTCAACTCGTACCTGTTTTTGGTCAACTCGTACCTGTTCTTTGGTCAACTCGTACCCCCTAGTCAACTCGTACCTATTTTGGTCAACTTGTACCCCAGGGGTAGGTGGGGTACTCTATGTTTTTGCTGAACAATAGCTGAAAAGGGTCATAACTTGCCTCGAGACATGTCTTGAGTTCACCGGAGGCCAGAAAGAAGTACTTTGGGTCCTTTTATTGTAACATGGTTTTCACAGCATGGGGATATGCGATGGCGCGCCATCAACCCACTCTAGTTATTATTATTTTTATTATTGTTATTATTATTATTTTATTATTATTATTCACTTTTAACCCATTCAGTACCAGAAAACCCACAAAGTGGTACCTTGTCAAACACTGTAAGCCCAGATCCGACGCCGCAGAACGCAGGGATATGCGATGGCCAGCCATCAACCTGCTTTAGTTATTATCATTTTTATTATTGTTATTACTATTTTATTATTATTCACTTTTAACCCATTCAGTACCAGAAACCCACAAAGTGGTACCTTGTCAAACACTGCAGGCCCCGATCAGACGTATGATCCGGGCCTACGCTGTTTGAAAAAGTTAGCCACTTCCCAAATAAATTCTTAAGAAAACACCCTGACACCCCTAAATTTCGAAATATATAAGATGGAAGATTCCATTTGGGTTGTCAAACACTGCAGGTCCAGATCAGACGCCGCAGAACGCGGTGTCTTCTGATCAGGGCAGACGCTGTTAGGAAAAGTTTAGCCACTTCCAGAATAAATTTTGAAGAAAACACAACCTGACACCCCTAAATTTCAAAATATATAAGATGGAAGATTCCATTTGGGTTGTCAAACACTGCAGGCCCAGATCACACGCCGCAGAACGCGGCGGCATCTGATCAGGCAGACACTGTTTGAAAAAGTTTAGCCACTTCCCGAATAAATTTTGAAGAAATAACAACCTGACACCCCTAAATTTCGAAATAGATGGAAGATTCCATTTGGGTTAATTTAATAAACACTTTAGTTTATCGTGTACCGATTAATGTGGGTGTAAAAAATCGATTATCGGTACTAGTTTAATCTAATCCTTAATCCTTCATTAAAGACTGTTTTTTAATTGCTTTAATTTTGCCAGCGAGCGGCTGTTTTTGTTCTGACAAAACGTAATGACACACAGGAATTTTAAGGTCAATTATCTTTTGTATATTATTTTCTTTTGAATTGCCGATTACTGGATGAATCCTGGCACGATCATTCATTTTTGAAATCTCTTACTGAGAATCAAAGCTTAAAAATATCACCAAAACATATGAAGTTTGTCTTATGTTGAGCATGGTGTTATGTACCAATCACATCCATCTGGAGCATAGACGGTTCCAATGTTTTGACACGTGACCTTGTTTACATTTCACTGCGCATGCGCCAGTTACCTCCCCTGTAGAGGTACTCTTTTATCAGGTTGGCAAAACATGACTGTTGCCGTACAGTGTCAATGAGAATTTCCAATATTTATCGTGTGATTAAACTCATTTCTCCTCCACAAAATTAACTGATCATTGTCAGTTTGTGTTTTTGAAGTAATAAATGATATAGAACCAGTCTCTTCTGACATTTTGTCGCACATTTTGTTGCCTAAAAGGCGTTAAAAAACTACCCACTATCATGCCAAAACGTAGTCGATCGCTTTATTTGACGAATGGAAATAAGATTAAAGTATGTATATTTTCTATCCAATTCTATACGAAAAAGAATCAGTTTAATGTCAAAAATGGTTTGTGGCAAACAGTTTTGATAGAAAGACGATTTAACGATTGTTATTACAGAAATAATTCGTGCTACATCAACGGTAGAGTATGGAACCGGAAGTGTTTTTGCCCACCAGATAAAACGAGGCTAATGACCTTTGACCTTGTGTGACATACACTTTGGATGTGTCTATAGATTGTTGGCACTCAATAGAGCTGGCCCACTGGGTTAGTTCTATCAAGCACCCATAAATTATGTCTGGCTAAAGGGATATGGGGGTCATACACATGAAAGACGCCATTTTGGCGCATGTGCGTAATGCACACACTATTATCCTCTTCATCGTCGGGAAAAGGATCAGGAGTCTGCATAGACCATAAAGTTGACGGGTTGACCTGTATATATCCTGTATATGTGTACTTAAGCCAAACTTACCCCAAAACAAATTTTATTTTTACTAAGGTACGAGTTGACTTAGGTACTAGTTGACTCAGTTACGAGTTGACCAAACTCGGGTACGAGTTGACTAAGGTACGAGTTGACTTAGGTACGAGTAGCCCGGTCCTCCATGCTACCGCGGTACTTAATGATTGAACACAAAACAAGAACAGATAAAGAAACTTACCTTAAAGTCTCAGTACACTACCTATCCCTTGACATGTCGTCTTCATTTTGATATAATTATGAAAACATAAGTCATGCTATAACAATAATAAATACCGGTCAGTACAGCGCCATGTTTTTTTTAATCGTGAGAGTTGTCCTTCATGGTACCGCGGTAATACTAAAAGCCGGTATCGTATGGGAAGCAAGTATGGTATTAAATATTGTTATTTATTGAAAGATAGGCTAGTCAACTGTCTTCACTGCTAGCCGAATTTCAAACCAAAAATTAATATTTAAATGATATGAGAACACATTGAAAATAAAATTAACATAGTTTAAAAGGATCGTTCTTGGAGCAAAATGTTATCACTGTCGGGCCAACATTGTTCCGCCATTCTTTGCTTAGTGGGTTTGAATCAGGAGTTCCATAATTTGCAAACAATGCATTGGGGATTTTTTATTATTTATATCCATAAAGGTAATACCTCAGGTATCTCTAATGCCTAGTATATCTTAATGAAATATAATGTGATTCTACACATAATTTGTAATTAATTATTTTTAAAAGCTTAACGGCGCCCCATACTTTGAATTCCCGTAATCCATTTCCATATATGGTAATCATGTGACTTCGACTTTGCTGCTATCAGAGTAGGTACCAGACGACGTCTTCAAGTGCAGATACAACAAATACAAATGTGGTTTGTGATGATTTCGGGAGGCTTTACATGACAGGGGGCGGGAGAAAAGGTAAAATATTATGTTTCGAAATATTTAAATATAAAATAAATTTGCTTAGCAGTAATCTTGACATTTTGGAAAAAATATCCGCGATCGGGAAGAGTAGCTTCCAGGTTACTGAAGTGATTATGTCAACATCCGGGAGGGGGCGTGTAGCGAAAATCACGTGAGTTTTGTGTTTACCGCGGAAGCATGGAGGACGCGGTAGCATGGAGGACGAGAGTAAATCTCACAGGTCCTGCTGTATGAATGTCATTTGACGTGTCACCAGTAACATTCAACCGATAACCAATGAAAGAGAACAGTATCTATCTATCTCCTATCTTCTTATACTGAGTCGGTCATATTTGGTCATTACCTCAGAAATACAAGGCAAAAATGCAGAAATATGCTTACAATATGCACTGATCTGCTGATATGTTCTGTGAGAAAATGGCAGATATTGACCCAATGAACTAATACGGTGCGTAAATTTACGGAAAGGACCTAAAGGGCGGTTGGTCTAAATAGCGAAAAAAATTGAAAAACTTTGTGAATGAACACAATCTTTAATGACACAAAGAGGCGATGGAAAATAAGTCGACGTGAGCCACACAGGAAAGGATCAATCACAAATCGGTGGGTTGGTCTATACTGCGGAAGGAACCTTCCTTTCGCGAAAGGAAGGTTCCTTTCGCGAAAGGAAGATTTTTGCTACGAAAGGAACTTTTTTTTTTCAGTAAATAGTCGCAATTTGGAAAAGAAGACCAATATTTCCATTACATTTGTGAATATTGAGTGCCATGGAAGTATTTGACTATTATGGGATACATGTGGTAACTGGTCAACTCGTACCTAAGTCAACTCGTACCTGAGTCAACTCGTACCTGTTTTTGGTCAACTCGTACCCGTTCTTTGGTCAACTCGTACCCCCTAGTCAACTCGTACCTATTTTGGTCAACTCGTACCCCAGGGGTAGGTGGGGTACTCTATTTTTTGCCGAACAATAGTTGAAATGGGTTATAACTTGCCCCGAGACATGTCTTGAGTTCACCGGAGGCCAGAAAGAAGTACTTTGGGTCCTTTCATTGAACCAATTTCTATTATCCTCACTGTTGCTCTTCAGCATATGCTCTGTTATCTTGGCATCTGAGTTTTTACCATCAGCCAGGTAAGGTCCAAGCACTGTAAGTATGTAGCCGCCATTTGCTACAAGCATCATCGGTTTAAGCAATGGGCGACCTTTATGGACAGAATAAGAACGCCCTTGGAATGAAAAGTCACCGCTTCACCATCAGCAACAGCAATAGCAACATCTTTCTGTGAATTAGCAAACAGCACCCTTGCAAATTCTGTAGTGTGATCTTCAATTATGTTATTTCGAAACGGCAAACAGGAAATCTAATGCACTGAATTTTGACAACGCTGATGAAATGAAAGGTGAAGACTATGTCAGACTGACAGGCATCACAAAGGATCAGTTCAATGATGTACATGAATCGCTCTCCTCGTTGCGTTCTACATCAACAAGGAGCACACGTACAGCCCTTGCCATGTTGCTTGTAAAACTTAGGACTGACAGGCATAACAAAGGATCAGTTCAATGATGTACATGAATCGCTCTCCTCGTTGCGTTCTACGTCAACAAGGAGCACTCGTACAGCCCTTGCCATGTTGCTTGTAAAACTGACAGACTGGTCTGTCCTTGGCTGTTCTTTCAACATTGTTTGGGGTGAAGAAAACTACTTGCAGTAAGGCAATCCATTCAGCCAGAGCAAGTCTAATGTCCAATTTCGTTCCAAAATATCTTGGCCTGCCACATATAGAACGAAATAAAGTAATTGAAAATCACACTACAGAATTTGCAAGGGTGCTGTTTGCTTATTCACAGAAATATGTTGCTATTGCTGTTGCTGATGGTACCTATGTGTACATAGAGAAAAGCGGTGACTTTTCATTCCAAAGGCGTTCTTATTCTGTCCATAAAGGTCGCCCATTGCTTAAACCGATGATGCTTGTAGCAACTGACGGCTACATACTTACAGTGCTTGGACCTTACCTGGCTGATGATAAAAACTCAGATGCCAAAATAACAGAGCATATGCTGAAGAGCAACAGTGAGATATAAGAAATCGGTTCAATGAAGGGGTTGTTCTCATTGTTGATAGGGGGTTTAGGGATGTAACAGACTTAATTAATGATTGTGGGATCAATACTGAAATGCCTCATTTCTTGAAGAAAAAAGAGAAACAGCATAGCACTGAGAAGCAAATGAATCCAGACTTCGCAAAATTGCAGTATGTTTCCTCTGGCTTTCTTTGCCGGACCATTACAGGGTCACTGATGAGGCCTTATTAGCCGAAACTACGTAGTATGACCCATCTTCTTTCTTATGAATGTTTTCATTGCTCTTAAAGGAACTCATTTTTGATTTTTAATTGCCTTCACTGCAGCTGGTGTTGTGCCGTGTGGCGGCCGTAAAACGTCTCCCCGTACATCAACCATAGTGCAGTTTATATTTTACTTTTGGTCCTTTGAGATCAGCGTGAAAATTCTGAGAAATCGGAAATAAATTATTGGTTTAGACTCATATTCTAGACAGGTTTTAATTATTTGGACCCCATTTTGATTTATATCAGTCTTTGACTCGACTGCCTATTCGAAATTCGCAAAATTGCAGTATGTTTCCTCTGGCTTTCTTTGCCGGACCATTACAGGGTCACTGATGAGGCTTTATTAGCCGAAACTACGTAGTATGACCCATCTTCTTTCTTATGAATGTTTTCATTGCTCTTAAAGGAACTCATTTTTGATTTTTAATTTTTACCAAAGTGAGATGGGTTGTTGAGTCAGCATATGGGCGTATAAAGCAATGGAAAGCTTTAAGTAATGTGCTTCCAAACTCTCAAATCCCGTTCGCTGGCAATTATGTGCGAATTGTGTGCTCCATTTGCAACGCTTTCAGGCCACCCTTGCTGACTAGTTTGGAATCAGATGTTGTCATGGCCAAACGAATGATGGCCTTAGCAAAGTCACCGAATAAACTTCAACAAAAGGTGACTGACAATAAGTGGGACAAACGGCGCACTTTTTGGAAAAGTATGGATTCTCTGTTCCAAGATTATGAATCCATTTTTTTTACATAACTCTCTATTTTCCTAAGGGTCAGGGATAGAAAAACAGTTAATTCCTTGTCCAGTATTTGCCCTTACAAGAAGGAATTTTTATTATTTTAAAGTTCACATTCTCCTCTAAAATCCTCAGCTGCTAAAGATAGTTGTCGGAAAATGGACTGAACAGTCTCCTTGAGATCACTGCAGGAGATATAAGCTGTAAAAATGGCTGACACCCTATAAACAACTTTAATGAGCCATTACAGTTAATTAGAGCAACAGTTTAGGAGGAGAATATGATTTTATCATTCCTCAATGGTGTTATTGTAAAATGGATCTGAGAAAAAAAATGGTGGTCATTCACCTTAAAAAAGGAACAAGAAAGAAACATTGAAGATTTTTATTTCATATATGAAAAACAAAACCCATACATCTTGTGAGATTGAAATATGTCGACACGTTCGGTTTATTTTTTTTTTTTCTAAAATAAATATCGATCATATCAAAAAAGACAAAAAAGTGTATATAACTCCTTTTTACAATTAAATGTTATTAAAACATGTTGTTGTCATCCAGTGATTGCCTATTAGCGGTAAAAAACTTCCTTTCGTAGAAAAAAACTTCCTTTCGCGAAAGGCAGGTTCCTTTCGCGAAAGACCTTCCTTTCGCGAAAGGAACCTTCCTTTCGCGAAAGGAAGGTTCCTTTCGCTATTTGGACCAACCGCAAATCGGTAAGTTGAAAAACCCAAATCTACCCAAATCCACTGTATTTACCCAAATCCCAAATCCACCTGCTAATTACCCATATACACCTATAGCTGGCCCATTTAAAGTCATATAAGTTGTTTTTAATGTTTAAATGATAGAATATATCACTTAGGACAAATAAATAATCATTTATTAACTTGTAACAATTTAACACGCACTATAGATAAACGCGTGTATTGTGTGTGTGTGTGTGTGTGTGTGTGAATTCGGGTTTAACGTCGCTTTCAACAATTTTTCAGTCATATCACGACGGTGTCTGGTTGCGACAGGGAGCTCAATGCTCACTTTTATAGTGCTGCCTCACCGAAGTATCATGTCCCAGACACATTACATGATACCACACCCAGTCACATTATCCTGACACTGGGTCGACCAGTCCTAGTTCTACCCCGTAAATCTGAGTGCCAAGCGAGGAGCAGCTAGTACCATTTTAACGACTTTGGTATGTCGCGGCCCGGGATCGAACCCGTGACCTCTTGTTCCCCGGAGCGGACACTCTACCAACTGAGCTATCGGGGCCGGTGATAAACGCGTGTAGTGTGACGAAACATCTTTCAGTTGGTTGCCTAGGGTTACCACTGTAATAATCATAGTTCACACACGTCTATTATGAATAATGTCAGATAATTTTAAACCTAAATAAAAATTTTAATTTATTTATTTTATTAAGAAAGGAAGAAAGGAAAGAAAAATAAATAGACAAGTGAATGTTTGACGGTTGAGTGAAAAAAAAAAAAAAAAAAACATGCAGAATATCGCAGAATATACGACCTTATTAAACACAACTTTTTATAATGTAAGGCTTTGGTTTACAGGGGAACATATTATTTTTATTAATTCTGCTAAAAACACAACTGTTTATAAAGCAAGGGTTTGGTTTAAAGGGGAACATATTATTTTTATTAGTTCTGCTAAAAAAAAACAAACATATATCGTCGACATAGATTGTGGGTATTCTTTGGAACCCCCCCCCCCCCCCCCCCCCACACACACACACACACCACACAATCGGTGCTGAAAGAAACTGATTGGGCTGCACCTCTGAAATGCTTCCACGCTGAGCTGAAACGGAACCCGCGTTAAACCTCCATTCAAGCAAACACTCTTATTAAGAACCGCCTCATCGAGGCGTTGAGGCGGTTCTAACGAGTTGCAAAAATCCATGCTTTGAGCCGATATGAAAAAAAAAAATAATTCAAAATTTCATTGTGATGACTATATTTCGGCCCATAAATTCCAATAGGTGTGTTTTCGAAAGAAAGACGGAAGGAAAGAAAGAAAAAAGAAAGAAAGAAAGAAAGAAAGAACGAAAGAAAGGACCAACCAACCAACCCATTACGAAAACACGCCTATTAAATATACTGGAAATTGTATCCACCAAAATGAAAATTTCCAGAAAAAAATCCGATATTTTAATTTTTCTTCTCAAAACCCCGTTAGCCCAAATCACCGTAAAAACCCAAATCAACCATGATATTGGAGTCGTTGCTTCCGATTATGTGGGACTTTTACCCGACACATTGAAATGAAATGACATCTCAAGCCCTGCCGCCCAACTAAACCAATTGAATTTATATGCATGGACGGTCCGACTCGCACCACTTTTCTTGGGTAGGATTAGAGCCTCTAAGCGGTCGGTTTCAGCTCTGCGTGGAAGCATCATGTAGCGCTATCTATTTTTCAAGCCCCGATGGGCGGGGTCGGGACACTATTGATAAGCGTCTATCTATATTTATTATCACCTATTATTTGTGACGAAGAATAGGTACTTCAAGTCAGAATCACCAGAATAATTCTTGCCTGACTCAGAAAAAAAATGGAAAGGAACTTACCTGCTGGGGCCATAGACAGTAGCAGCTATGTGCAGGCTGAGTAAATGCAATGCACACAAATGTGTTTTATGTGAGAAACTTTTTGGAAATGTGTAATAACATTTCTGTCTAAACGTATTAAATCTTGGGGAGTCTGCATAACTGCTACTGTCAGTAAGTCATCGACGAAAATGTATCTATTAAACTTGACATTACGAAAACACGCAACATGCCTATATAATTTTAACCCCCTTAAA
The DNA here is from genome assembly GCA_963580285.1 of Lucinisca nassula. Classification (NCBI taxonomy): domain Eukaryota; kingdom Metazoa; phylum Mollusca; class Bivalvia; order Lucinida; family Lucinidae; genus Lucinisca; species Lucinisca nassula. The sequence goes on from OY757025.1 coordinate 125,820,272, forward strand.
CTCACCTTTATACATTAAAACTGGTGTTAACATTGGGTTATGATCATTTTTCCTATTTCCGGTAAATACACATTGTGGGTACTCTTTAGAACGGCCACGCCGAGTCGGTTCTAACGAGTTCCAACAATCCTTGTTTCGAGCAGAAATATGAAAAATATCATACTTTTTATCATAGAAGTTTCATTTTTGTTGGTACGATTTATTTGAATAGGTGTATTTTCGTAATGCAAGCCTTACTGAAAACAAATTCTCGTTGATGTCCAGCTCCTGCCGCTTGGAGGCCACCCCAGAGAGCCGCACGTGAGTCAGGCTTACAAATTAAAAAAAATATTGATTATAATAATAATTCACAAATTAAGTCAAGTACAACATTAAAACAAAAAGAACCATCATCACGTGTCCATTTTTCATATAATATTTAATTATAATAGCAATATCGTCAAAGCCAGACCTGAACAGCGGGCCAACGTCGGACCGACAGAGATACGACGTTGCCATCTATTGCTATCGACAGACATTGATCCGACACTCTTTGTGGGTCGTACAGTATCTATTACTTCCGAAAAGAATTTGATAAACTCAAACATATTAATAAAAATGCAAAAAAATAAATTTTTGAGAAAATGGAATGAAAAAAATGGAATTTGAAAATAAACATGAATAAATAAAATAAAAATCACCTGACCGGAGATCATGACATTAATATTTGACGAAGAATTAGAATAGTGACAATGCAAGTGGTCGTAGCCCAGAAGTATGCTCGAAACACAGCGGTAGGCCAAGGGTTTATGCAAAAAAAAAAAAAAAAAAAAAAAAAAAAAAAAAACTTTTAAAATGTATACTGAAGCACCGGTCAAGCACATTCTGCTCTTCACAATCTAATTTATGTTCATAACAAAATGGATTTAAACTGAGTCGGAGAACACCCATTCATTCATTTACTTACGTGAAAAAGTCCGTAAAATGAACATTCCATAAACCCCACTTCATATAGAAAAAGGTATACATAAATAGAGGATATTTACTTTTTTTTATTTGATTTGAGGTTTAACGTCCCCGTCAACACTGTAAAGGTCATTTTGGAGACGTTGCTTCCAATTTTGAGGGACTTTTACCCGACATTGAGATGAAATGACATCTCGGCCCTGTCGTCTAATGGAACCAATAGGGTTTATAAGCATGGACGGACCAACTCACACCGCTTTGCCTGGGTAGGCTTAGATCCTCTAAGCGCTTTACCAGTACTCGTGTGCGGGTCAGATTCAGCTCTGCGTGGAAGCATCATGCAGCCGTTATATTTCTTCAAGACCCGATGGGCGGGGGCCGTCTACTTTTTTTTTTTTTTAGATAAATACCAAAAATGAGTACTGATAAACCGCTACTTTTTTTTTTCAGATAAATACCAAACACGAGTACTGATAAACCGCTAAGAAGGGCTAAAGCGGCCCAGGCCCTATTGCTTTCATTGGGTGGAAGGACTTGAGTTGTCATTTAATCCCAATGTCGGTTAAATGGCCAACAAAATTGGAAGCAACGTCTCCAAAATGGCATTGGCAGTGTTAACGGGGACATTAAACCTCGAATCAAACAAAACCCAAACAACAATGTACCGATCGTTTATTTTGACATACCGGTAATTGATATTGACGGATGTACTTTTCCAGGGGGCATACAACGTCGGAAAAACATTAAAACCACATTCATCCAACGTCATGACATTGAATTGAAGTCTGTTCATCAATGGTCGACAGGGCTTTATTAAAACATTGAAGAAAAATTGGTTCCTCTCCAGTAGGGATAATTTCGACCATAATGTAAAAGACTGAAACTAATCGCCCCTACCCAAAAGGGCTTCCCAACATTAGGAAACGGTACACGCCTCAGTTCATAGTCTTTAGCACAATGGTGAAACACAAATCTTTGAGGACTGTTCTAACACGCGCCTACAACCCGTATTGCTAGCATAAATGAGCGACATATTACACAATTTCCTAAAATTAACTAAACATACTGTGTTTATCGTCCCCGCCCATAAGGGCTTGAAGAAATATATGGGCTGCACGATGCTTCCACGCAGAGCTGAATCCGGCCCGCTCACTAGTACTGGTAAACCGCTTAGAGGATCTAAGCCTGTCCAGGAACCGCGGTGCGAGGCGGACCGTCCATGCTAATAAACCCTATTGGTTTCATTGGGCGACAGGGCTTGAGATGTCATTTCATCTCAGTGTCGGGTAAAAGTCCCACAAAATTGGAAGCAACGTCTCCGAAATGACCTTTACAGTGTTGACGGGGACGTTAAACCTCAAATCAAACAAACAAACAAACAAACATACTGTGTTTTCGTAACGAGACCTGCGCTTAGCGAATGCTCTGTTCAAGCTGCGTGTCTGTGCAGTCTGGTCATGGCCTTCACTATTCACTTATGGAAAATGACTGAACGCTTTTGCAAGCCACATGTGAAAACTCTGATTCTGAGTGCGTGAATGCGCCACCACTTGGCACAGATTTTAATTGATCTTAAAACATATATACTCACCGGAAATAGAAACTATACACTCATTTTTAAATTGTCGCTGGCAAAACAAATCAATGAAATTTGAATTCCAGTTGTGTAAATAAGCATTAGTTGCATGTATGCTATTGATGTATTGAATTAAATGTTCATTGATAGCTACGATTTAGCGGACAAGGCCACAGTTTCAAGGCAAGGGTCAAAATCTTGGTGTTCAAGTTTCCATTGAGTCAAATATTTTGTGTCGCAAATGTGATTCCTATTTTTACCAATTGTTACACATCAGCTAACGTTGGGAATATTGTTTACAAAATGAAAATTTTCGCAATGGTTGAAAAGTTATCAACCTTTAAATATTGGACCAAATACCGGAAGTGAGCCAAAATTATGGCATTTCTGATCGCGGTTTTTGTTTAAATCAATTTTTAAGATGCAACTGAAGATGTTCAAACGATTGGAGGCGTTTTTACATCGATTTTTGGTTTGAAGCGTTATTTTGAAAATTTCGCTGAAAAATACAGTTTTTGAGATTTCAATAGAATGTTTGTTTTTCGATACGTTTTAGATGTTATGTTCTTTTTTTCATTCCCTTCTTTTGAGTTATTGCCTATACGCAAAAACGTTGAAGTCAAAATTCGTTTACATGCAAATTTTGTGAAAAATGCACTTTTTTACATTTTCCAAAAAAAAAACTTTTATTTTGAACACCAGATTTTCTTTAAATTATTACAGGAATCACGTCAATAAATAATCTAATCCTGTATCAGTAACTTTTGAATGAATTACTCACTTGTTATGTCAGGAGAGACGATTCAAAAGTGTATAGTTTCTATTTCCGGTCAGTATATAAACACACACACACACACACACATGGCGTCCAACATGGTGTCAGAAAGTACAAATATTAAGTTAAAATTGTAATACCTTTATAAATTTTGCTTTCAACATAGATTGCGTGTGCTCGTTAGAATCGCCTCAATGAGGCGGTTCTAACTATTACCCACAATCTATGTTATTGAATAAAAGGCAGATAATGTATACCCAAGTAAACCCCATTTTCCGGGTCTTAGTTTCACGGACTTGTTATCGTGACGTGCATAATGCTTCCACGCAGAGCTGAAACCAACCGCACAGGAATACTGGAAAACCGCTTAAAGGTTCTAAAACTGCCCAGGAAGCGTGGTGCGAGTTGGACAGTCCATGCATATCAACTATATTGGTTTAATTGGATGGCAGGGTTTGGGATGTAATTTAAACCCAATGTCGAGGCAAAGTCCCACTAAAAGGAACCCTCGCCTTTAAAATGACCTCTAAAGTGTTGACGGGGACGTTAAACCGCGAATCAAACAAACAAAACCTGGGCCTCGGTGTTCAGTCCAATAAAGCAATGTAGCGCATCACAAAATCACGCCTGTTCAAATTCAGTTATATTGAGGATACTGCAACAATAACAAAAAAGGGAAAAAATACGATAAAAAAATACGGTGTTTTTCATACTTCTGTTCTAGACATAGATTCTGGGTACTTGATACGTAGAACCGACTCGTCGCGGAGGTTCTAACGATTACCCAAAATCTATGTTTTGATAAGAAATAAGAAAAATAATGTATACCTATGTAAAACCAAGTTTTACAGAATTAAAGTGTTCTTTTTTTTTTTTTTTTTTTTGCGTGGATGGGGGTGCAAAATTATAAGGGTGTGGTACCGTGATAAAAACACACACCCTGTCGAATTCCGCTCCCATTGAGTCCCCTTTTTATACACTAAATTCGAGTTTTACAGTAGTTAACATTACTTTTCTTAGATTTTTTCTAAAATGTAGAATTTGGGTGTTCGTTATAGAACCAACTAGCTGAGGCGACTCTAACGTGTACCCACAATCTATATTTTAGAACAGAAATAGGAGACCTTTTCCAATGTTTCAGCATATAAGTTTCGCTTTTCTCTTTTGTTTTGTATTTTAGTATTTTTTTATTATTATTTTATTTATTTATTTTGCGTGTAAATAGGCATGATTTCGTAATGCAGTCGCCATCACGTGGAAAAGTCGGGAGTACACATTGTTTTTTTTTATTTCTGCGTCAAGACATAGGTTGCCGGTACTCGTTAGAACCGCCTCAATGAGACGGTTCTAACGAGCACCGACAACCCATGTTTTGAGCATGTTTAAGAAAAAATATCACGGATTTTCATCAGACAAGTAGCCATTTTGGATATATGAAAAATGTACGTATGTCGCACGGATAAGTTATCATAATGTCGCTTGTCTCGCGACGGCATGACACCTTGGCGAAACGCTCCTAAGTGCAAAACCCATGAGCTGCAAAAACAGTGTAACGCCTCCGCACATCCGTCACTGGTCCAAACACGCCCGCGGAAGTAATTTTGGGCTCAGGATTTCTCTTTTACATCACTAAAACACGCCTATATAATTTTTACCCCCTTGAACCCCATTGTTATATAGTTAAACTGGGGTTTACAGGGGTATACCTTATTTGTCTTATTTCTGCTCTTAAATATAGGTTGTGGGTACTCGTTAGAACCGCCTCGATGAGGCGGTTCTAACGAATACTCACAAGCTATATTTTGAACAGAAATGATATAAATATCACGATTATTCATCTTAAAATATTCATTTTATCGGCGGTAAAGTTTATAATATATTTGGGCTCGGGTTATATGAAATGCTGCTGCTGCTGCTGCTGCTGTGTGGGTGAGGGACATCTCAGACGCTATCAAAAATTATTAATAAAATATTAAATTGAGATGGACGGGTAATTCACATTCCCTGCAGTGCCAGCGGGGCGTGACTTGACACATCTGCTTTGGGTATGAAGCGTTCTGATTGGCGAGGATTTTTGTTCGAATAAACACAGTGCTTGACAACTGGGCGTGACTTAAAGCTTTCTAAAGGTTTTTGTCTGATTAGAAAAAAGATAATGTAGAAAGAAGGACATTATTTATTTATATTTTAAACGTGCGTCTTTATACATAAATAAACAAACAAACAAAAAAAAAAATACAAACAAACATACAAATGAATAAATAAATAAATAAATAAAACAATAATAATGAATTCCAATACCACTACTACTACTACTAATAATAATATTTTTTTTATAATATATTTTTTCTTGACTATAGACGTATCTTAGTTTTATGTCTTAGCTCTTGACCTTACTGTTCAAGTGACAATGCGTATTTAAATATTTAACAGCCTAGAAAAGTGAGACACATCATGAAAACAGGCCAAGATAATTTTGACCCTTTTTAAGTCAACTTTTATATAGCTAAACTGGGGTGTTCAGGGGTAAACATTATTCTTCTTATTTCTGCTTAAAAAATAAACTGTGGGTACTCAATAGAACCGCCTGTCGAGTCCCCGCAAACTAATTTTTGAGCAGAAATAAGAAAACTATCAGAATTTTTATCAGAAAAAAATTTTGGTGGTAACTTTTTTCACTACATTTGTATAGGCGTGTTTTCTACATGGAATTCAACTAGCAGCCCTGTTTAGTGTTTACCTCACATTATGAAGAGAAAAGTGGGGTTTACAATGTGTTCTTTATTATCCAAAATATCAAAATTGTACAAGGTTGCTCTTACGGGCACCTACATTCTACGGAATTAAAAGAATGAAAAAAAAAAAAAAAAAAAAAAAAAACGGCAAAATTCAAATATTAATTCAAGAGACTTCTGAATTCACAACAGCAATTTCAGTTTTGATTGTTTGAGATGAGGTTTTACGTCCCCGTCAGCACTATTAAGGTCATTTTGGAGACATTGCTTCCGATTTTGTGGGACTTTTGCCCGACATTGAGATGAAATGACATCTCAAGCCCTACCGCCCATAGTAACCGCTAGGGTTTAAGGAGCGGTCCGACTCGCATCACTTTTCCTGGACAGGCTTAGACCTAAGCTGTTTACCAGTACTCCAGTTGGGTCGGTTTCAGCTCTGTGCGGAAACACTCTGCAGCCCAATTTATTTCTCCAGGCCCCGATGGTCGGGGGCGCAAAAGCAATATCAGGAAAAGTTTTTGAAGCCGGGGCGTGAAGCCAGTTTTTGTTCGATAAATATTTTTTTTCGTATTTCTTCTCCAAACAAAGATTGCGGGAACACGTTAGAACCGCCTCGATGAGGCCGCTTTAACGAGTACCCACATTTAAGGTTTTTCAGCAGATGTCCACATGGACATTCACAGCAAAAATCTTATGTGCTTAGTAATGTTGGGTTGACTAAGAACAACCTAAATGGGTCGACTAACCAACCCATAACATGCGTCAAAAACTACATGTAACAAGTTTGTGTTAACTGGCAATGTTGCAATGGGGCGTTTCAGGCCTGTGTGAATCTGGTGTGTAATTTTTCAAAACGAAGCATCTATTCAATTGAAATAAATTTAAAACATCACCAGCAGCAGCAACAATAACAACCGCAAAAAAAAAAAAAAATAAAAAATAAAAAATAAAGATAATGATAATAATGAAAAAGTTCTAGATGTTTGTGACCGGACCATCATCTTCTGCAAAGACTTTTTCTGGAAGTGTCTTGCCCTATGATAGAAATGTCACTTCGGGCAACTAAGTGAGAATTCCTGCATTGCGCTTGACATTTCCGGAATTGTACCGGTTCCTACTGAGCACCAAAAAAAAAAAAAAAAAAAAAAAAAAAACATAGAAATTTATTGGTGGTTCTCTCCGCTTCACCGCTTGTGGTCTCTTCCGCTGGTTGAGTTTTTTCCCTGCAGTTTCTTTTGGCACTTTATATTCACATACTGATGACTGGACACATTTGGATTTAGTGCTGTTTTCATTTGCCGGTTTCAGAGTGGAAGACAACAACTTTTGGCAGATAACTTCCTTCTGTTTGAAGGATTTATCATGCCAAACAGTGGAATCCACAGCAAAGTAGGTGAAAGGCCCAAACAGCCCAAAGTCGCCCTCACTATAAATTGCACGACGCAAATTCAGCAGTTGCATGTTGGAAACACGTTCAAGCTTTTGAAAGAATTTCTGGCAGTTTATACTGGTTCCAATCTGCGACCTGCTTTATTCGGTGGTTCATAGATACTTAATTATGTTTGTCTACAGTTTAGAGATATGACCATTTTTCAGTGGGTCATAGAAATCTTTCCCAGAAACATGCAAATGGGTATTTCTCAAAATAGGGCTGCAAATCATCACAGTGCTTTGAATACTGAAGATCACCTCGCAGAAGACAATACCGCCCTCCCCGAAAATGATATCAAGCATTCTTTCTCAGAACCATGCTTTTCTAGATAATGTCGAATTTTATCTTTACCCCGTATTGGGGGTAAAAACTTCAGACTCGTGCTTGCAAAATTTGATCGTTCATTTGTTGAATAATCTTTTCTTTCTTTCATTCTTTCTATCATTTTTTTCTTTCTATTCAAACATCATATATTCGTTTATTTACTAATTTTGGCATTCATTCGTTCTTATTTAATTGTCTTTCAATATAAGTAAAATTTTGTTGACTTGGATGGAAAACCAAAATTCACAGAAGCGAGTAAATACTATTTCTTTTTTCATCCTTTCTATTCTTCCCGTCTTTCTCTTGTATAACGGCTTAAACGTAGATTGTGGGTACTCATTAGAACTGACTCGACGAGGCAGTTCTTTGGTGTATCTCAAACAATGTTTTTTATCAGAACTAAAAAAAAATAATCTTTGTTCCTGTGAACCCCAATTTTAGTGTATCATGGTGGGGCTCTAGCGGACAAAATTACATAGCCATGTTTCCATGATGCTTTTGATCTTTCTTTCTTTCTTTCTTTCTTTCGTATTTGCTCGGTTATAATCTAAAATAAAGAAATAAATAGACAGGTAATGGTGATCTCTGTGCGTGCTATGATCATAGGACAGCCTAAGGCAATCTGTGTATTCTGACTTGAAGATGTTTTGTCGCACTAAACCTGCCTTGTATGTGCGTATCTTAAAAAAAGATAACACGGATAAATGACAGTTTATTAATTTAATCGTCAATAGAATATCAAATTAAATTCATAATGTTTAAGACCTGTTTAATTACACATTGAGTTCAAACCCTTTCCATATCAGCAACAGAAAATTGATTCATATTTATGAGCGAGGTGAGGTATGTGCGGTAACTAGTTATTGTGTAATTATCATCCACCCAAATACCAAAGTTACTAAATTTGATTATTTATTTGTCCTCATTGATATATTCTATCATATAAACATTAAAAACAACTTAAATGACCTTAAACAGGCCAGCTATAGGTGGATATGGGTAATTATCAGGTGGATTTGGGTAAATACAGTGGATTTGGGTAGATTTGGATTGTTCGACTCACCCTCACAAATAGACTATATCCGTGCTTAGAACCAGAGTTGATCACATTGACAGAAGTTGAAGACAAACAAGTATCAATTAAAATTTTATGCTCCAATCCAAAAGATTATTAAAAAATATTTTTTAATTTTAACATTTTAAGGGTCCATTTCTGAAATGCATTTGTCCGGGAAATTCCCGGATTGTGACCTGGATGTTGGCTAGTGGTGCGTTTACCCTAAAATCTCGACTTCGGGTGGTTAGAAGTTAATAAAAATTAGTATCAAATAATTTTTTTAGCTCCATTCTTAAAGATTATGAAAAATTATTTTTCATATTTTACGGGTCTGTTTTTAAAGTTGATTTGTCCGGGAAATTCCCGGATTGTGTCCTGGATGTTGTGGGTAGTGGTGCCTTATCCCTAATATCTGCACTTCGGGTGGTCAGAAATTAATTAAATTAGTATCAAATAATGATAATAATGTATGCCGTGTGCTCATTATTAGCGCCTCACTGAGGCGATTCTAATGAGTGTACACAACATGACTTTATTTTATAGAAGACCACAAAGATATATTAAGTGATCTTTAATTACGACTCAAGACCTATTGGGCAAACAGTGTAGAACTTGATCAAAGGTTAAACCCATATATGCCTAGCGTCCCATTGGTGGGACATTGGCAAACAGTGTAGATCTTGATAAAAAGGTTTAACCCATATATGCCTAGAGTCCCATTTGTGGTACATTGACAAACAGTGTAGATCCAAATCAGATATTTAACTCATATATGCCCAGCGTCCCATTTATGGGACATTGGCAAACAGTGTAAACTCAAATGATCAGACGCTGCAACAATTCTCGTACTTCAGGAACGGTCACTAAGATTATCGATATCCCATATTTGATTGACATCAGTTAATTCCCTTAGACCGTAGTCGACATAGCGTCGTTTACCTGTGTTGATAGTGTGTAATAACAATTTCACACCGGTTTGAATTACAATACACAACCAATCTGTGTTCTATCTATTGCCCTGTTAAAATTAGTATGTTTACTGGTTCAATAACAGTTCTATGAATTGCATTGCTTCCGCACTACCAAAGGCTCGATCAGACTGCAGTCGCTTAAGTGCAGTATGATCTGAGTCTATGCTAGTCGCCAATGCCACATTGTTTAAAATTACATGTCGCGGATTTTTTCTTTGTTATGGAAAAGTCATTTTAAATAACCATATATGAAGGCCTATCTCAACATGGGTGTTGACTTATTTCTGAAGCCGGCCTCGGTAGCTCAGTCGCATGCGCGTATGATTGGTGATCAGGAGGATGTGGGTTCGATAACTGCCAGAGACGGAAGTATTCATTTGTGGAAGTTGATCATGAAATCTTCTCTACATTCATTCTCTTTCTTCCACTGTTTCAAAAGGGCAGCTGTCTGTTTCAAACAAAAGAATGTGCCCCATACTGGTTAATCGCTTATGTATACTCAAACTCAAGCCTACCAAGGAAAAGTGGGGATAGGTAAACTGACCAGCTCGATATGACAAAAGGCCTTTAAACTTCAGTCTAATTTCTGATATGAACTCAACCTACACTGGGGTGTGCTAATTGCTCGGTCGTCTATATCAGTTTAACCCATTTTGTACCAACCGGAATGGGCCATATATATATATATATATATATATATATATATATATAAAACAAGTCCATTTCAAAATTTAATGGTGTTAAGTTGTGTTTTCTAAATATATTTGAAAAAAAAAATGGCTGAACTTTTTGCAAACAGTAGTTCCTGTACAAAAGCCGGGCTCGATGGCGTCTGATCTGGGCCTGCACTTTTTGCTATAACCCGTTTTGGGGAATTCGGTACAAAATGGGTTAATGCACAACAATCACAAACTTTGGATAAACATATCTTGTACGCCCTTGGCGAGCAGTACGAACTCACGTTCTTTCAATATACACCGATACATTCAATAAAGAAAGTGGGTTTGTGTCTTAATTTTCTAACTTTAAAATTTAAACAAGACACAGCGAAAGCAGCTTATACTCACATTATATTATATTAAAAATTTTACCACCCTAAAATTGAAATTTTAGATTAAAAAATTCTGATAATTTTAATATTTCTGCACATTACATACATTGCGGATACTCGTACTCGGTAGAAACGCCATGACGAGGCTGTTCAAATGAGAATAATATAATAAGTCACATCTATACTATCAGCTTATCAGACTACATTGTATACGGTTTTCGTTCAAATTCACAAACTGGTTGACAAACAGTGTAGATACTCATCAGATTGCTTCTTCACAACTAATCTAATCTGGATCTACACTGTTTGCATAGTTAGGGGTTGTCGTGAACAGCAGAATAACGGTTATTGCAATGTAAAAAAATGGTTTACGGTTTGTCATTATAAACCTCACTTTTTCCATATAATTCAGACAATCAACCAATCAAACAATCCATAAACTGACTAACGTGGTCTTGCGCGTTATAGCAGCACCCCCCCCCTCCCACACACACCTTTATTGTTGCGTTTTGTGACCTAAACGGTCAATTTCAGAGCATAGCCTTCGGGTGAACCATTGTGTATTTTACATTTAAAATGAATTTTACATTTAAAAATGACGGGCCTCCGTGCGGTGCACGTCATTTCGTTGAAATGCGACACTTGGTCGAATTAATTGTTATAAAAAAAACAGTGGTTCAGCTGAAGTGCACGACCCGCCGGATGCTTTTAGCTTTATGAGTGTTACCATATATGGGTATGGCGGCCATTTTGGTCATGTGACCTGGACCTAAAACGGTTCCCCGTATAAATGCGCCTTATCGTAAGGAGCAAAAATATATCTTATACTTTAGTACTGTATTCTGAATCGTTTGCAGGATAAAATGCATTCTCACTTTTCCAATACAAAAGCATATGTGTATAAGTTTGACCTAGGCACAAAGAAGGTCAAGGTCAACCCAGGGTCACCATTTAACAATTTATGATAAGCCTACGTCCCAGATGCTATTTATCAAGTTTCGTGGAAATCTGCCCAGTGGTGCTGGAGAAGACTAATTTTGAAGGGTTTTTACCATATATGGCTTGGCGGCCATTTTGGTAATGTGACCTGGACCCCATGAGCAAATTTTGGTTTCCCCCATCCCATAGAGACTTCATATGAAATTTGACTTCAATCGGCCCAACGGTTTCTGAGGAGAAGCAGTTCGAAATTTTTCAAATTTTTTCGCCTCGGCGAGGCTATACTAAATGAAATGTAATATTTCGCAAGTTCATTGGTTAGATCTCATTGATATCTATCAGTATGCCAAAAATTGTTTAAATATTCCAAGCGGTTAAGTCACTATCACCAATTTTCACAAACAGGTTATTCCAATACAAAAGCTTATGTGTCAAAGTTTGACCTAGGCACAAAGAAGGTCAAGGTCAACCCAGGGTCACCATTTTAGCAATTTATGATGGGCCTACGTCCCAGATGCTATTTATCAAGTTTCGTGGAAATCTGCCCAGTGGTTTTGGAGAAGACTATTTTTGAAGGGTTTTTACCATATATGGCTTGGCGGCCATTTTGGTAATGTGACCTGGACCCCATGAGCAAATTTTGGTTTCCCCCATCCCATAGAGGCTTCATATGAAATTTGATTTCAATCGGCATAACGGTTTCCGAGGAGAAGCAGTTCGACCTTTTTCACATTTTTTCGCCTCGGCGAGGCTATATAAAATGGAATGTATTATTTCGCAAGTTCATTGGTTAGATCTCATTGATATCTATCAGTATGCCAAAAATTGTTTAAATATTCCAAGCGGTTAAGTCACTATCACCAATTTTCACAAACAGGTTATTTCAATACAAAAGCATATGTGTCAAAGTTTGACCTAGGCACAAAGAAGGTCAAGGTCAACCCAGGGTCACCATTTTAAACTAGGTATTAAAGAATTTCATAAGAAGTTTGTTTGGCCCCTGCAGACAAAGCCGCTAACAACGTTGTCGTTGTGTGACGGCTCCACTATGTTAACACGCTTAAGCAGGAGCTTGGTGGTACTAAGGCCTATGAACTTCAGCCTTTAGCTGAAGAGAGAGCTATAGTAGATAAACATGTTTGTCATTCAGCCACCAAGTTTGCTGTGTGTGTTAACAAAGGCCAAGACAAGCTTCCTACGCTATACTGGTTACCAAAACTTCATAAAATACCTTACAAAGCACGGTTTATTGCAAATTCTAGCCATTGCACTACCACTGAACTTTCTAAATTATTAACTTCCTGTCTTACTGCTATTAAAACGCATGTGATTAAATATTGTGATAAAGTCTTTGAAAGATCAGGAAGAAATCTGTTTTGGTCTATAAAAAATTCGAATGAGGTTTTAAATAAATTGAAATCCAGACATTTTCGTGCTTCAAGTCTGTCTACTTACGATTTTTCCACTCTTTACACTACACTTCCTCATAAACTTATAAAAGAAAAGCTAAATGATTCAATTGAATGGGCTTTTCACAGAGAAGATTCTCTCTATCTTGCATGTAATGTCAGAAATGCATTTTTCACTTCTAAAGAGCATAAGAATTATACACTTTGGTCATGTCAGAACGTGTGTGATGTCCTCACCTTTCTACTTGACAATATTTATATTAGAGTCGGTACTAAGTTATTTAGACAAATTGTGGGTATTCCGATGGGTACGAATTGCGCACCTCTTGTGGCTTATCTGTTCTTGTATTGTTATGAAAGAGACTTCATGTTGTCGCTTTCCATTGATAACCAATCTGAAATTATTGAAGCTTTTAGCTCCAATTCTAGATATTTAGATGATTTATTAAATATTGATAATACCTATTTCGATGGTTTGATCAGTCAGATTTACCCCCAGAACTTCAGTTAAATAAAGTAAATTCTTCTGATACCCAGGCCATGTTTTTGGATATACATCTATCTATTGTAGATGGATTTGTTTCGTGCAAAATTTATGATAAACGCGATGACTTTGATTTTGAGATTGTAAATTTTCCTTTTTCGGATGGTGATGTTCCTCGTGCGCCATCATATGGCGTTTATATTTCGCAATTAATTCGATTTGCTAGAGTGTGTAGTCATGTAACTGACTTCAACACTCGTAATAAATTATTAACGGCTAAACTCCTTAATCAGGGTTATCGGTACCATAAACTACGCAAAGCCTTTTCCAAATTTTATAGACGCCATTCTGATTTAATTTCAAAATTCAATATTGGACTTAAATCCCTTCTGCAACAAGGTCTATCGGAACCCGAATTTTATGGTGACTTAGTATATAAATTCAGAAAAATATATAACCGCAATGACTTCAGCACCCAATTTCGTAAAATCATTCTTCGATATAAAAAGATTGGGTACAACATGGATGTTATACGACAGACTGCATGCATGGTAGTTAACCCGATCACGGTTGGCAACTTTGCTTCCCTCTTTAATTGCACGCCGGTGGGTCCGGCCTCAGATTCTATGACGGCTCCAACGTAAAGGCTTATTGAGAATTAGAGAGATCTAATTCAAGGTAATGTTGGTTGGTGCCTGATGCTCTGTCTCTGGTCGGGCCCATCGGAGTCTAACTGTTGGTTTTCTTTTGCTCCAGCATTTCAGTGGTTTCTTGCTGTCGAGTCCTCACCGTTGTCTCGCCTCTGTGGTTCTTTGAATTTGTTGTGTTCACGGAGATGTTGCACTGATGAGTTAGGAGGCCTTCATGAACAAATTATTTGTCTAAATCGCGACGCAAGTAAGGGCGAGGATTGTGGCCACGTAAAATCGATTTAAGCCCCCCCAGTGGAAATCATTCCACTGACCGTTCCAAGGCGGTTCTTCTGTGGCGGTTTATTTATGATGTTGTTTGTTACTTACTTGTGTATCACTTGTGTCTTTTTATTTTGGATGGCCATATGGCCATTTTGTGGGAAAGTAACTGTCCTTATGGCCTTACTTTGTTTAGGTTTCCATTATGGTCTGGTCGCTTAATGTTTGTGTTTCTTTCCCTTTGGTGTCTTTGATGGGCGGAGAAAGTTAATTGTATCGATTCCTAATCTTTGTTTTACTTCTACTTATGATGGGCCTACGTCCCAGATGCTATTTATCAAGTCTCGTGGAAATCTGCCCAGTGGTTCTGGAGAAGACTATTTTTGAATGGTTTTTACCATATATAGCTTGGCGGCCATTTTGGTCATGTGACCTGGACCCCATGAGCAAATTTTGGTTTCCCCCATCCCATAGAGGCTCCATATGAAATTTGACTTCAATCGGCCCAAAGGTTTCCGAGGAGAAGCAGTTCGAAAATTTTCACATTTTTCGCCTCGGCGAGGCTATACTGAATGTAATGTAATATTTCGCAAACTCATTGGTTAGATCTCATTGATATCTATCAGTATGCCAAAAAATTGTTTAAATATTCCAAGCGGTTAAGTCACTATCACTAATTTTCACAAACGGGTTATGGATGGACAGACAGACATACCGTATATGGCTTGACAGCCATTTTGGTCATGTGACCTGTACCTCATGAGCAAATTTTGGTTTCCCCCATCCCATAGAGGCTCCATATGAAATTTGACTTCGATCGGCCCAACGGTTTCCGAGGAGAAGCAGTTCGAAAATTTTCACATTTTTCGCCTCGGCGAGGCTATACTAAATGGAATGTAATATTTCCAAGTTAATTGGTTAGATCTCATTGATATCTATCAGTATGTCGAAAATTGTTTAAATATTCCAAGTGGTTAAGTCACTATCACCAATTTTCACAAACAGGTTACGGACGGACAGACAGACTGACCGAATGACAGAATGACACGGTGATTTTAGGGCACTCTTAGAAAATCAACCGACTTCAGTCGGTCGCTTTTTCTGCGGGTCGTGCAATCGAGCCGTGCTCGGATTATTGGATTCACGAGTGGTCATTTTATAAGAAAAGTTTGAAACGAGCCTTTGGCGAGATTCATGAATTGATATGAAATGACCAAAAGCATACTGGTGATAATTGTTTTTACTGTATGAGCTGGTGAGGGAGATTTGCCATTGTGACGTTTGTTGTTGTTGTTGTTTGCAGTTTCCCCGTGTCGCGGGTTTTCAGCTGGTGGGGTCCCAGGGAACGAATCCATTCTGGCACTACACCGTAGCCGTTCGGTGCTATCCCCATTCCACGTTGCCGGTGAATGGGGAGACCATCGCTCAGCTCCAGCCCCATCCGTCCGTGTCTATCGTAAGTCCGCTGCAGTCGGTCCTTTCTGTCTTCTGCTTGACGTTATAATCTTTTGCTTGTCAATATGCCGAACCGTGTCAGAGCAGTAAAGGGCCAATTTTAATATTGGTATTTTTGTTTTTATTTTTTTTATTTGATTTTTGGATATTTATGTAACGTATGTACATTTTACATTGTTTGGTCTGTTTCCCCAGCTTGATGAGTGGTCTATTTTTTAAGTATATATGCGGGCGGATGTGCTTACCCCGCCACGGACCTGTTTTCTTTGTTTTTCTTATGCCTTAAAGGTGGTGTTGTCCGTTTTAGGGCAAGCCCACCCGCTTACAGTTGCTGGGAAGGACAGCTTTTGTACCTGCAAGATTAAGCTAGTGGTTTATATTGTGTGTGTGTGTGTGTGTGTGTGTGTGTGTGTGTGTGTGTGTGTGTGTGTGTGTGTGTGTGTGTGTGTGTGTGTTTATCTGTACATACAATATGTAACATAATAACATGAAGTGCCGGCCTACGCCGTCTCGGGCTTGAATTCGTATTTATTTTTTTTTAGTGAGTGACTTCTATCGCGGAGGATGTGCAAAGTAGGTCAATCCCTTTTTATGCATTTGCCGTTTTAAGTTAAGAAACAGTGATGCTTTCCTCGACGTAGGATCCCGCACTCTGCGGGACCATAAGTGGGTCAGTCGCCATGTTTGCATATCATTAACGCATCCTACGTGAAGGAAGGCACCATAGGAGGAAAGTGTATTCCTGCCTAGCCATTTGGAGGCCCGAGACAACGTTTGTCGATCTCATTTGTGGTGTTGTCCTTTTTGGGACAGGCCATCCGCCCACAGTTGCTGGGAAGGACCATTTTTGTACCTGCAAGGTTGTGCTTGAAGATTATATTTGTTTTTTTTTTTTTTTTTTTGGTTTATTCTGTACATACAACATATAACATAGTAACATGGTGTGTTGGCTTCCGTCGTCTCGGGCCCAAATTCGTATTTATTTTAGATAGTGGGTGACCTCTATCGCGGAGGATGTGGAAAGTAGGTCAATCCCCTTTTATGCTTTTTCGTTTGAAGTTAAGAAAAAGTGACGAGGAGGTGTAAAGAATATATAGGGAAATTCTCAGTTCAAATGAGGGAGACTCCAAAATTTTAATAAAATTAAGTGGGTCTTCATTTCATGGAATTGTATACCTGATGAATAGGAGATTACACGAAGCTTTCTGAAGTATATTTATAAGTTTGAAACAGGAATATGGCAGAAAGTTTGCCATTTCCAAAATTTTAGAGTTTTGAGGTCATTCAATTTCGTTTTAGCGTCTATCAGTTTTTCGGCGAAAATTCAACGATTTTTCGACCAAATGTCAATTCGACGAATTTTTTCGACGAAAATTCGACCAAACATTGGTTCGACGAAAAGTACCTGTCGACGGATAATACAATCGACCAAGTGGTTTTCGACGAAATCACATGGAAGCGCCTCCGTGGCCTAGTGGCTTAAATATTAAGTCTCTCACCGCTGTGGGTTCGAGCCTCGCTCGGGTCACATGTGAGACGCCAAGTTCTGCAACGGACGGTCAGGTGTTTTTTCTCCGGGTACTCCGGTTTTCGCCCACCTGATTAACGATCGGCTCGATATGAGTGAAATAATCTTGAAAGGGCCTAAAAACCAAAATCCAAAAATTTAAAAATGACAACCTTGTATATTGTAATTTAAGGGAGTAATACCTGAAACAAACACAGCTTCTGAAACGATTGCACAAATGAGATATTTTGCCGAATTTCAAATTTAATATTTTATTTCGGCTAGGCCCAAGGAAGATTAAGATCACTTTTCTTTGTCTCATTAAGACAAAGAAAAAAAACTATGTTTTGACTTCATAAGAGAAAAATGATACGATCCAGACGAAAGATTCTTACTTCTTAAGTATGACTTTTAGGCACGAACCATAAATTCTTGGTGCTCATTTTTCTTATTTCTGCTCTAAAATATAGATTGTGGGTACTCGTTAGAACCGCCTCACAGAGGCAGTTCTTACGTGTACCCACAAACTATATGTGTAAGAAAAATGTCATATTTTTCCATAAAATTGCTGGTTGTGGCCGAGAAATTTACAATGTATTTGAATAGGTTTGTTTTCGTAATGATAGAAATATGCATCGTAGTAAATAAATTATAACTTATCAAGAACATTAAAGTTTTCTAAACACATGAAATAAAACACTGTATCTACAGGACTGGTGTACAATCTAACAAACATTACATAAACATGCCTATTCAAATGTAGATTGCAAATTTTACCGTCAAAAACTGAAATTGTTTTGACCTTCACAAACATTGTCTTATTTCTGCTAAAAACATAGATTGTGGTTACTCTTTAGAACCGACTCAGCGAGGCGATTTTAACAAGTACCCACATTCTTTATGTTGAGCGGAAATGAGATAAAAAAAAAAAAAACTTTTGAGCTTAAAATCATACGTTTGACTGTTCTAACGAGTCATTAGCGACATTCTAACGAGTACTCTCAATCTATAATTAAGAGCAGAAATAAGATAAAATTTTTCTGAAGCCGTGAAATTTACAATGTATTTGAATAGGTGCCTTTTCGTAATGATGGAAATATACATCGTATCATTCAAGTTTTCTAAGTTTTCCTAGGCGAAAATATAATTATAGTAACTCTTAAAATCAAGCCTCAAAAGGTTGCCAATTAAAAACATAATTTTACATTAAAAAAAAAAATAAATAAATAAATAAGTTATAATATGAATACAAAGTTTTTAATTATGGATGTATGTTTGTTTTCTTCTTATAGCAAAATATTTCTTTCTAATTCTATCAATAACAGTATCCATATTGATACCGATTTTCAGTTCTTATAACTTATTTTGCGAGTGATTCGAATATCCTGTGTATACAAGTCCTGCGTCTGTGTAATCTTTACACATTTTTGATCCGAATCTTCAAATATAGCTATTTTCTACAACCCGTGGGCCACTTTTAATAAACCGATTTTCTAAACTCTTTACCACATGAATATAGATATTAAATAGATCTTTTTAATGAGAGGTTATAACGCACGGAGAAATTTTAACAAATATGACTTTTGAACCTTTGAATTAAGGCTATTTTTCATTTTTGTTGTAAAATACAAAGACTTAATAGGGGAATACCCTAGTGGCATTCATTACAATATGGGCCACTTTAAAATTTATTTTATTTCAACAAATTTGGTACCAAAATGAAGCAGATACATTTTTCTATCAAATGCGAGGTTATAATAATATCTTGTAGAAATGAAAATAAATGATTTTATTAGTTAAATGACGGGCTCCTATGTAACTCTATACATTTTCCTACTATTACCTGTATGAAAACTTGCGTCTGGCTGTGACGTCACAGAAGTGACAGATAAGTGTGGATTAGTACCTGTAGTACGAGTAGTTCAACACTACCTCGCAGAGTGCCCCGCACACGGCCCCGCCAGAAGGGAACTAAAGGGAGAATTGACAACATTAGGATACCAAGGGGAGATAAACGCGGTTTCTCTGCTCAATCTAAATTCACAGGAAATGAGGGACGCGGTCTTCAAATTCTTTGAGAAAACAAACTACCTGGACAAAATATAGGGGAAAACTAAGGGCGCAGACTAAAATTAATCGCATTATACCGTAAAACACACCCCGTACGAGAATACGTAATTTAAACCAAAATCTCTAGAGACCCGAGTTCAGAACAGTAAAAATAAATATTCGAACCGCACCTTAGACGCTACCAACCAAAAAGGGCCGTAGTGATCAAAGGGCGGCCGTCTCACAGCGAAAAGGGGAACAAAGTCAGCGATAGGCGCTGTGGTTGCGGCCTCGGCTTTGCACTAAGGAGTGCCTATCGGTGACAGCGATCCCTGGATCACTGTGAGAAGACCATAGCAGAACGGGGCATGGACTCACCACAAGGAAAATCCATGGCCCCGACCCACTCTCCAGAGGGGGTGTGCCAAGCGAGAAGTTAAGACAAGGTGTAGCGTTGTGGTTGCGGCCCACTGGCTTTGCACTTATGAACGCTGCACCAAAGCCCTAGCTGATCGGGAGCCACACAGCCCGAAAGAGGACCGCACGAAAGCACGCCGGGACTGGGCATGGACCCACCACAAGGAAAATCCGTCGCCCAGCCCCTCCTGAGGGGGTGAGGCAAACGGAAAGTCAGAACGAGACGTAGCGCTGTGGTTGCGGTCCTTGGACTTTGCACTTAGGAGCATTGCGTCAAAAGCCTGGCTGATCGAGAGCCACACAACCCAAAGGAAAACGGCACAACAGCACACAAGCAAACAAAGCCTCTCCTTCAGGAACGCATACAGAAAAGTGGGACAGAAATAAGAAACAAGACGCCTTATCACATCTTTTTCTTTCTTTTTTCGCAACTTTCGCTTTCGAATAAAGGATGTACATTATAAGGTTACCCAAACGGAATGACCTGGGGGCCCTCAAAAGGGCCTTCTGCATACCACCACGACTGAAAAACCGCATCTCACCTGGTATATCATACAGCCCTCCGTACTGCCCTTGTCGCATAACATAAAAATCACCCAAAACAGCAAATTGCGCCATGACCGTAATAAAGACAGACGGTCAAGATGGCCACATATCAATACAGACAAGGGCAATTAACTAATTAACTAGGGCATGACTTAGCGCGACCTGAAGGAAGGCTTTTAACACACACAACCACCCACGCGAAACTAAACCAACATACAACCACACTAGATAGGTAGATATAGCGATAGTTGTAGGATAGGAATACAGTAGAGAGGATAGTATAGAAAAGAGAGATCAAAAACCTGGAGTTAGAAGAAGAAGAAGAAGAGTTTTCTCAAAAAGCGATTTCAAACATTTTTATTTGTGTAAATATGAAACATTAAAAACAAGATCGCATAGGAGCGCTCGACTGCGCACGTGCGCAGGCGGACGCTTGTATGCGACCTTCATGATTATATAACAATTTGCACTAACCACTTTGACCAAAGGGATTGGCTCGTTGTCTCGGGTCCCCAAACGGCTAGGCAAGAATACTTTTATTTCTACTATGATGCCTTCCTACACGTAGGATGCGATAGTGATATGCAAACATGGCGACACAAAATGACTCTCCTACGGTCCCACAGAATACGACATCCTGCGTCGAGGAGGGCATCGCCTTTTCTTAACTTCAAACGAAAAAGCATGAAAGGGGATTGACCTACTTTCCACATCCTCCGCGATAGAGGTCACCCACTAACTAAAATAAATACGAATTTGGGCCCGAGACGGCGGAAGCCAACACACCATGTTACTATGTTGTATGTTGTATGTACAGAAGAAACAAAACACAAATATAATCTTCAATCACAACCTTGCAGGTACAAAAATTGTCCTTCCCAGCAACTGTGGGCGGATGAGCTTGTCCCAAAAAGGACAACAACACAAAGGAGATCGGCTAACGTTGTCTCGGGCCTCCAAATGGCTAGGCAGGAATACACTTTCCTCCTATGGTGCCTTCCTTCACGTAGGATGCGTTAATGATATGCAAACATGGTGACTGACCCACTTATGGTCCCGCTGACTGCGGCATCCTACGTCGAGGAAGGCATCACTTTTTCTTAACTTAAAACGGCAAATGCATAAAAAGGGATTGACCTAATATGCACATCCTCCGCGATAGACGTCACTCATTAACAAAATAAATACGAGTTCAAGCCCGAGACGGCGTAGGCCGGCACTTCATGTTATTATGTTACATATTGTATGTACAGATAAACCGAAAAAAACAACAACACAAAATATAAACCACTAGCTTAATCTTGCAGGTACAAAAACTGTCCTCCCCAGCAACTGTGAGCGGGTGGGCTTGCCCTAAAACGGACAACGCCACCTTTAAGGCACAAGAAAAACAAACAAAACAGGTCCGTGGCGGGGTAAGCACATCCGCCCGCATATATACTTAAAAAATAGACCACTCAACAAGATGGGGAAACAGACCAAACAATGTAAAAATGTACATACGTTACATAAATATACAAAAATCAAATAAAAAAAAAAAAAAAAAAAAAATACCAATATCAAAATTGACCCTTTCCTGCTCTGACACGGTTCGGCATATTGACAAGCAAAAAATTATAACGTCGAGTAGAAGACAAAATGGACCGACTGCAGCGGACTTACGATAGACACGGACGGACGGGGCTGGAGCCGAGCGATGGTCTCCCCATTCACCGGCAACGTGGAATGGGGGTAGCACCGAACGGCTAAGGTGTAGTGCCAGAATGGATTAGTTCCCTGGGACCCCACCAGCTGACGACCCGCGACACGGGGAAACTGGAAACAACAACAACAACATAGTACGAGTATACCGGATATACTGCATGACATTTATATCCTTATACACAAAATTCTAAAACAAGGTATCACCCTGAACATAGATTGGATCCCCTCCCACTGCAACGTGCAGGGGAATGAGCGCACAGACACATTGGCCAAAGAAGCTCTGACCCGGGGAAAGGCACTTGACTACCTCCACACCCCACAAGAAGTTTACACAATCATTAAGGCCAGCATCAAAAAGGAATGGGCGCGCATATGGCAGGAACAACACGGCTTTAGACACTCGATCTGTCAGTCCTGGACCCCGAAATTGGTACAATAAAGCGACAGCCGAAAGCTCGATCGCATATATACACGACTAAGACTCGGGGTCAACGGACTAAATGCACACAACATCTTCTATAGCGAGGCCGATCCATTATGCGGCACTGTGGCGGGGTGGAATGTGTTCAACACTACCTCGCAGAGTGCACCGCACACGGCCCCACCAGAAGGGAACTAAAGGGAGAACTGACAACATTAGGATACCAAGGGGAGATAAACGCGGTTTCTCTACTCAACCTAAATTCACAGGAAATGAGGGACGCGGTCTTCAAATTCTTTGAGAAAACAAACTACCTGGACAAAATATAGGGGAAAACTAAGGGCGCAGACTAAATTTAATCGCATTGTACCGTAAAACACACCCCGTACGAGAATACACACTTTAAACCAAAATCTCTAGAGACCCGAGTTCAGAACAGTAAAAATAAATATTCTAACCGCACCTTAGACGCTACCAACCAAAAACGGCCGTAGTGATCAAAGGGCGGCCGTCTCACAGCGAAAAGGGGAACAAAGTCAGCGATAAGCGCTGTGGTTGCGGCCTCGGCTTTGCACTTAGGAGTGCCTATCGGTGACAGCGATCCATGGATCACTGTAAGAAGACCATAGCAGAACGGGCCATGGACCCACCACAAGGAAAATCCATAGCCCCGACCCACCCTCCAGAGGGGATGTGGCAAGCGAGAAGTTAAGACAAGGTGTAGCGTTGTGGTTTCGGCCCACTGGCTTTGCACTTATGAACGCTGCACCAAAGCCCTATTTGATCGGGAGCCACACAGCCCGAAAGAGGACCGCACGAAGGCACGCCGGGAATGGGCATGGACCCACAACAAGGAAAATCCATCGCCCAGCCCCTCCTGAGGGGGTGAGGCAAACGGGAAGTCAAAACGAGACGTAGCGCTGTGGTTGCGGTCCTTGGACTTTGCACTTAGGAGCGTTGCATCAAAATCCTGGCTGATCGAGAGCCACACAACCCAAAGGAGAACGGCATATAGAAAAGTGGGACAGAAATAAGAAACAAGACGCCTTATCACATCTTTTTCTTTTTTCGCAACTTTCGCTTTCGAAAAAAAAAAAAAAAAAAAAATACCAATATCAAAATTGACCCTTTCCTGCTCTGACACGGTTCGGCATATTGACAAGCAAAAAATTATAACGTCGAGTAGAAGACAAAATGGACCGACTGCAGCGGACTTACGATAGACACGGACGGACGGGGCTGGAGCCGAGCGATGGTCTCCCCATTTACCGGCAACGTGGAATGGGGATACCAACGAACGACTACGGTGTAGTGCCAGAATGGATTCGTTCCCTGGGACCCCACCAGCTGACGACCCGTGACACGGGGAAACTGGAAACAACAACAACAACATAGTACGAGCATTCGTGCTTATGAACGTGGCGTCTGATCTGGGCCGCAAAATGCTGGCGGTGAATTAGGTGTATGGACTTTGAGTGATTTCCGGACCATTAATACGCTCAGGCATTTTGCAGAAGCACCAGACTGGAATTTTTACGATTTTACAAGTGAATGAATCAAGTCTACGCCTGCCTGTATCTTTTTGTCTTGGAAACGGTGACATTTTACCATTTGGCAAACATTCAACTAAATGCTGTCTCATTTTTGACATGTCGAATATTATTTTAGTGTTAAATGAGTCCGGAGCAAAACAAAACTCTACTACGTTCGCTATTGCAAAATGCCCACAATCATTAAAGTTCGGTTGTTGTTGAATAGGGGTAAACATTTGTCCCTTATTTCTGCTCAAAACATAGGTTGTGGGTCTCGCCGTTCTATGCAGTTCGTATACTGTCACTTTTGAGCAGAAATATGAAAAATATGGGTTTTTTGTTTTATCTGAATTGCATTTTAGGTTTGCTAAATTTACATTTTCTAGATCTCTGCTTAAAACGGACAGTATGGTTACTCGTCAGAACAGCCTCGGTGAGGTGATTCTAAAAAGTATCCACAATCGATTTTTAGCAGAAATAAGGAAAATAATAAACTACATTTTATGTAATGGAAACTGCGGTTCATGGGGGTATACATTATTTTTCCTATTAGTGTTGATGATGATGTTTAATCTCAATTCAAACAAACAAAATAACAGCATTCATTCAAAATATCAATTGAACACAACTTTTGTGGAAGTCACTTTCTACTTTTTTCAATCCAGGTATGCAGCGCACATCAACTTAAAAGTTAAGCAATTAACTTAAGACATGTTTAATCTCCTTAGAAAAGTAATGGCCCTTAAATCGCTCAAAGTTCGTACACCTAATTCATCGCCAGCAAGAAATGGATGCGGCACAATTTCGTCGTTGTTTAAGCAAACAGTGTAGAACCAGATCAGATGCCACATTTTGCAGCCCAGATCAAACGCCAAGTTTGAGGCGTCTGATCATAATGGTCCGTAAAAACACTCAAAGTCCGTACACCTAATTCATCGCCAGCAAGAAATGGATGCGGTTAAATTTCGTCGTTGTTTAAGCAAACAGTCTAGACGCAGATCAGATGCCACATTTTGCAGCCCAGATCAGACGCCAAGTTTTGCAGCGTTAGATCATATTGGTCCGTAAAACACTCAAAGTCAGTACACCTTTTTCATCGCCAGCAAGAAATGTATGCGGTTAAATTTTGTCGTTGTTTAAGCACACAGTGTAGACTCAGATCAGATACCACATTTTTGCGGCCCAGATCAGACGCCACGTTTTGGCAGCGGCTGATCATTTGGGTCTACACTGTTTGCCAATGTCCCACAAATGGGACGCTAGGCATATATGGGTTAAATATCTGATCTGGATCTACACTGTTTGCCAAAGTCCCTCAAATGTCACTCTAGGCATATATGGGTTAAACCTTTGATCAAGCTCTACACTGTTTGACAATGTCCTACCAATGGGACGCTAGGCATACATATATATGGGTTAAACCTTTGATCAAGTTCTACACTGTTTGCCAAGTAGGTCTTGTGCCGTAATTAAAGATCACTTTATATATCTGTGTGATCTTCAATAAAATAAAGTCATGTTGTGTGCACTCATTAGAATCGCCTAAGTGATATAATGAGCACACGACATACATTATTATTATTATTTGATACCAATTTCATTAGTTCATGACGACCCGAAGTGGAAATATTCGGGATAAGGCACCACTTCCCACAACATCCAGTTGCAATCCGGGAATTTTCCTGGACAAATCAACTTTAATCAAAGCACTGAGAGTGCTGATGGAGCGTAGCTTCCATAATTTGATAGCGTAAGGCAAATTTAGCGTCTGATTGGTATTTTATATCAGGCTCATATAGATCCAATGGACATAGCTGTTTGAAGATATTTTGGGCCAGAAGTCGTGTTAAAGCAACAAGACTTTATTGAAATTA
The DNA here is from genome assembly GCA_963580285.1 of Lucinisca nassula. Taxonomy (NCBI): domain Eukaryota; kingdom Metazoa; phylum Mollusca; class Bivalvia; order Lucinida; family Lucinidae; genus Lucinisca; species Lucinisca nassula. Next base: position 125,846,386 of record OY757025.1, read on the forward strand.
ACTCACGTTAAGGTGTAGACCCCGCAACAACCATCACGAAAACACGCCTGTACAAATACATTGTCAATTTTTCGGCAAAAAAAAATGGAAATTTAAGATACAAAATTGTGATATTTTCTTATCTCTGCTCAAAACATTTATTGCGGGGATTTGATTGAACCGCCTTGACGAGGCATTTTATCAAGTACCCACAATCAATGTTTTGGAGCAATATAGCAAACATGCAGTTCTACAGTTTACTTGAAGATTTCTGCTGAGCTATAGTTCGTGCAATAACTGCGGCTTGCGCAATTGTTTGGCGGCTTTAAAGCTATTTTATGTAATCAGCTTTTGAAAATTACCTTGGGGAGGTTATTTATCTTGCATTAGACATTCTCCTTGGTTACATCTTGATGGTGTTTATCATCATGTGAAAAATTATCATAATTTTCCCAGCAGTTTATAAGTTATACATCCGAAATCAGTCTTTAAAAATTGCCTCGGTGAGGCTGTTTATAAAGGTATCTGGCATTACACAATATCATTAGCTTGATCTTGTCAATTTACAGCTGCATGCAAAACATTATAAAAATATACCCGTCGGTTTGAAAGTTATACGACCGTGTCAGTGGGTGAATTTTTTACCTTGCTGAGGCTAAAATAAAGAAATTGAGCATTCAGGAATCTCGTTGGTTAGATCTGTACATTATCTATCTGTATGCTTACAGTTGTCAAAATATTCCTAGTAGATTAGAAGTTACACTTCGAAATAATTTTTCAAACAGTTTGCCTAGGCGAGGCCGTTTGTTAAGTAATTTGGCATAAGGCAATTTTGCGGGTTATGTATTGTCATTATCAATCTGTATGCCGAAAATGATCAAAGCCGGGTTTAGATGTTATACTCCGTATTCTTTTTTTAGATTATTTTGCCTCGGCGAGGCCATTCATAAAGTAACCTTGCATAAAACAGCATCATGGGTTAGGTATTGTCAATATCAATCCGAATGCCAAAAATGATCGGAATATTCAGAGGTTTGAACATTATACTCTGTTAACATTTTTTTAAATATATATTGCATCGGCGAGGCCATTTATGAAGTGATCTTGCATACGACAATTTCTTGGGTTAGTTATTGTCAATATCAATCCATAGGAATATTTGAAGAGGTTTAGACATTATACTCCGTTATCATTATATAAACATAAATTGCCTCGACGAGGCCATTTATGAAATGATCTGGCATTGAGGCAATTTCTTTGGTTAGGTATTGCCAATACAGCACGGTGCACAGTATTTTACCGGAAACCAACAACTGCCCTTCTTGAATCAACGAAAGGGATAGAATCCCCGTGGAACAGATTTCACGATCAGTCACCTGAAAAGAATGTTGCCGAACCCGGCAGGTATCGAACTTGCGTCTGAGCTGATAATTTACTTTCTTTATGATCACATTCCTAGGAAGCAGACAAGTCGCTTTAAACAAAGTAACATTGTCCTCACCCCCACCCATTAACCCATAATCTGAGTATATGTCTAGCAGCCTTTTTAGGGGACAAACATAGCAGACCCAGATCAGACGCTTCAACACAAGTGGCGTCTCGTCTGTGTCTAAACTGCAAAATTAACTGCTTACAATATAAGCCTTGCTCCTTAAAATTTGACGTGCACCTGTCCAAACTCATTGACTGGATGATTCCAACTGTCTTATTTTGGTATTACATAATCGACACACACTGCGTACTTTTAACCCATTTTAAACGAATGAAATCCTCAACCTTATATCAGTATGGAATGTGTTCTTTTTAAAATCAGTGATGTCAGGTTGTGGCTTCCGCGAAATATTTGGCAAAAATGGCTGAACCTTTTGTAAGTATGCAGTGTAGGTGATAATGAGACTCAGCGTTCTGTGGTATCTGATCTGGGTTTGTCCTGTTTGCCAGTTGCCAAGTTTGGGATTTTACGGTACAAAATGGGCTGTAAACTGGGTTAAATGAACTGAACTATAAAACGATTAGACTGCTACACACTTCAGCTATTAAAAATATTCATCTATTCCGTCTGTGAAGCAGTCTATAAGAAGATACCGCATGGCGTAATAATCTACTATGTTAACACGGGGTTCTATTTTCTCACTGGTTAATCACTCAGTAACTCCAAAAGTAGTGCCGAAATCACTTCTCATTTCATTGGAGCTACGCTGGAAGAGCTACGCTCCAAAAACGGGCCCCTAAAATATTAAAACATGTAAATTAATTTTTAATAATCTTTAAGAATGGAGCTAAAAATTTCATTTGCTACAATTTTTTATTAATTTCTGACCACCCGAAGTCGAGATATATTTTTCATTTCTGCGGTGTATTCCTTGCTTCCAAAGGATAACCATTTTATAGAACATATTTAACTTCACTGCAGCTGGTGTGGTGGAATGTGTGGCGGCGGTAAAAGGTCTCCCTGCCCTACGTCATAGTGTAGATTATATTTTCTTGTCCTTTGGGGTCATTGATTCCATTGTGGAATTTTGAAAATATCTGAGGGTCACTGATGATGCCTTATTGGCCGAAACTAGCTAGTCTGGCCCAGAAAACATATACACTACATATTTTTCAGTTCTGCGGTGTATTCCTTGCTTCCAAAGGATAACCCTTTTATAGAACATATTTAATTTCACTACAGCTGGTGTGTGGGAATGTGTGGCGGCGGTAAAACGTCTCCCTGCCCTACATCATAGTGTAGATTATATTTTCTTGTCCTTTGGGATCATTGATTCCATTGTGAAATTTTTAAAATATCTGAGGGTCACTGATGAGGCCTAATTGGCCGAAACTAGCTAGTCTGGCCCAGAAAACATATACACTACATATTTTTCAGTTCTGCGGTGTATTCCTTGCTTCCAAAGGATAACCCTTTTATAGAACATATTTAATTTCACTACAGCTGGTGTGTGGGAATGTGTGGCGGCGGTAAAACGTCTCCCTGCCCTACATCATAGTGTAGATTATATTTTCTTGTCCTTTGGGATCATTGATTACATTGTGAAATTTTTAAAATATCTGAGGGTCACTGATGAGGCCTAATTGGCCGAAACTAGCTAGTCTGGCCCAGAAAACATATACACTACATATTTTTCAGTTCTGCGGTGTATTTCTTGCTTCCAAAGGATAACCCTTTTATAGAACATATTTAACTTCACTACAGCCGGTGTGTGGGAATGTGTGGCGGCGGTAAAACGTCTCCCTGCCCTACATCATAGTGTAGATTATATTTTCTTGTCCTTTGGGATCATTGATTCCATTGTGGGATTTTGAAAATATCTGAGTGTCACTGGTGAGGCCTAATTGGCCGAAACTAGCTAGTAAGGCCCAGAAAACATATACACTCCATATTTTTCAGTTCTGCGGTGTATGCTTTGCTTCCAAAGGATAACCCTTTTATAGAACAGTTTTAACTTCACTACAGCTGGTGTGTGGGAATGTGTGGCGGTGGTAAAACGTCTCCCTGCCCTACATCATAGTATAGATTATATTTTCTTGCCCTTTGGGATCATTAGTTTAGTTTATACTAATTTATTTTAGTTCGATTGCGATGAAAGCTTTCAAGCTTATTGAATCGCTCTCGAACACTCATTCCGGGTGTTTTCATGCGCGCGAGATAGAGAGGCAGTGGCTTTTACACCACTGCTACCCATTTAGACCTGGGTGGAGTGGGGCAGTGTTATTACGTGTCTTGCCCAAGGATACACCTCGATACCGGTGGCCGGATTCGAACACACAACCTCTCGATCATAAGTCGAATCATTGGTTCCATTGTGGAATTTTGAAAATATCTGAGGGTCACTGATGAGGCCTAATTGGCCGAAACTAGCTAGTCTGGCCCAGAAAAATGATACACTACATATTTTTCCAACAACTGCCCTTCTTGAATCAACGAAAGGGATAGAATCCCCGTGGAACAGATTTCACGATCAGTCACCTGAAAAGAATGTTGCCGAACCCGGCAGGTATCGAACTTGCGTCTGAGCTGATAATTTACTTTCTTTATGATCACATTCCTAGGAAGCAGACAAGTCGCTTTAAACGAAGTAACATTGTCCTCACCCCCACCCCATTAACCCATAATCTGAGTATATGTCTAGCAGCCTTTTTAGGGGACAAACATAGCAGACCCAGATCAGACGCTTCAACACAAGTGGCGTCTCGTCTGTGTCTAAACTGCAAAATTAACTGCTTACAATATAAGCCTTGCTCCTTAAAATTTGACGTGCACCTGTCCAAACTCATTGACTGGATGATTCCAACTGTCTTATTTTGGTATTACATAATCGACACACACTGCGTACTTTTAACCCATTTTAAACGAATGAAATCCTCAACCTTATATCAGTATGGAATGTGTTCTTTTTAAAATCAGTGATGTCAGGTTGTGGCTTCCGCGAAATATTTGGCAAAAATGGCTGAACCTTTTGTAAGTATGCAGTGTAGGTGATAATGAGACTCAGCGTTCTGTGGTATCTGATCTGGGTTTGTCCTGTTTGCCAGTTGCCAAGTTTGGGATTTTACGGTACAAAATGGGCTGTAAACTGGGTTAAATGAACTGAACTATAAAACGATTAGACTGCTACACACTTCAGCTATTAAAAATATTCATCTATTCCGTCTGTGAAGCAGTCTATAAGAAGATACCGCATGGCGTAATAATCTACTATGTTAACACGGGGTTCTATTTTCTCACTGGTTAATCACTCAGTAACTCCAAAAGTAGTGCCGAAATCACTTCTCATTTCATTGGAGCTACGCTGGAAGAGCTACGCTCCAAAAACGGGCCCCTAAAATATTAAAACATGTAAATTAATTTTTAATGATCTTTAAGAATGGAGCTAAAAATTTCATTTGCTACAAATTTTTATTAATTTCTGACCACCCGAAGTCGAGATATATTTTTCATTTCTGCGGTGTATTCCTTGCTTCCAAAGGATAACCATTTTATAGAACATATTTAACTTCACTGCAGCTGGTGTGGTGGAATGTGTGGCGGCGGTAAAAGGTCTCCCTGCCCTACGTCAAAGTGTAGATTATATTTTCTTGTCCTTTGGGATCATTGATTCCATTGTGGAATTTTGAAAATATCTGAGGGTCACTGATGATGCCTTATTGGCCGAAACTAGCTAGTCTGGCCCAGAAAACATATACACTACATATTTTTCAGTTCTGCGGTGTATTCCTTGCTTCCAAAGGATAACCCTTTTATAGAACATATTTAATTTCACTACAGCTGGTGTGTGGGAATGTGTGGCGGCGGTAAAACGTCTCCCTGCCCTACATTATAGTGTAGATTATATTTTCTTGTCCTTTGGGATCATTGATTCCATTGTGAAATTTTTAAAATATCTGAGGGTCACTGATGAGGCCTAATTGGCCGAAACTAGCTAGTCTGGCCCAGAAAACATATACACTACATATTTTTCAGTTCTGCGGTGTATTCCTTGCTTCCAAAGGATAACCCTTTTATAGAACATATTTAATTTCACTACAGCTGGTGTGTGGGAATGTGTGGCGGCGGTAAAACGTCTCCCTGCCCTACATCATAGTGTAGATTATATTTTCTTGTCCTTTGGGATCATTGATTACATTGTGAAATTTTTAAAATATCTGAGGGTCACTGATGAGGCCTAATTGGCCGAAACTAGCTAGTCTGGCCCAGAAAACATATACACTACATATTTTTCAGTTCTGCGGTGTATTTCTTGCTTCCAAAGGATAACCCTTTTATAGAACATATTTAACTTCACTACAGCCGGTGTGTGGGAATGTGTGGCGGCGGTAAAACGTCTCCCTGCCCTACATCATAGTGTAGATTATATTTTCTTGTCCTTTGGGATCATTGATTCCATTGTGGGATTTTGAAAATATCTGAGTGTCACTGGTGAGGCCTAATTGGCCGAAACTAGCTAGTAAGGCCCAGAAAACATATACACTCCATATTTTTTAGTTCTGCGGTGTATGCTTTGCTTCCAAAGGATAACCCTTTTATAGAACAGTTTTAACTTCACTACAGCTGGTGTGTGGGAATGTGTGGCGGTGGTAAAACGTCTCCCTGCCCTACATCATAGTATAGATTATATTTTCTTGCCCTTTGGGATCATTAGTTTAGTTTATACTAATTTATTTTAGTTCGATTGCGATGAAAGCTTTCAAGCTTATTGAATCGCTCTCGAACACTCATTCCGGGTGTTTTCATGCGCGCGAGATAGAGAGGCAGTGGCTTTTACACCACTGCTACCCATTTAGACCTGGGTGGAGTGGGGCAGTGTTATTACGTGTCTTGCCCAAGGATACACCTCGATACCGGTGGCCGGATTCGAACACACAACCTCTCGATCATAAGTCGAATCATTGGTTCCATTGTGGAATTTTGAAAATATCTGAGGGTCACTGATGAGGCCTAATTGGCCTAAACTAGCTAGTCTGGCCCAGAAAAAATATACACTACATATTTTTCTGTTCTGCGGTGTATTCCTTGCTTCCAAAGGATAACCCTTTTATAGAACATATTTAACGCACCACTACCCCAACATCCAGGTTACAATCCCGGAATTTCCCGGACAAATTAACTTCATAAATGGACCCTTAACATGTTAAAAATAAAAAAAATGTTTAATAATCTTTTAGATTGGAGACAAAATTTTATTTGATACTAAATTTTTAATTTCTGACCACCCGAAGTGGAGATATTAGGGGTATGCACCACTACCCCCAATTTCCCGGACTTTTCCCGGACATTTTCCGGACATTTTGCAGCCCAGATCAGACGCCAAGTTTTGCAGCGTTAGATCATATTGTTCCGTAAAACACTCAAATTCAGTACACCTTATTCATCGCCAGCAAGAAATGTATGCGGTTAAATTTCGTCGTTGTTTAAGCACACAGTGTAGACTCAGATCAGATACCACATTTTTGCGGCCCAGATCAGACGCCACGTTTTGGCAGCGGCTGATCATTTGGGTCTACACTGTTTGCCAATGTCCCACAAATGGGACGCTAGGCATATATGGGTTAAATATCTGATCTGGATCTACACTGTTTGCCAAAGTCCCTCAAATGTCACTCTAGGCATATATGGGTTAAACCTTTGATCAAGCTCTACACTGTTTGACAATGTCCTACCAATGGGACGCTAGGCATACATATATATGGGTTAAACCTTTGATCAAGTTCTACACTGTTTGCCAAGTAGGTCTTGTGCCGTAATTAAAGATCACTTTATATATCTTTGTGATCTTCAATAAAATAAAGTCATGTTGTGTGCACTCATTAGAATCGCCTAAGTGATATAATGAGCACACGACATACATTATTATTATTATTTGATACCAATTTCATTAGTTCATGACGACCCGAAGTGGAATATTAGGGATAAGGCACCACTACCCACAGCATCCAGGACACAATCCGGGAATTTTCCTGGACAAATCAACTTAAATCAAAGCACTGAGAGTGCTGATGGAGCGTAGCTTCCATAATTTGATAGCGTAAGGCAAATTTAGCGTCTGATTGGTATTTTATATCAGGCTCATATAGATCCAATGGACATAGCTGTTTGAAGATATTTTGGGCCAGAAGTCGTGTTAAAGCAACAAGACTTCTGGTCGGGCTCATCGGAGTCTAACTGATGGTTTTCTTTTGCTCCAGCATTTCAGTGGTTTCTTGCTGTCGAGTCCTCACCGTTGTCTCACTTTTGTGGTTCTTTGATTTTTGTGTTCACGGAGATGTTGCACTGATGAGTTAGGAGGCCTTCATGCGGACTGAACAAATTATTTGTCTAAATCGCGACGGAAGTAAGGGCGAGGATTGTGGCCACGTAAGATCGATTTAAGCCCCCCAGTGGATATCTTCCACTGACCGTTCCAAGGCGGCTCTTCTGTGGCGATTTATTTATGTTGTTGTTTGTTACTTACTGTGTGTATCACTTGTGTCTTTTAATTTTGGATGGCCATATGGCCATTTAGGGGGGAAAGTAACTGTCCTTATGGCCTTCCTTTGTTAAGGTTTCCATTATGGTCTGGTCGCTTAATGTTTGTATTTCTTTCCCTTTGGTGTCTTTTATGGGTGGAGTAAGTTAATTGTATCAATTCCTGATCTTTGTTTTACTTCTACTTTTTATTGAAATTAACTCCCGCTAAGGTGTAGACCCCGCAACAACCATCACGAAAACACGCCTGTACAAATACATTGTCAATTTTTCGGCAAAAAAAAAAAATGGAAATTTAAGATACAAAATTGTGATATTTTCTTATCTCTGCTCAAAACATTGATTGCGGGGATTTGATTGAACCGCCTTGACGAGGCATTTTATCAAGTACCCACAATCAATATTTTGGAGCAATATAGCAATCATGCAGTTCTACAGTTTACTTGAAGATTTCTGCTGAGCTATAGTTCGTGCAATAACTGCGGCTTGCGCAATTGTTTGGCGGCTTTAAAGTTATTTTATGTAATCAGCTTTTGAAAATTACCTTGGGGAGGTTATTTATCTTGCATTAGACATTCTCCTTGGTTACGTCTTGATGGTGTTTATCATCATGTGAAAAATTATCATAATTTTCCCAGCAGTTTATAAGTTATACATCCGAAATCAGTCTTTAAAAATTGCCTCGGTGAGGCTGTTTATATAGCTATCTGGCATTACACAATATCATTAGCTTGATCTTGTCAATTTACAGCTGCATGCAAAACATTATAAAAATATACCCGTCGGTTTGAAAGTTATACGACCGTGTCAGTGGGTGAATTTTTTACCTTGCTGAGGCTAAAATAAAGAAATTGAGCATTCAGGAATCTCGTTGGTTAGATCTGTACATTATCTATCTGTATGCTAACAGTTGTCAAAATATTCCAAGTAGATTAGAAGTTATACTTCGAAATAATTTTTCAAACAGTTTGCCTAGGCGAGGCCGTTTGTAAAGTAATTTGGCATAAGGCAATTTTGCGGGTTATGTATTGTCAATATCAATCTGTATGCCGAAAATGATCAAAGCCGGGTTTAGATGTTATTCTCCGTATTCTTTTTTTAGATTATTTTGCCTCGGCGAGGCCATTCATAAAGTAACCTTGCATAAAACAGCCTCATCGGTTAGGTATTGTCAATATCAATCCGAATGCCAAAAATGATCGGAATATTCAGAGAGGTTTGAACATTATACTCTGTTAACATTTTTTTAAATATATATTGCATCGGCGAGGCCATTTATGAAGTGATCTTGCATACGACAGTTTCTTGGGTTAGTTATTGTCAATATCAATCCATAGGAATATTTAAAGAGGTTTAGACATTATACTCCGTTATCATTATATAAACATAAATTGCCTCGACGAGGCCATTTATGAAATGTTCTGGCATTGACGCAATTTCTTTGGTTAGGTATTGCCAATACAGCACAGTGCACAGTATTTTACCGGAAACCAACAATGCCCTTTTTGAATCAACGAAAGGGATAGAATCACCGTGGAACAGATTTCACGATCAGTCTCCTGAAAAGAATGTTGCCGAACCCGGCAGGTATCGAACTTGCGTCTGAGCTGATAATTTACTTTCTTTATGATCACATTCCTAGGAAGCAGACAAGTCGCTTTAAACAAAGTAACATTGTCCTCACCCCCACCCCATTAACCCATAATCTGAGTATATGTCTAGCAGCCTTTTTAGGGGACAAACATAGCAGACCCAGATCAGACGCTTCAACACAAGTGGCGTCTCGTCTGTGTCTAAACTGCAAAATTAACTGCTTACAATATAAGCCTTGCTCCTTAAAATTTGACGTGCACCTGTCCAAACTCATTGACTGGATGATTCCAACTGTCTTATTTTGGTATTACATTATCGACACACACTGCGTACTTTTAACCCATTTTAAACGAATGAAATCCTCAACCTTATATCAGTATGGAATGTGTTCTTTTTAAAATCAGTGATGTCAGGTTGTGGCTTCCGCGAAATATTTGGCAAAAATGGCTGAACCTTTTGTAAGTATGCAGTGTAGGTGATAATGAGACTCAGCGTTCTGTGGTATCTGATCTGGGTTTGTCCTGTTTGCCAGTTGCCAAGTTTGGGATTTTACGGTACAAAATGGGCTGTAAACTGGGTTATATGAACTGAACTATAAAACGATTAGACTGCTACACACTTCAGCTATTAAAAATATTCATCTATTCCGTCTGTGAAGCAGTCTATAAGAAGATACCGCATGGCGTAATAATCTTCTATGTTAACACGGGGTTCTATTTTCTCACTGGTTAATCACTCAGTAACTCCAAAAGTAGTGCCGAAATCACTTCTCAGTTCACTGGAGCTACGCTGGAAGAGCTACGCTCCAAAAAACGGGCCCCTAAAATATTAAAACATGTAAATTAATTTTTAATGATCTTTAAGAATGGAGCTAAAAATTTCATTTGCAACTAATTTTTATTAATTTCTGACCACCCGAGTTCGAGATATATTTTTCATTTCTGCGGTGTATTCCTTGCTTCCAAAGGATAACCCTTTTATAGAACATGTTTAACTTCACTGCAGCTGGTGTGGTGGAATGTGTGGCGGCGGTAAAAGGTCTCCCTGCCCTACGTCATAGTGTAGATTATATTTTCTTGTCCTTTGGGATCATTGATTCCATTGTGGAATTTTGAAAATATCTGAGGGTCACTGATGAGGCCTTATTGGCCGAAACTAGCTAGTCTGGCCCAGACAACATATACACTACATATTTTTCAGTTCTGCGGTGTATTCCTTGCTTCCAAAGGATAACCCTTTTAAAGAACATATTTAATTTCACTACAGCTGGTGTGTGGGAATGTGTGGCGGCGGTAAAACGTCTCCCTGCCCTACATCATAGTGTAGATTATATTTTCTTGTCCTTTGGGATCATTGATTTCATTGTGAAATTTTTAAAATATCTGAGGGTCACTGATGAGGCCTAATTGGCCGAAACTAGCTAGTCTGGCCCAGAAAACATATACACTACATATTTTTCAGTTCTGCGCTGTATTTTTTGCTTCCAAAGGATAACCCTTTTATAGAACATATTTAACTTCACTACAGCCGGTGTGTGGGAATGTTTGGCGGCGGTAAAACGTCTCCCTGTCCTACATCATAGTGTAGATTATATTTTCTTGTCCTTTGGGATCATTGATTCCATTGTGGGATTTTGAAAATATCTGAGGGTGACTGGTGAGGCCTAATTGGCCGAAACTAGCTAGTCAGACCCAGAAAATATATACACTCCATATTTTTCAGTTCTGCGGTGTATGCCTTGCTTCCAAAGGATAACCCTTTTATAGAACAGTTTTAACTTCACTACAGCTGGTGTGTGAGAATGTGTGGCGGCGGTAAAACGTCTCCCTGCCCTACATCATAGTATAGATTATATTTTCTTGCCCTTTGGGATCATTAGTTTAGTTTATACTAATTTATTTTAGTTCGATTGCGATGAAAGCTTTCAAGCTTATTGAATCGCTCTTGAACACTCATTCCGGGTGTTTTCATGCGCGCGAGATAGAGAGGCAGTGGCTTTTACACCACTGCTACCCATTTACACCTGGGTGGAGTGGGGCAGTGTTATAACGTGTCTTGCCCAAGGACACACCTCGATACCGGTGGCCGGATTCGAACACACAACCTCTCGATCATAAGTCGAATCATTGATTCCATTGTGGAATTTTTAAAATATCTGAGGGTCACTGATGAGGCCTAATTGGCCGAAACTAGCTAGTCTGGCCCAGAAAACATATACACTACATATTTTTCTGTTCTGCGGTGTATTCCTTGCTTCCAAAGGATAACCCTTTTATAGAACATATTTAACGCACCACTACCCCAACATCCAGGTTACAATCCCGGAATTTCCCGGACAAATTATCTTCATAAATGGACCCTTAACATGTTAAAAATAAACAAAAAATGTTTAATAATCTTTTAGATTGGAGACAAAATTTTATTTGACACTAATTTTTTAATTTCTGACCACCCGAAGTGGAGATATTAGGGATAACGCACCACTACCCCCAATTTCCCGGACTTTTCCCGGACATTTTCCGGACATTAGTGTGCACCCAATCTGCTTATACATCTGTAAGTTCGTGGTTAAATATACAGAAACCTAGTGGCAACCTTAACTCGAAATCAAAAAGTAGGGTCAAAGATGAATAGTAGAAAAGTCCAAGTTTCAAAGTACATTGAATGAACAATTAAGCATACTACAGGGAGATCATTCTCTGGACCCTGGGGAGTCATTGATGTATATAGGAGTGTTTTTAAAAGAAGCAGCGCTGAATTCAGTAATTTGTTGGACTCTCAAGTTGAAGGGATCATGCTTCAAAGCATCCCCAACAGTAAGAACATTATTACGGGAGTGCAAAATAGAAGTAAAGGCAATGAACAGGAGTCGATACAATTTACCCACGGCTCCCATCAGAGACACCAAAGGGAAAGAAATACAAACATGAAGCAACAGACCCCAACGGAAACACAACAGCGGAAAACCAATAGGACATTTACTTTCCGGCAAAATGGCCAAAAGGCTATCCATAACAAAAATAAACCTTGACAGAAGAACCGCCTTGGAACGGTCAGCGGAAACGAATTCCACTGGGGGGCTTAAACCGATTTAACGTGGCCACAATCCTCGCCCTTACTTCCTTTGCGATTAAGAAAATAATATGTTCATTTCGCATGAAGGCCTCCTAACTCATCAGTGCAACATCTCCGTGAACACAAAAATCAAAGAACCACAGAGATGAAACAACGGTGAGGACTCGACAGCAAGAATCAACAGAAATGCTGGAGCAAAAGAAAACCAACAGTCAGACTCCGATTGACCCGACCAGAGGCGGAGCATCAAGTACCAACCAACATAAGTCTTTAAGTTAGAACCGTCATAGAATCTGAGGCTCGACCAACGGGCGTTCAATTAAAGTCTGCACATGTCATGTGGAAAGGTCAGGGGTCATCAGGGCCAGGAAGTGAATCATATGCCAAACGTAAAGACACTAAAAAGAAATTACGTAGCCAGTTAAATTATCAACGGAAAGAGAACTTTTATAGTAGACTTACTGGACTTACTGGATCCTGACGTCAGCCAAGTCTTAATGATTTATATTGACGCTTGTTGATGTCCGTTTTCTCTCTGTCTCTTGGTTAGTCAGATAGCATGAGGCGTTGAATTTATAGGGATGGTTATGCCAATGTTTATTTAAACGACCTTTGATTGCGTTCAAGCAGGGTGCCATAACGACTAAATGGGGTAACTTGTTCCAAATATCGACTACCCGATGAGTAAAACAGTTCTTTCTGATGTCTAGTCTAGCTCTGGGTTTGAAGACTTTCAGTGGATGTCCCCTTGTAGCTGTATAGTTAGTCAAAGTGAACATTCTCTCCTTATTTACAGTATCTATGTTGTGCATGATCTTGTACATCTGAACAAGGTCCGCTCTTTCCCGCCTGTATTCCAATGTGGGAAGGGCTATGACTTTTAGTCTTTCACTGTATGTTAAACGTTTTAGTGATTTGTTTAGTCTGGTACCTCTTCTCTGTACATTTTCAATTGCTATTCTATCTTTTTTATAAAGGGGTGACCAGACAGGTGATGGTGGTCTTACTGTAGATTTAAATAAGTTCACAAATAAGTTCTAAGCGTGGTCTTACTATAGATTTATATAAGTTCACAAACAAAAATTTAAGTTGGCTATCCACAGTGACCCTTAGATCCTTTTCAGACTTGACATGGTCGATATTTATTTTACCTTCATCGGACGTCATTTCATACCGTGTATTGGTTTCCTGCTTACCTATATGGAGTTGATGACATTTCAAGATGTTGAAAAACATTTTCCAATCATGTGCCCATGTTTCCGCTCTGGCGAGTTTATTTTGAAGTGCAAGTGCTTGTTGGTTATTTTCTATGGTTGAATATAACTTGGCATCATCTGCGAACAATTTCATGAGGCCAGCCACTGCATCTGGAAGGTCATTTATGTAGATTAAAATAGAATAGGTCCCATTACACTGCCCTGGGGGATATCACTACTTACTTTAATCCATTCTGATGCTGAGCCATTAATGCCGACCTTTTGCTTTCTGTCTGTTAGGAATTCTCTCACCAATGTAAAATTTTCCCATTGATACCTTAACATTCCATTTTCTTTAGACGCCTTCGATGAGGCACTTTGTCGAAGGCCTTACAAAAGTCTAAGTAAATAACATCTACTTCCGGACTATTGTCTATTGCCTCTGTAATGTCTTCCATGAGCTCCAAAAGTTGAGTTTCACAAAACCTTCCTGCACAGAATCCATGCTGGGCTTTAGAAAGTAAATAATTATTGGTCTTGTGAACAACTATAGCATTTCTGACTAATTTTTCTAGTAATTTTCCTGGTACTGATGTTAGGCTGATGGGTCTATAGTTCGAGGCTTTTTTCTATCCTCCTTTTTAAATATAGCCGTTACATTTGACTTTTTCCATATCTCTGGTATTACCCCTTCATCTATTGATTTTTGGGAAATAATTGAAAGAGGGTTTTTCAATTCCAGTGCTGTTTCTTTCAGTAATTTTGGGTGAAAATTATCTGGGCCATGTGATTTTGTAGCCTTCAGTTGGTTAATTATCCTGAGAACCTGTTCAACTCCGACGTGTGTTGCCGGTCTGCAAAATCCGGTAATGGACCTTCACCCTCAATTTGAAAAACACTTGCGAAGAATGTATTTAACACTTCGGCAGTCTTTTGATCAGATTCGCATGTTCCTCTAGTTGGTTTTAGCAGTTTCCCTACAGTTGGTTTGGTTTTCGTTTTGATACGAACGTTAACTCCAGAAGAGCTTAATCTCTGATTTTATTCTAGTAACTTAATCTTTTTCGAATAAATATTTTGACATTCTCAGTTCATCTGTTGCTTTGTTTCTTGTATTCTTATATTTTTCATAGTTTTTATCAGTCTTGCAATGCTGATATTTTTCCACCTTTGTGCATTTTTTCATTAATGCTTCTTTACACGTTCTTGTTAGAAATGGGTTGGTCCTATCTCTAGCGCTGCCCACCTTGTTCGCCGGTACATATTTTTCTATTAAGTTGATGATTTTTTTCAACAAGGAAAGACCACGATAGTGTTAAGTTCGACCCATCTAGCCGAGAAGCCCAATCCATAATCTTAAGATGAGAGTTTATGGATATATAGACACCTTTGAAGAAATTTAATTTGCTAAAATTTTCTTCCGGTTCAGGTTGTATAAAACATATAAACATATAAAATTGAATAAAATTACCAAACGATCACTTTTGCCTAATCTTGGTAAATACTGCATATCACTTATCATATTTTCTTCATTTGTAAATATCAAGTCCAATGTGGATGGCTGGTTGTGCTCTCTAAATCTGGTAAATTCTTTCACATGTTGGAATAGATAATTATCTCGTACACTTTCTAAAAGTAACGTTGCTATGTGGTCTTCCCCTACACTAGTCGAGCCATTTGTCCCGTTTATTTCTTTTAGATTAAAGTCACCCACTATAAGCAGATGGCTTGGTCTTGATTCTTGCACTTTAGCAAGAAGATCTACTAAGTGGTCGAAGTTTGCTCTTGTTTGGGCTTCTATACAGGCATTCAATAAGCAGACTGTCAGTACCTATTAATTTGATTTTCACCTATGTATGCTCTAAAAACTCTGAGTCTTTAATCATTGAAACAAGCCAAACCAGTGCAAACCATGCTTAATCACAGGTGAAACAAGCAAAAACAGTGCTAAACCATGCTTTTTTTTTCTTTTTTTTTCTCTCTCTCTCTCTCTCTATACTCGTATACTGCCAAACGCCCTCGCGAATATTCTAGGCAGGTGTATATTACATATACTCCAGTTTTGCAGGATGAAAGCCTACACAGTAATCACGTAATTATGGTAGGGTTCTTTAACCTGCACAGGGGATGGTTTTCCCTGCACAGGGCGCCTCCAGTTAACGTCCCGATCCGAAGGACGGTGCACTTTATGACATTCATCCCTGCAAATGATGCCAATGGAGCGTGTTCGGACACCGAAATTTTATCGCCGCTACCGGAGATCGAACCCGGGACCTTCTAGCATCAGAGGCAAGTGCACTAACCACTGAGCTATCACGCTCCTGTTGGTACAACAAGCCAAAACAGCGCTAAACCATACTTAATTGTTGGTACAACAAGCCAAACCAGCACTAAACCATGCTTAATCATTGGTAAAGCAGACTAAACAGGTGCTAAACCATGCTTAGTCGTTGCCAAAACAGGCATTGCTAAAATATGTTTAATCTCTGGTTAAACCGGCCAACCAGTGCTATACCAAGCTTAAACATTGTCTAAACAGAAAAATAAACATTGGAAATGCATGCTTAATCAAAACCAGTGCTAAGCCGTAGTTATTCTTTGGTAAAACAGGCAAACACAGTGATAAACCATGCTTAATTAATGGTAAAACAAACCAAAGCAATGTTAACCCATGCTTAATTAATGGTAAAACAAACATACCAGTGTATGTACAATCTTTGGCAAAAACAGTGCTAAACCATGCTAATTGTTTCCGTTGGGGTCTGTTGCTTCATGTTTGTATTTCTTTCCCTTTGCTGTCTCTGATGGGAGTTGTGGGTTAATTGTATCGATTCCTGATCATTGCCTCTACTTCTATTTAACGTTCCTAAAATTAGTAAATTAAGTGCTAAACCCTAACCCTCTGTTGCTTCGTGTTTGTTTTTCTTTCCCTTTGTTGTATCTGATGGGAGCTGTGGGTTAATTGTATCGATTCCTGATCATTGCCTCTACTTCTAATCATTGGTAAAGCATGCAAAAACAATGCTAAACAATGTTCAGTCATTGGTAAAATATGCAAAACCAGTGCTAGGTGATGCTTAATCATTGGTAAAACAACTTAATCGGTGCTAATGCACGCTTAATCAATATTTATACAGGCCAAGCCGGTGGAAAACATGCTTAAATATTGGCAAAACAAGCCCAACCAGTGCTAAACTATGCTTAATCAATGGTAAAACAAGCGAAACCAGTGGTTATCCATGTGTAACCATTGGCAAAACGAGCCAAACCAGTGCTTACCCATGATTAATCAACGGTAAAACAGGCAAAACCATGTCCTAATCCATGTATACTCATTGACAAAACAAGCCAAATCAGTGCTTAACCATGATTTATCGTTCGTTAAACAAGCAAATCAAGTACTCAACCAAGCTTATTCATTGGGAAACATGCCAAACCAGGGCTAAACCATGCTTTTCCGACGCAAATCATGCTAAACCCGTTTTAGCTAACTAAACCAGTAATAAAACTGATTAGGTCAATCTCGTAATGGCAGCATTCGTTTTTGAAAAGGAATTAGTTTCGCTGTTAAAACAGGTAGGGGAATTATTATGTGGTTTTCTTTGATATTTTTTCTTCTCGAGCATTTCGGTCTGTTGCGTTATTGAGTATTTGTCTGCTCCGTTTTAGTCACAAAATAGAAGTGAAGGCAATGGTCAGGAATCGACACAATCAACCCACAGCTCCCATCAGAGACACCAAAGGGAAAGAAGCACAAACATGAAACAACAGACCTAATGGAAACACCAATAGCGGCAAGCCAAAAGGACAGTTACTTTCCCAAAACATTGGCCAACAGGCTCTCCAAAATAAAATAATATAAGCGTCACAAACACCCAAAGACAAACATAACAAAAATAAACCGCGACAGAAGAACCGCCTTGGAACGGTCAGCGGAAACAAATTCCACTGGGGGCTTGACTAGCTAGTTTCGGCCATTTAGGCCTCATCAGTGACCCTCAAATATTTTCAAAATTCCACAATGGAATCAATGATCCCAAAGGACAAGAAAATATAAACTGCACTATGATGATGTAGGACAGGGAGACTTTTTTACGATGTAAACTACACTATGATGTAGGACTAGCACGAAAACGCCTGGATTTCAATTTATTTAAAACTTCATTAGAATTTTTTAATAGACCAAAACAGATTTCTACCTGATCTTTCGAATACTTTGTCCCAAAATTTTATCACATGCTTTTTGATGGCAGTAAAGCACGAAGTTAATAATTTGGAGACTTCAGTGGTAGAGTGGTAGAACAAGAGCTTGAATTTGCAATAAACCGTGCTGTATATGGTCTTTTATGAAGTTTAGGTAACCAATATAACGTAGAAAGCTAATCTTGGCCTTCTGTAACACAGACAGCAAACTTGGTGGCTGAATGACAAATATGGTCATCAACTAAAGCCCTCTCTACAGCTAAATAGAAGTGAAGGCAATGATCAGGAATCGATACAATCAACCCATAGCTCCCATCAGAGATACCAAAGGGAAAGAAGCACAAACATGTAACAACAGACCTAATGGAAACATCAATAGCGGAAAGCCAAAAGGACAGTTACTTTCCCCAAAAAGGGCCAACAGGCTATCCAAAATAAAATAATATAAGCATCACAAACACCCAAAGACAAACATAACAAAAATAAAATGCGACAGAAGAACCGCCTTGGAACGGTCAGCGGAAACAAATTCAACTGGGGAGTGGAGTGGGGCTTAAATCGTTTTTACATGGCCACAATCCTCGCCCTTTCCTCCGTCACAATTTAGACAAATAATTTGTTCAATCCGCATGAAGGCCTCCTAACTCATCAGTGCAACATCTCCGTGAACACAAATAATCAAACAACCAAAGAGATGAAACAACGGTGAGGACTCGACAGTAAGAACCCAGTGAAATGCTGGAGCAAAAGAAAACCAACAGTTAGACTCCGATGGGTCCGACCAGAGTTAGAGCACCAGGCACTAGCCAACATTACCTTGAATTAGATCTCTCTAATTCTCAATAAGCCTCTACACTGGAACCGTCATAGAAACCTTAGTTTTGATGTTTACCTTGTTGATATAAAATATAAAAGATGTTGATTTTTTTTTTCGTTCAGACCGAACAACGTTTTGTATTTATATAACATAGCAGAGAGAAATCACACTAAATTGAGCATGGCAAGATGCAACATAGCATAAACAAAACCCTACGAATGAAAAAAAAATAGAATCAACATTACTAAAACTTACGGTCAATATTAAATAAGTGGGACGTCCGAAACCGAACCGGCCCGCAACCGCAGCGACCCGGCAGTTGTCCGCTAAAGATCTTCAACCCACTATAGCATCAAAACACCAAATCGACAAGCAATCCCACTACCTAGACGGATCGAACCGAGCACTGAGCTGCGACCCTATAAATTGCATGGGCATGTAATCAGAGAGCCAAGAAGCTTGGCCTTGGCCCAAAAGTGACAAATCGTCTATCTAAAGCAAAATGACTTCTTAAAGAAAAAAAAAAAAAAAACGATTACATAAACTAAACTAAATTAGAGAATATGGGACTTTGACGGTCATTAATTAATTACTGGGTGGGGCGAGAGTCTTTGAGCCCTTGGTGGTGACTTGGCGTGTGAGTTCGGAAAAATATATAACCGCTATGACTTCGGCGTCCGGTTTCCTGAAGTCATTCTTCGATGTAAAAAGATTGGGTACAACATAAGCGTTGTGCGGCAGGCTGCGTGCGTGATGGTTCGTCATGTCGCGGTTGGCGACTTTGCTTCCCTTTTTGATTGCGCGCCGGTGGGTCGGACCTCGGGTTCTGTGACGGTTTCGGCGTGGGGGCTTGGGGAGTTAGGGTTAGTTAGGCGGGCCCATCGGTGTCTGGCTGTTGGTTTTCGTTTGCTCCAGCATTTCAGTGGTTTCTTGCTGTCGTTTAGTCTCTGTGGTTGATTTTTTGTGTACACGGGCTTGTTGCGCCGGTGGGTTGGAGGGGGGCTCAGTGCGGACTAGGCGGGTTGTTTGCCTAGATCGCGACGGGGGATGGGGCGAGGATTGTGGCCGCGTTAAATCGATTTAAGCCCCACCCCAGTGGCATTCGTTTCACTGCCCGTTCCAAGGCGGTTCTTCTGTCGCGGTTTTTGTGATGGTTTGCCTTTGGGTGTTTGTGTCGCTTATATTTCTTTCTTTTCGACAGACAATTGGCCATTTTGTGGGAAAGTAACTGTCCTTTTGGCTTTCCGCTAAGGGTGTTTCCAATAGGGTCTGTTGTTTCATGTTTGTGTTTCTTTCCTTTGGTGTCCCTGATGGGAGCTGCGGATTGATTGGATCGATTCCACTTCCATTTTTGGTGTTTATTTCTAACATATGCATTGTGCGCACAGTAAAGGCCCAGATTAAGGTTGGCATTCTCTTTTCACTATGAAGAGTAAGCGTTTTCTTGATAAATGCGGTGCTTAGATCATATTATGTGGTCAGCATTCATTTTCATAACATTTGGGGTTGCCCAAGCTGAAAAGAAGTGCAAGCATTGATCAGGAATCGATACAATTACCCCACACCTCCCATCCAAATCACCAAAGCAAAAGAAGCACAAACATAAATCAGCTTCGTCATAATAAACAAGAGGCCCATGGGCCACTATGCTCACCAGAGCTCAGGGGGCACTGCCCACTGGCAGCAATGTATTTTAATTAACCATGGAAGCCCTGCGCCCAAGGATACTACAGATAGAATTTGGACCCAATCAGCCTAGTGGCTTAAGAGGTCTGATATCGCTTGAATGTGTTGTTGCAGGACAACAGATGACAATTGACAATTTCCCATCTGTGGCAACTAATAGGCCTAAAAGAACATTATTAAAGAAACATTTCTATGTAAGTTTGACAAAATATCTTGAAAGGCATAAATGTCATTTTTCAATTTTCCCCATTTATAAGTCAATGGAAATTCTTAACTTGCCATAGCAAACAAACCAAAGAGCCAAATTTCATAAACCAGAGCTCAGGTGGGCACCGCCCATGACATTGTATTTTAACATGATATGATTTTAATCTACCAATTATAAAGTCTCCCAAACAAATCCCATACCCAAATGAGCCCTCATGTCGACTGTATCTGAAATATTAGGTGTTTTATAAAGTAGAGAGGGTGGGGCATGAACCCAATGGAGCCATGGTTGGTGTCACTAAAGGCATCTTATCAAACGGAACAGAGACATTATGGTTTAGCGGTGGGGATATGTATTGGCTCCTAAGATGTACATTATGGTTTAGCGATGGGGATATGTATGGCTCCTGAGATGTAATGCTTTTTAAGCAGTGGAGGGATACGGGCATGGTGGATCCCAGAAAAGCCCAAAATTGTTGTCACTGAATGCTGAACGGTTTCTGAGATATGAGGCCCTTTTATGAAGTGGATGGGAGAGAAATGGCCCCTGCGGACCCCCCCCCCCCCTCCCCCAAGATGGTGACTGCATGTGTGTAATAACATGAACAAGAATATATGTGATTATGGGGTGGAGATTTGAATGGTTTCTGAGATATATGACCTATTATGAAGTGGGGACTTATCATAAGGAAGAAGAATATATATGGTTAAGGGGTGGGGATCTGAACAGTTTCTGAGATATATGGCTTTTAATGAAGTAAAGGGGTGGGACATGGCCGGTGGCACCCTGGGAGTCCCCCATGCTGGTGTCTCTGATTGTGTCTTCTCATAAGGAACAAGAATATATTATGGTTTAGGGGTAGGGCTCTGAAAAGTTTCTCAGATATATGGTCTTTTGTGAAGTTGAGGGGTGCAGCATGGCCTGGGCAAGCCCTGGGTGACTCCTAGGTTGGTGTCACTGAATGTGTCTTATCATAAGAAAAAGAATATATATGGTTTAAGGGTTGGGATCTGAAATGTTTCTGGAATAATTTGCCTTTTATGAAGTGGTGGGGAGGGGGCATGGCCCCGGCACATCCCGGGGGAACCCCAGGTTGGTGTCACTGAGTGCGTCTTATCATAAGGGACAAGAATATATATGGTTAAGGGGTTGGGATCTGAATGGTTTCTGTGATAAATGGCATTTCATGAAGTGGAGGGGGTGGGGCATGTCCCGGCACATCTGGGGGAACCCCCAAGTTGGTGTCACTTAATGCATCTTATCATACGGAACAATAATATATATGGTTTAGGGGTGGTGATTTGTAATGTTTCTGAAATATTTGGCCTTTTATGAAGTGGAGGGGGTTGGGCATGGCCCCAGCACATCCTGGGTGTCCCCCAGGTTGGTGTCACTGAATGCGAATTATCATAAGGAACGAGAATATATATGGTTTAGGGGTGGGGATCTGTAGGGTTTCTGAGATATTGGGCCGTAGTTGAAATGGAGGGGGTGGGGCATGGCCCAGACACATCCCGAGGGACCCCCAGGTTGCTGTCATTGAGTGCGTCTTTTCATAAGAGACAAGAATATATACGGTTTAGGGTGGGGGATCTGAATGGTTTCTGAGATAAATGGCATTTAATGAAGTGGAGGGGTCGGGCAATGGCCCTGGCACATCCGGGGGAACCCCCCGGTTGGTGTCACTTAATGTGTCTTATCATAAGGAACAAGAATATATATGGTTTAGGGGTGGGGATCTGTAAAGTTTCTGAGATATAAGGCATTTTATGAAGTGGAGGGGGCGGGGCATGACCCTGGCACAACCTACAGGACCCACAAGTTGACATAAAAGCATATGGCTGAGAGAAGTTTACTCAAGGAACGTTTCTATGAAAGTTTTGTCAAAACATCTGCAGAGGCTTGGCAGTAAATGCCACTTTTCAATTTTCCCCATTATAAGTCTTTGGGAACTCTGAGTTGCCATAGCAACCAAACTAATGAGCCGATTTTCATAAAAAACACAAACTTTCAATCCCCCCGCCCAAGGATGCTACAGATAAAATTTGGGCCCAATCTGCCCAGTGGCTTCAGAGGAGAAGTCTTTTGAAAGTGTTGACGACGGACATACGACGCAGACGACGCGGACGACGACGACGCAGACGACGACGACGGACAACTGCCTATCCTAAAAGCTCCCACGGAGCCTTCGGCTCTGGTGAGCTAAAAAGGTCTCAAGTAGAAAACCATCCGAACAGTCACTTTTCCACGAAATGGCTAAACGGCTATCTATAATAAAACTGTTAGCAATATATACGTACAAAGACGAAATATAACAATAACAAACCTAAATAGAAGAACCGCATTGGGACGGTAAGTATAAAGGACTAACCCATAACCCTCATCTCAGTTGTGCAAACTGCCCATGTATACAGCTGTTCAGGCTCTAGATGAATTACCTGAAAGTTTACGACATGAACTTGAAGAGTTTTATATTCCAAAATCACCAGCTGTTACAAATGAAAAACTGACAGATTTACAATGAACGTATGTAAAATACATTCGGAATAAGCCTGAAAATATCGGACTTGATTCTTCAGCGACGGCCAAAAAATGTTTGGATATGGGCATATCAGATCAGATATGGACACCGTCATTCAAACCGCCCGGTGTGCAGGACTTTTACAAATGAGAAATTTACAGACCCAGTCACGAATTGGGAAATTGCACACCTTGGCAAGAACTCAAGCTACGAGACTGAGCGAAATATGTGGGCCTAAAAGCCAAACTCGGCTAAAAACGGCGTCTATGGACCAGAAAATTACTGGTCACAGCTGATAGTACAAGTTTCGCCAGACAGAACTGGTTATTTGCAGAAAATACTACACTTTCAAGTTGATTATTGTGTTAGATTGTGTGTATTATGCAACTAGAGTACACGTTTCCCTAGATAGGACTGGTCACTTGTTGTCAATAGTAAGATTTCAAAGTTGATTATTGTGTTAATTTCCGAGTACCAGGCGATCATTTTCTTATAACAATTTCAAACAAAGTGAAGCTTAGTTGTGATAAAGCAAGTTTCGCCAGATAGGACTGGTTACTTGTTGTCAATAGTGCGATTTTAATGTTGATTAGTGTTTTAATTTGCTTTTATCATGCAATCTTAATACAAGTTTCACCAGATAGGACTGGCTACTTGTTCTCAACATTTTGTGATAATAATTTCTAATAGAAATGTAGCTTATCTGTGATAAAACAAGTTTCGCCAGACAGGACTGGTTACTTGATGTGAATAGTTAAATTTCAAGATCGATTATTTTGTTAATTTGCGAGTGCCATAAACGTTTTTTTTTTTGTTTTTTTTTTTTTGACAATCATTTCTAATCAAAGCGAAACCGGATGGTGTTCAGTAGGACATAACTGTTTACTTCGTGTTGATTTTGACATTTTATTAATAAATTGTGACAATCATTTAAAATTTGTTTTCCTCCGCCTGTCTGACGGGGTCATCGTCCCGCGGGGTTAAACAATATTAGGGTTAGGGTTAGGGTTTAGGGTTAGGGTTAGGGTATAGGCTAAATGACGAAAAGGGGCATGCCCCTTTTCAAAAATTGCCAGAGAAAACTGCAATTTAAAAAGCATGAATGAATTAAAGAACTCATAAACAAATTCTCTATAATTACATGACTAAATGGAAGGTGTCGCATAGTGGTACATTCATTAGTTCATTCATTCCCATTACCTGTCCAAAATGCGACAAGTGTGGTAGTGTTAAACATTGTGAAGATGTCCAATTACCCTATTTAGCAGACTTGAAATGTGTTATTTGCCTTTTTTTTAAAGGAAAATACCTTTTCCGACGACACGTCTCCGATTCACCTGATATATAATTTTTTTTTTATTTTGAAAGTACCTTTTCCCATGACACGTCCCCGTTTTACCGGATATATTCTTATTTTATAGAAAAGAGTTCCCTTTTCCCATGATGCGTCCCGGATTCACCCGATATATAGTCATTTCAAGAATTTTATCCAACTATTTGCAAGGGAAGTAATAGTGGTTCGTAGTCATTACGTATGTTGTCCGTCTTTTGGATTTACTGTCGGTATTGCCGGCTAATCTACTGATATCGCTTTGAAGAAATCTGATCATACAAAATATATTGGTTTGTAAATTTGTAAATAAGTTTTATTGGAATTTTGCAAAACTAATGGTCTGCTATTTGTACTCTGGGTAAGGGTAACTAAGTGCACGAGATTTGTTTCTTTTATTTAGTGGTACGCACCAGGTTCTCTGTTGGTGCTCCATTGGTGCTCCCCTGGTGCCCCCCCTGGTGCTCCCTTGGTGCGCTCTCTGTTGGTGCTCCGTTGGTGCTGGGTTAGGGTTAGGGTTAGGGTTAAGGGTTAGGGTTAGGGTTAGGGTATAGGTGATTTGCTTACTTGCGGTTGCGGGTTAGGGGTATAGGCTAAATGACGAAAAGGGGCATGCCCCTTTTCAAAAATTGCCAGAGAAAACTGCAATTTAAAAAACATGAATGTATTAAAGAACTCAAAAACAAATTCTCTATAATTACATGACTAAATGGAAGGTGTCGCATAATGGTACATTCATTAGTTCATTCATTCCCATTACCTGTGCAAAATGCGACAAGTGTGGTAGTGTTAAACATTGTGATGATGTCCAATTACCCTATTTAGCAGACTTGAAATGTGTTATTTGCCTTTTTTTTAAAGGAAAATACCTTTTCCGACGACACGTCTCCGATTCACCTGATATATATATTTTTTTTTATTTTGAAAGTACCTTTTCCCATGACACGTCCCCGTTTTACCGGATATATTCTTATTTTATAGAAAAGAGTTCCCTTTTCCCATGATGCGTCCCGGATTCACCCGATATATAGTCATTTCAAGAATTTTATCCAACTATTTGCAAGGGAAGTAATAGTGGTTCGTAGTCATTACGTATGTTGTCCGTCTTTTGGATTTACTGTCGGTATTGCCGGCTAATCTACTGATATCGCTTTGAAGAAATCTGATCATACAAAATATATTGGTTTGTAAATTTGTAAATAATTTTTATTGGAATTTTGCAAAACTAATGGTCTGCTATTTGTACTCTGGGTAAGGGTAACTAAGTGCACGAGATTTGTTTCTTTGATTTAGTGGTACGCACCAGGTTCTCTGTTGGTGCTCCGTTGGTGCTCCCCCTGGTGCTCCCTTGGTGCGCTCTCTGTTGGTGCTCCCCTGGTGCTCCCCTGGTGCTCCCTTGGTGCGCGGGTTAGGGTTAGGGTTAGGGTTAGGTTTAAGGGTTAGGGTTAGGGTTAGGGTTAGGGGTTAGGGTTAGGGTTAGGGTTAGAGGTTAGGGTTAGGGTTAGGGTTAGGGTTAGGGTTAAGGTTAGGGTTAGGGTATAAGGGTATATTGAGGTACGACGATTGGCGGATGTGTACATTATTGAGTAATTATTTGGCTGAGGGTTGGCGATAGGGTTGACCCTTTCCTTATATTATTATTATAATATTTGCCTACGCTAGGGTCTGTTATTAGGTTGCCGGAACTTCTTTAAACCGGCAACGCTTTTACATGATTAATCTCCCTTGTTTTTTTATTTTATATTTTCCGCGTCATAGCGTACTTTGAACCTGTATAGATCGAGTATGCCTGGGCGTAATGAAGAGATGTTGACATGTATGTGTAGATGGTAGTCCGGACTACAATTCGTGTATAGAGACTTCGACTCACGCACCTGTTCTCCTGGCAGAAAGAGTTCAAAAGTAGAGTAATGACTGTTTCAATGCAGACATGAAAATCTTCTAAGTAATTTTGACAATGTGATGCCCTTGTTCAATATTCAATGCGTAATAGGTCGAGAACGCCTCGGTGTACCAAGTGATGTTTACATGTATGTGTAGACCAGAGTCCGGACTTCAAGTTCTTTCATACAGAGTACCACTCACGTGCTTCTTTTTCTGGTTGGAAGAGCTCTAATTTAGCATGATCGCTGTTATCTACTTAACATAAAATTTTCTAAGTTATTTTGTTGATTAATGGTCCTTGTCAAATTTCGATGTTTAATAACTCCTTCATTTTCTATGCGATTTTAAGTCTGTAAAAAGTATGTTGTAGGCCGGAGTCCAGATACAAATTTTATAATTCAGACTATGACTCACATGCCCCTTCTTCTAGTTATAAGAGCTCAAAGTTAGCATGATGGCTATTTTTCACTGAACATGCAAATATTCTAAGTTATTTTGATGACCCTATCCCTCAATCCTCACTCATTAACCCAACATTCAACCCTCAAACCAACCCTCAACCCTCAACCCACCCTCAAACCAACCCTCAATCCTCAACCCAACCCTCATCCCAACCCTCAACCCTCAGATACCAGCTTGGTACAGCGGTCAAGTCTGAAGACTAACAAGGTGGAATAAGGCTGCGGATAAATATTTAGTATGAGAAACTCGCTTCTATTATTCTTCAGACTAAGGCGCTGTACCAAGCCTGTATCTGATACTATGTACTTAGCCGCAGACTTAAATCAACATATTATTCTTGAGACTTGCCGCTGTACCAAGCCGGTATCTGCTACCATGTATTTAGCTGCAGACTTATATCACCAGTTTATTCTTCAGACTTGGCCGCTGTACTAAACCGGTATCTGATGCCATGTATTTAGCCGCAGACTTATACCACTTAATTATTCTTCAAAATTGGGTGCTGTATGAAACCGGTATCTGATACCAAGTGTTGAAACGCAAACATATTATATGTTCAGACTTGACCGCTGTACCAAGCCTGTATCTGATTCCAAGTATTTTTTCGCAGACTTTAATTACCGTATTATTCTTCAGACTTAGGCACTGGAGCAAACCGGTATCTTATACCATGTATTTAGTCGCAGACTTTAATAACCGTATTATTCTTCAGACTTAGGCACTGGAGCAAGCCGGTATCTGATACCATGTATTTAGTCGCAGACTTATATCGCCTTATTATTCTACAGACTTGGTCGCTGTTCCAAGCCGGTATCTGATTACATATATTTAGCCGCTCACTTATACTACCTAATTATTCTTCAGACTTGGGTACCGTATGAATCCGGTATCTGATACCAAGTCTTGAAACGCATACATATTATATGTCAGACTTGACCACTGTATATCTGATACCATGCATTTAGTCGCAGACTTATATCACCTTATCATTCTTCTGACTTTGCCGCTGTTCCAATGCGCTATCTGATACCAAGTGTTTAGTCGAAGACTTATACCATCTTATCTTTCTTCAGACTTGTTCGTTGTACTAATATGGTATCGGATACAAAGTATTTAGTCGTATTTAGTATCTACTGAACATAGAATTTTCTAAGTTATTTTGATGATTAATGGTCCTTGTCCAACTTCGATGTTTAATAACTCCTTCATTTTCTATGCGATTTTAAGTCTGTAAGAAGTAGGTTGTAGGCCAGAGTCCAGACTACAAATTTAATATAATTCAGACTATGATTCACATGCCCCTTCTTCTAGTTATAAGAGCTCTAAGTTAGCATGACGGCTATTTTTTACTGAACATGTAAATATTCTAAGTTATTTTGATGACCCTCACCCTGAGGGTTGACCCTAGGGTTGACCCTAAAACTGACCTTGACCCTTAGGGTTGACCCTAAATGACCCTAAACCTGACCTTGACCCTCAGGGTTGACCCTAGGGTTGACCCTAAGGGTCAAGGTCATGTTTAGGGTCATTTAGGGTTGACCCTAGGGTTGACCCTGAGGGTCAAGGTCATGTTTAGGGTCATTTAGGGTTGACCCTAGGGTTGACCCTGAGGGTCAAGGTCATGTTTAGGGTCATTTAGGGTTGACCCTAGGGTTGACCCTAAGGGTCAAGGTCAGGTTTAGGGTCATTTAGGGTTAGGGTTAGGGTTAGGGGTTAGGGTTAGGGTATAAGGCTATATTGAGGTACGACGATTGGCGGATGTGTACATTATTGAGTTAGGGTATAAGGGTATATTGAGGTACGACGATTGGCGGATGTGTACATTATTGAGTAATTATTTGGCTGAGGGTTGGCGATAGGGTTGACCCTTTCCTTATATTATTATTATAATATTTGCCTACGCTAGGGTCTGTTATTAGGTTGCCGGAACTTCTTTAAACCGGCAACGCTTTTACATGATTAATCTCCCTTGTTTTTTTATTTTATATTTTCCGCGTCATAGCGTACTTTGAACCTGTATAGATCGAGTATGCCTGGGCGTAATGAAGAGATGTTGACATGTATGTGTAGATGGTAGTCCGGACTACAAATTCGTGTATAGAGACTTCGACTCACGCACCTGTTCTCCTGGCAGAAAGAGTTCAAAAGTAGAGTAATGACTGTTTCAATGCAGACATGAAAATCTTCTAAGTAATTTTGACAATGTGATGCCCTTGTTCAATATTCAATGCGTAATAGGTCGAGAACGCCTCGGTGTACCAAGTGATGTTTACATGTATGTGTAGACCAGAGTCCGGACTTCAAGTTCTTTCATACAGAGTACCACTCACGTGCTTCTTTTTCTGGTTGGAAGAGCTCTAATTTAGCATGATCGCTGTTATCTACTTAACATAAAATTTTCTAAGTTATTTTGTTGATTAATGGTCCTTGTCAAATTTCGATGTTTAATAACTCCTTCATTTTCTATGCGATTTTAAGTCTGTAAAAAGTATGTTGTAGGCCGGAGTCCAGACTACAAATTTTATAATTCAGACTATGACTCACATGCCCCTTCTTCTAGTTATAAGAGCTCAAAGTTAGCATGATGGCTATTTTTCACTGAACATGCAAATATTCTAAGTTATTTTGATGACCCTATCCCTCAATCCTCACTCATTAACCCAACATTCAACCCTCAAACCAACCCTCAACCCTCAACCCACCCTCAAACCAACCCTCAATCCTCAACCCAACCCTCATCCCAACCCTCAACCCTCAGATACCAGCTTGGTACAGCGGTCAAGTCTGAAGACTAACAAGGTGGAATAAGGCTGCGGATAAATATTTAGTATGAGAAACTCTCTTCTATTATTCTTCAGACTAAGGCGCTGTACCAAGCCTGTATCTGATACTATGTACTTAGCCGCAGACTTAAATCAACATATTATTCTTGAGACTTGGCCGCTGTACCAAGCCGGTATCTGCTACCATGTATTTAGCTGCAGACTTATATCACCAGTTTATTCTTCAGACTTGGCCGCTGTACTAAACCGGTATCTGATGCCATGTATTTAGCCGCAGACTTATACCACTTAATTATTCTTCAAAATTGGGTGCTGTATGAAACCGGTATCTGATACCAAGTGTTGAAACGCAAACATATTATATGTTCAGACTTGACCGCTGTACCAAGCCTGTATCTGATTCCAAGTATTTTTTCGCAGACTTTAATTACCGTATTATTCTTCAGACTTAGGCACTGGAGCAAACCGGTATCTTATACCATGTATTTAGTCGCAGACTTTAATAACCGTATTATTCTTCAGACTTAGGCACTGGAGCAAGCCGGTATCTGATACCATGTATTTAGTCGCAGACTTATATCGCCTTATTATTCTACAGACTTGGTCGCTGTTCCAAGCCGGTATCTGATTACATATATTTAGCCGCTCACTTATACTACCTAATTATTCTTCAGACTTGGGTACCGTATGAATCCGGTATCTGATACCAAGTCTTGAAACGCATACATATTATATGTCAGACTTGACCACTGTATATCTGATACCATGCATTTAGTCGCAGACTTATATCACCTTATCATTCTTCTGACTTTGCCGCTGTTCCAATGCGCTATCTGATACCAAGTGTTTAGTCGAAGACTTATACCATCTTATCTTTCTTCAGACTTGTTCGTTGTACTAATATGGTATCGGATACAAAGTATTTAGTCGTATTTAGTATCTACTGAACATAGAATTTTCTAAGTTATTTTGATGATTAATGGTCCTTGTCCAACTTCGATGTTTAATAACTCCTTCATTTTCTATGCGATTTTAAGTCTGTAAGAAGTAGGTTGTAGGCCAGAGTCCAGACTACAAATTTAATATAATTCAGACTATGATTCACATGCCCCTTCTTCTAGTTATAAGAGCTCTAAGTTAGCATGACGGCTATTTTTTACTGAACATGTAAATATTCTAAGTTATTTTGATGACCCTCACCCTGAGGGTTGACCCTAGGGTTGACCCTAAAACTGACCTTGACCCTTAGGGTTGACCCTAAATGACCCTAAACCTGACCTTGACCCTCAGGGTTGACCCTAGGGTTGACCCTAAGGGTCAAGGTCATGTTTAGGGTCATTTAGGGTTGACCCTAGGGTTGACCCTGAGGGTCAAGGTCATGTTTAGGGTCATTTAGGGTTGACCCTAGGGTTGACCCTGAGGGTCAAGGTCATGTTTAGGGTCATTTAGGGTTGACCCTAGGGTTGACCCTAAGGGTCAAGGTCAGGTTTAGGGTCATTTAGGGTTAGGGTTAGGGTTAGGGGTTAGGGTTAGGGTATAAGGCTATATTGAGGTACGACGATTGGCGGATGTGTACATTATTGAGTTAGGGTATAAGGGTATATTGAGGTACGACGATTGGCGGATGTGTACATTATTGAGTAATTATTTGGCTGAGGGTTGGCGATAGGGTTGACCCTTTCCTTATATTATTATTATAATATTTGCCTACGCTAGGGTCTGTTATTAGGTTGCCGGAACTTCTTTAAACCGGCAACGCTTTTACATGATTAATCTCCCTTGTTTTTTTATTTTATATTTTCCGCGTCATAGCGTACTTTGAACCTGTATAGATCGAGTATGCCTGGGCGTAAGGAAGAGATGTTGACATGTATGTGTAGATGGTAGTCCGGACTACAAATTCGTGTATAGAGACTTCGACTCACGCACCTGTTCTCCTGGCAGTAAGAGTTCAAAAGTAGAGTAATGACTGTTTCAATGCAGACATGAAAATCTTCTAAGTAATTTTGACAATGTGATGCCCTTGTTCAATATTCAATGCGTAATAGGTCGAGAACGCCTCGGTGTACCAAGTGATGTTTACATGTATGTGTAGACCAGAGTCCGGACTTCAAGTTCTTTCATACAGAGTACCACTCACGTGCTTCTTTTTCTGGTTGGAAGAGCTCTAATTTAGCATGATCGCTGTTATCTACTTAACATAAAATTTTCTAAGTTATTTTGTTGATTAATGGTCCTTGTCAAATTTCGATGTTTAATAACTCCTTCATTTTCTATGCGATTTTAAGTCTGTAAAAAGTATGTTGTAGGCCGGAGTCCAGACTACAAATTTTATAATTCAGACTATGACTCACATGCCCCTTCTTCTAGTTGTAAGAGCTCAAAGTTAGCATGATGGCTATTTTTCACTGAACATGCAAATATTCTAAGTTATTTTGATGACCCTATCCCTCAATCCTCACTCATTAACCCAACATTCAACCCTCAAACCAACCCTCAACCCTCAACCCAACCCTCAAACCAACCCTCAATCCTCAACCCAACCCTCATCCCAACCCTCAACCCTCAGATACCAGCTTGGTACAGCGGTCAAGTCTGAAGACTAACAAGGTGGAATAAGGCTGCGGATAAATATTTAGTATGAGAAACTCTCTTCTATTATTCTTCAGACTAAGGCGCTGTACCAAGCCTGAATCTGATACTATGTACTTAGCCGCAGACTTAAATCAACATATTATTCTTGAGACTTGGCCGCTGTACCAAGCCGGTATCTGCTACCATGTATTTAGCTGCAGACTTATATCACCAGTTTATTCTTCAGACTTGGCCGCTGTACTAAACCGGTATCTGATGCTATGTATTTAGCCGCAGACTTATACCACTTAATTTTTCTTCAAAATTGGGTGCTGTATGAAACCGGTATCTGATACCAAGTGTTGAAACGTAAACATATTATATGTCAGACTTGACCGCTGTACCAAGCCTGTATCTGATTCCAAGTATTTTTTCGCAGACTTTAATCACCGTATTATTCTTCAGACTTAGGCACTGGAGCAAACCGGTATCTTATACCATGTATTTAGTCGCAGACTTTAATAACCGTATTATTCTTCAGACTTAGGCACTGGAGCAAGCCGGTATCTGATACCATGTATTTAGTCGCAGACTTATATCGCCTTATTATTCTACAGACTTGGTCGCTGTTCCAAGCCGGTATCTGATTACATATATTTAGCCGCTCACTTATACTACCTAATTATTCTTCAGACTTGGGTACCGTATGAATCCGGTATCTGATACCAAGTCTTGAAACGCATACATATTATATGTCAGACTTGAACAGTGTATATCTGATACCATGCATTTAGTCGCAGACTTATATCACCTTATCATTCTTCTGACTTTGCCGCTGTTCCAATGCGCTATCTGATACCAAGTGTTTAGTCGAAGACTTATACCATCTTATCTTTCTTCAGACTTGTTCGTTGTACTAATATGGTATCGGAGACAAAGTATTTAGTCGTATTTAGTATCTACTGAACATAGAATTTTCTAAGTGATTTTGATGATTAATGGTCCTTGTCCAACTTCGATGTTTAATAACTCCTTCATTTTCTATGCGATTTTAAGTCTGTAAGAAGTATGTTGTAGGCCAGAGTCCAGACTACAAATTTAATATAATTCAGACTATGACTCACATGCCCCTTCTTCTAGTTATAAGAGCTCTAAGTTAGCATGACGGCTATTTTTTACTGAACATGTAAATATTCTAAGTTATTTTGATGACCCTCACCCTGAGGGTTGACCCTAGGGTTGACCCTAAACCTGACCTTGACCCTTAGGGTTGACCCTAGGGTTGACCCTAAATGACCCTAAACCTGACCTTGACCCTTAGGGTTGACCCTAGGGTTGACCCTAAGGGTCAAGGTCATGTTTAGGGTCATTTAGGGTTGACCCTAGGGTTGACCCTGAGGGTCAAGGTCATGTTTAGGGTCATTTAGGGTTGACCCTGAGGGTCAAGGTCATGTTTAGGGTCATTTAGGGTTGACCCTAGGGTTAGGGTTAGGGTTAGGGTTAGGGGTTAGGGTTAGGGTTAGGGTTAGGGTTAGAGGTTAGGGTTAGGGTTAGGGTTAGGGTTAGAGGTTAGGGTTAGGGGTTAGGGTTAGGGTTAGGGTTAGGGGTTAGGGTTAGGGTTAGGGTTAGGGTTAGAGGTTAGGGTTAGGGTTAGGGTTAGGGTTAGGGTTAGGGGTTGGGTTAGGGTTAGGGTTAGGGTTAGGGTTAGGGGTTAGGGTTAGGGTTAGGGTTAGGGTTAGGGTTAGGTTATGGTTAGGGTTAGGGTTAGGGTTAGGGTTAGGGTTTAGGGTTAGGGTTAGGGTTAGGGTTAGGGTTAGGTTAGGGTTAGGGTTAGGGTTAGGGTTAGGGTATAAGGGTATATTGAGGTACGACGATTGGCGGATGTGTACATTATTGAGTAATTATTTGGCTGAGGGTTGGCGATAGGGTTGACCCTTTCCTTTTATTATTATTATAATATTTGCCTACGCTAGGGTCTGTTATTAGGTTGCCGGAACTTCTTTAAACCGGCAACGCTTTTACATGATTAATCTCCCTTGTTTTTTTATTTTATATTTTCCGCGTCATAGCGTACTTTGAACCTGTATAGATCGAGTATGCCTGGGCGTAAGGAAGAGATGTTGACATGTATGTGTAGATGGTAGTCCGGACTACAAATTCGTGTATAGAGACTTCGACTCACGCACCTGTTCTCCTGGCAGTAAGAGTTCAAAAGTAGAGTAATGACTGTTTCAATGCAGACATGAAAATCTTCTAAGTAATTTTGACAATGTGATGCCCTTGTTCAATATTCAATGCGTAATAGGTCGAGAACGCCTCGGTGTACCAAGTGATGTTTACATGTATGTGTAGACCAGAGTCCGGACTTCAAGTTCTTTCATACAGAGTACCACTCACGTGCTTCTTTTTCTGGTTGGAAGAGCTCTAATTTAGCATGATCGCTGTTATCTACTTAACATAAAATTTTCTAAGTTATTTTGTTGATTAATGGTCCTTGTCAAATTTCGATGTTTAATAACTCCTTCATTTT